>CM033752.1:21803152-22403152 GCA_019671005.1 Hibiscus mutabilis
TCCTCAAATTTTCCAAGATGTTCAATTTGGTCCTAAATTGTCAATTCAAGCTTAAAATAACATTTTTGCATCATCAAATAAATTTTGACAATTTAGTCCCTAATAATCCATAAAATTTCGAATTGATCTTTAATAGAATTTAATCTTCAAACATCAAAATTAAGTTTCTAACATCAACATAAAGCTTCAAACAACTTAAATCTTTCAATATCATCATCAATTCTCAAACCCCTAATAAATCCTTAAATTTCAAGATTAGGGTTTATAACTTCCAACATGAAATTAACTTGATTTCAAGCTTGTTTTCTTCAAAACCAAGCTTAATTCATCATCTACTACATCAATTCTAACAAAATTCCATGAAACCCTAATCTCTCTATCTTTAAACCCTAACTTAAAATTCATAATTCCATGCAATTTTACTATCAAAATATAGAGAATAAAGAGTAGATCACTTTACCTTAAACAACTTTGCTTGAAACTTGTCTTGATTTCTTCAAAATTGAGCTTGAAAGTTTGGAAATTCTTTCCCCTTTTTGTTTTTCTTCTATTCGAATAGGTTGATGAATATGGAGATGATTCTTTATCATTCTTTAGTCTATTTAATCCATGTGTCTAATTAAATGAATTTAAAATTCGTTTGATTAGTGAAGTTACCATCTTGCCCTTTTAATCAAATGGCCAGGATTCAATCTTATCAAAATCCAATGGCCATGATTTAATCCATGTTAAAACTCCTTCCAAAATTACCCTCAAAGTTTCAAAATATTTCAAAAATGCCATCTATGGAAAATGTCCAATTTGCCCTCCAATTCGTCTTTATTTACTAACAAGTCTTAAAATTTGTCATCCCATTAAAATTGAACCAAATTGGTTCCCATCTAACCAGCCTTGTCCCAAGATTTTTATTTATAGCATTTACTCGATCCAAATTCGGTACCTTTCACTACATCTTAATTCTTAAAACTGATATCAAGGTACTTATTTTGATCCGATTCACTCTTATACTGAATAAAATTACTTATTTGGGAAATTTATACTTTGTCCCCAATCTTTTCAATGTTCACACTTCCACCCCCTAAACTTTCAAAAATTACATTTTAGTCACTAGTCCAAAAATTGGGATATTACAATTCTCCACCTCTTAAGAAAATTCGTCCTCGAATTTTCAAAACATACCCATTTCAAACAGTTACGGGTATTGCTTCCTCATTTTCTTTTCAATTTCTCATATGATTTCTTCCACTTTATGATTTCTCTAAAGAATTTTACTCCATGACATTTTCTTGTTTCTTAATTCTTTGACTTTATATGCTAATATTTTCATTGATCCTCATTCATATCTGGAGGTAATGCCTATTAATAGCCACTGATCGAACTCCTTTTTGAATCTCGTATGACCCATTAAATTTAGGACTAAGCTTTTTTTCCGACCAAATCGTAGTACCTTATTCCAAGGTGAAACCTTTAGGAACACTTTATCCTCAACCTTGTACTTAACATCTCTTCCCTTTAGGCTTCAAGTAAGGCCCCTTGATAAAGCGTTCTCATAGAGACTTCTTGGTCGGTATTAAATCAACTACTTACCGACTTAATCTATTAAAATCCAACTCGTGCTCAGAGACAATCTTTAGTGCTTTGTTTCAACTTTAAAACTGTTACAACATTTATCTCTTAAATTGATCGTTAACATACTTGGCTTTAAACACTTCTTAAAAGAATTTTCAAATCACTTCATTAACAGGTACTAACTTTGTGGCATTACACCACTAAATACAAATATATTCCTTTAGCCAAGATGCAACTTCTTCTAACTTCTTAGCATCTATGCAGTTTAATTCCTTTATAGCATGACTTTGACATCTTTATGCCATCAATTGGCAACTATCGGACCACTATCTCCATTGAATTCAAGAGCTCCTAACTTTTTAATATCCTCAACGAATCGTGCGTTCTTACTAGTGCAGTATCATAATCGGTGTGGGCACTAGGGGATTAAATTCTATTAACCATAATTTCTAAAGTTCATATTAAGGCTCCATTTTCTTGTACTAGAGTTCCTTGTTGAGCAAGTAGCTCAACTAGAATAGGAATTGAAGTTAGAACTTTCAATATCGTACTGCTTCCATTTTAAACCTTCTCTTAATCCTTATAATCAATCGCCCGACGCAATCTAACAGTGTTCAACATTTATCTATTACTATAATAACTTATTCATGCTATTGAGGAGCATAATCAAGTTACACAGTAGTACATCAATATCATGACATCCTAAGGGCATGTACTTTAATATCAAATCATGTCAATCTCAGTTTGACCTCCATAATCAGCTAAACCTGTAGCTCTGATAATGTCATATAAAAGTGCATTTCGTTTCTCTATAACATGGCAAGTATATCATAATGTATTTATATATATATCTTGTATCATAGCTATCATATAAGTCATGTACCATTTCTATCATGTAAATCATGTATCTTCTTTTTCATGTAAATCATATATCATGCTATCATATTCTCATGTACATGCTTTCATCATGTAATTATTCGCATAACATATGCTTTATCATAGTTATGCTTTTATCATGCAATCATTTGCATATTTATATTTTTCATATAATCATCTTGTAGTGTTATTGGCTGAAAGGTCCATTTTGACCCCATAGCCTTCGTTACTGGTTGAAAAGTCAGTTACGACTCCATAGCCTTAGATATTGCACTGTAATACTTTACTGGCTGAAAAGTCCGTTAAGACTCTATAGCCTTAAATACTTTGCACCGTAGTGCTATCTTGCTGAAAAATCCTTTAAGACTCCATAAACTTAATACTTCCGACTCCATAACCTTAATACTTTAAGACTCTTTGCATAAAAGGACACTCTTTGCTCCTTATAATTGCACCTCTTTAGTGCTCTTGGCACCATGGGTGTGGATCCCAGTGCAACACCAAGCCCCAAGGTGGTTACTTGTTTCCTTTTAATCATATCATTATTGATGTAATTTATGTATCATATTGTCATATATAAGTGCATTTCATTTTAATCTTTAGTGCTCTTGGCACATGTAAACATAATGCATCATCACTTATGCAAATAGTAGTTCGTCCCTCTGGTGCTTTCCAACTATACCATTGACTCTCATTTACAATCATATCATTTTTATTCATTATCAATCAATCATCATATTGTCATATATAAACATTTCATTTCATTTTAATCTTCATCTTAAATGATCATGGTAACCAAATTCATCATCAATGCATCATTACATATTCTATTTAATAGTAGTTGTAGCCTTTAGCTCAATATATATTTCCAACTATACCATTGACTTTTGCACAATTTTACCATGGGACATTTTAAGTTTCCCCAATTACCTTTTTTAATCATGTATCATTTTATTCCGTTATATCATACATCAATTTATAAAATTGCATTTCATTTTAATCTTACCAATCATCATACATCATCATTTATATATAAACATTTCATATCTCATGCTTCATCTTAAATGATCATATGTAACCATAATTCATTATCAATCAATCATCATAATCGATCATATATATAAACATTTCATATCTCATGCTTCATCTTAAATGTTCATGGCAACCATAATTCATCATCATTTCTCGTTATAGCAATTCACATTACATATTCTATTTAATTTACCTATATTGTAACATACATTAGCTCATATATATATATATATAGTGCAATGCTATTTTTAAATTAAGGTCGATTATTTGCAAGTCTTCCTAATTACCTTTTTAAACACATAAATGCACTCACCGGGCCATGTAACAAAATTTGCCTTACTAAGTCTTACTTGATCCTTCCTTTCCTCATAGCACCTTGAATCCTCTTTGATTCAACAACTTAATTAACCATATGAATATAAATACCATTTGTTAGATTCAATTCTAACCACATTTTAATCAAGGTATCAAATCATTCAACATAAAAATTTCTATACATTTCCTTCCGTCCTTATACTGTCCAAAAACTCATTTTGGTCCTTAATAACCTTTTTGAATTTCAAACAATTCTTCCAAGCTTGCTAACTAACATTAGATACAAAAATGTCTCAATTTTCTAATATTATCTCTTCATTTTGAACTAATATCCTTTTAGTCCTTAAACTTTATAAAAGTGACAATTTAGTCACTACATCACTTTTGTACATTAATTCATGTACAATTTAACTTTTCTACTTATTTCCAACATTTCTAAATATTTTTCCTTTAATTTCCAACTTTTGTCAAATTAGTCCTTTACAACATTTTTCTTTTCGGAATGGTCATTCCCATTTCTTTTCTTGTTATTTCAATCCTTTATTTTTATAACATGCTTCAATCTTCAATTCTATGAATTTTCCATAATTTCAAGACCAATCCCTAATTTTCCTAAATTGCCGAATTGGTCCTTTAACTTCTAAATTTTGCATTTTGGTCCTTTCTCATCAATTCAAGCCAATTTGAATTCATTATCAAAAATCACTCTTCAATCCCTCTTCAAACAATAATTCCAGAAGTACCCCTTTTATTTCTTCAAATTGCCGAATAAGTCCTCAAATTTTCCAAGATGTTCAATTTGGTCCTAAATTGTCAATTCAAGCTTAAAATAACATTTTTACATCATCAAATAAATTTTGACAATTTATTCCCTAATAATCCATAAAATTTCGAATTGATCTCTAATAGGAATTTAATCTTTAAACATCAAAATTAAGTTTCTAACATCAACATAAAGCTTCAAACAACTTAAATCTTTCAATATCATCATCAATTCTCAAACCCCTAACAAATCCTTAAATTTCAAGATTAGTGTTTATAACTTCCAACATGAAATTAACTTGATTTCAAGCTTGTTTTCTTCAAAACCAAGCTTAATTCATCATCTACTACATCAATTCTAACAAAATTCCATGAAACCCAATCTCTCTATCTTCAAACCCTAACTTAAAATTCATAATTCCATGCAATTTTACTATCAAAATATAGAGAATAAAGAGTAGATCACTTTACCTTAAACAACTTTGCTTGAAATTTGTCTTGATTTCTTCAAAATTGAGCTTGAAAGTTTGGAAATTCTTTCCCCTTTTTGTTTTTCTTCTATTCGAATAGGTTGCTGAATATGGAGATGATTCTTTACCATTCTTTAGTCTATTTAATCCATGTGTCTAATTAAATGAATTTAAAATTTGTTTGATTAGTGAAGTTACCATCTTGCCCTTTTAATCTAATGGCCAGGATTCAATCTTATTAAAATCCAATGGCCATGATTTAATCCATGTTAAAACTCCTTCCAAAATTGCCCTCAAAGTTTCAAAATATTTCAAAAATGCCATCTATGGAAAATGTCCAATTTGCCCTCCAACTAGTCTTTATTTACTAACAAGTCCTAAAATTTGCCATCCCATTAAAATTGAACCAAATTGGTTCCCATCTAACCGGCCTTGTCCCAAGATTTTTATTTATAGCATTTATTCGATCCAAATTCGGTACCTTTCACTGCATCTTAATTCTTAAAACTGATATCAAGGTACTTATTTCGATCCGGTTCACTCTTATACTAAATAAAATTACTTATTTGGGAAATTTATACTTTTAGTCGCCAATCTTTTCCATGTTCACACTTCCACCCCCTAAACTTTCAAAACTTACATTTTAGTCACTAGTCCAAAAATTGGGATATTACAATTCTCCCCTCTTAAGAAAATTCGTCCTCGAATTTTCAAAACATACCCATTTCAAACAGATTCTATTGCTTCGTCATTTTCTTTCAATTTCTCATATGATTTCTTCCACTTTATGATTTCTCTAAAGAACTTTACCCATGACATTTTCTTGTTTCTTAATTCTTTGACTTCATATGCTAATATTTTCACCGATACTCATTCATATCTGGAGGTAATGCCCATTAATAGCCACAGATCGAACTCCTTTTGAATCTCGTGACCCATTAAATTTAGACGAAGCTTTTTTTCCGACCAAATCGTAGTACCTTATTCCAAGGTGAAACCTTTAGGAACACTTTATCCTCAACCTTGTACTTAACATCTCTTCCCTTTAGGCTTCAAGTAAGGTCCCTTGATAAAGCGTTCTCATAGAGACTTCTTGGTCGGTATTAAATCAACTACTTACCGACTTAATCTATTAAAATCCAACTCGTACTCATAGACAAGTCATTTAGTGTGCTTTGTTTCAACTTTAAAATTACTGCAACATTTATCTCTTAAATTGATCATTAACATACTTGGCTTTAAACACTTCTTAAAAGAATTTTTCAAATCACTTCATTAACAGTACTAACTTTGTGGCATTACACCACTAAATACTTAATATATTCCTTTAGCCAAGATGCAACTTCTTCTAACTTCTTAGCATCTATGCAGTTTAATTCCTTTATAGCATGACTTTGACATCTTTATGCCATCAATTGGCAACTATCGTACCACTATCTCCATTAAATTCAAGAGCTCCTAACTTTTAAAGATCCTTAACAGTTGTCGTTCTTACTAGTGCAGGTATCATAACTGGTGTGGGCACTAGGGATTAAATTCTATTAACCATAATTTCTAAAGCTCATATTAAGGTTCCATTTTCTTGTACTAGAGTTCCTTGTTGAGCAAGTAGCTCAACTGGAATAGGAACTGAAGTTAGAACTTTCAATATCGTATTGCTTCCATTTTAAACCTTCTCTTAATCCTTATAATCAATCGCCCAACGCAATCTAACAGTGTTCAACATTTATCTATTACTATAATAACTTATTCATGCTATTGAGGAGCATAATCAAGTTACACAGTAGTACATCAATATCATGACATCCTAAGGGCATGTACTTTAATATCAAATCATGTCAATCTCGGTTTAACCTCCATAATCGGCTAAACCTGTAGCTCTGATAATGTCATATAAAAGTGCATTTCGTTTCTCTATAACATGGAAAATATATCATAATGTACATATATATATATATATCTCATGTATCATAGCTATCATATAAATCATGTACCATTTCTATCATGTATCATCTTTATCATGTAAATCATATATCATGCTATCATATTCTCTATCATGTACATGCTTTCATCATGTAATTATCCGCATAACATATGCTTTATCATAGTTATGCTTTTATCATGCAATCATTTGCATATTTATATTTTTCATATAATCATCTTGTAGTGTTACTGGCTGAAAGGTCCATTTTGACCCCATAACCTTTGTTACTGGTTGAAAAGTCCGTTACGACTCCATAGCCTTAGATATTGCACTGTAATACTTTACTGGCTGAAAAGTCCGTTAAGACTCTATAGCCTTAAATACTGCACCGTAGTGCTATACTGGCTAAAAAATCCTTTAAGACTCCATAACTTAATACTTCTGGCTGAAAAGTCCATTAAGACTCCATAGCCTTAATACTTGTGTACGTACTCGAGAACGCTCTTTGCTCCTCATAAAAGGACACTCTTTGCTCCTTATAGTTGCACCTCTTTAGTGCTCTTGGCACCAATGGCGTGGATCCCCAGGTGCAACACCAAGGGCGTGGGTCCCCAAGGTGGTTACTTGTTTCCTTTTAATCATATTATTATTCTTGTAATTTATGTATCATATTGTAATATATAAAATTGCATTTCACTTTAATCTTACCACTGCCCATGTAAACATAATACATCATCATTTATGCAAATAGTAGTTCGTACCTTGTACTCCGTCAAGCTTGCCAACTATACCATTGACTCTCATACATAATACTTGGGCATTTATTTCATTATCAATCAATCATCATAATCGATCATATATATAAACATTTCATATCTCATGCTTCATCTTAAATGTTCATGGCAACCATAATTCATCATCATTTCTCAAGATAGGAATTCACATTAAATATTCTATTTAATTTACCTATATTGTAACATACATTAGCTCAATATATATATATAGATAGTGCAATGCTATTTTTAAATTAAGGTCGATTATTCGCAAGTCTTCCTAATTACCTTTTTAAACACATAAATGCACTCACCTGAGCCATGTAACAGTTTGCCTTACTAAGTCTTACTTGATCCTTTCCCTCATAGCACCTTGAATCCTCTTTGATTCGTATTCAACTTAATTAACCATATGAATATAAATACCATTTGTTAGATTCATTTCTAACCATATTTTAATCAAGGTATCAAATCATTCAACATAAAAAAATTCTATACTTTTCCTTCCGTCCTTATACTATCCAAAAACTCATTTTGGTCCTTAATAACCTTTTTGAATTTCAAACAATTCTTCCAAGCTTTCTAACAAACATTAGATACAAAAATGTGTCAATTTTCCAATATTATCTCTTCATTTTGGACTAATATCCTTTTAGTCCTTAGACCTTATAAAAGTGACAATTTAGTCACTACATCACTTATGTACATTAATTCATGTACAATTTAACTTTTCTACTTATTTCCCACATTTCTAAATATTTTTCCTTTATTTCCCAACTTTTGTCAATTTAGTCCTTTATAACATTTTTCTTTTCAAAATGGTCATTCCATTTCTTTTCTTGTTATTTCAATCCTTTATTTTTCATAACATGCTTGAATCTTCAATTCTATGAATTTTCCATAATTTCAAGACCAATCCCTAATTTTTCCTAAATTGCCAGATTGGTCCATCAACTGCCAAAATTTGCATTTTGGTCCTTTCTCATCAGTTCAAGCCAATTTGAATTCATTATCAAAAATCACTCTTCAATCCCTCTTCAAACAATAATTCCAGAACTATCCCTTTTATTTCTTCAAATTGCCGAATAAGTCCTCAAATTTTCCAAGATGTTCAATTTGGTCCTAAATTGTCAATTCAAGCTTAAAATAACATTTTTGCATCATCAAATAAATTTTGACAATTTAGTCCCTAATAATCCATAAAATTTCGAATTGATCTTTAATAGGAATTTAATCTTCAAACATCAAAATTAAGTTTCTAACATCAACATAAAGCTTCAAACAACTTAAATCTTTCAATATCATCATCAATTCTCAAACCCCTAATAAATCCTTAAATTTCAAGATTAGGGTTTATAACTTCCAACATGAAATTAACTTGATTTCAAGCTTGTTTTCTTCAAAACCAAGCTTAATTCATCATCTACTACATCAATTCTAACAAAATTCCATGAAACCCTAATCTCTCTATCTTTAAACCCTAACTTAAAATTCATAATTCCATGCAATTTTACTATCAAAATATAGAGAATAAAGAGTAGATCACTTTACCTTAAACAACTTTGCTTGAAACTTGTCTTGATTTCTTCAAAATTGAGCTTGAAAGTTTGGAAATTCTTTCCCCTTTTTGTTTTTCTTCTATTCGAATAGGTTGATGAATATGGAGATGATTCTTTATCATTCTTTAGTCTATTTAATCCATGTGTCTAATTAAATGAATTTAAAATTCGTTTGATTAGTGAAGTTACCATCTTGCCCTTTTAATCAAATGGCCAGATTCAATCTTATCAAAATCCAATGGCCATGATTTAATCCATGTTAAAACTCCTTCCAAAATTACCCTCAAAGTTTCAAAATATTTCAAAAATGCCATCTATGGAAAATGTCCAATTTGCCCTCCAATTCGTCTTTATTTACTAACAAGTCTTAAAATTTGTCATCCCATTAAAATTGAACCAAATTGGTTCCCATCTAACCAGCCTTGTCCCAAGATTTTTATTTATAGCATTTACTCGATCCAAATTCGGTACCTTTCACTACATCTTAATTCTTAAAACTGATATCAAGGTACTTATTTTGATCCGATTCACTCTTATACTGAATAAAATTACTTATTTGGGAAATTTATACTTTGTCCCCAATCTTTTCAATGTTCACACTTCCACCCCCTAAACTTTCAAAAATTACATTTTAGTCACTAGTCCAAAAATTGGGATATTACAATTCTCCACCTCTTAAGAAAATTCGTCCTCGAATTTTCAAAACATACCCATTTCAAACAGTTACGGGTATTGCTTCCTCATTTTCTTTTCAATTTCTCATATGATTTCTTCCACTTTATGATTTCTCTAAAGAATTTTACTCCATGACATTTTCTTGTTTCTTAATTCTTTGACTTTATATGCTAATATTTTCATTGATCCTCATTCATATCTGGAGGTAATGCCTATTAATAGCCACTGATCGAACTCCTTTTTGAATCTCGTATGACCCATTAAATTTAGGACTAAGCTTTTTTTCCGACCAAATCGTAGTACCTTATTCCAAGGTGAAACCTTTAGGAACACTTTATCCTCAACCTTGTACTTAACATCTCTTCCCTTTAGGCTTCAAGTAAGGCCCCTTGATAAAGCGTTCTCATAGAGACTTCTTGGTCGGTATTAAATCAACTACTTACCGACTTAATCTATTAAAATCCAACTCGTACTCGTAGACAGTACGAGTGCTTTGTTTCAACTTTAAAACTGTTACAACATTTATCTCTTAAATTGATCGTTAACATACTTGGCTTTAAACACTTCTTAAAAGAATTTTCAAATCACTTCATTAACAGGTACTAACTTTGTGGCATTACACCACTAAATACAAATATATTCCTTTAGCCAAGATGCAACTTCTTCTAACTTCTTAGCATCTATGCAGTTTAATTCCTTTATAGCATGACTTTGACATCTTTATGCCATCAATTGGCAACTATCGGACCACTATCTCCATTGAATTCAAGAGCTCCTAACTTTTTAATATCCTCAACAGTCGTCGTTCTTACTAGTGCAGGTATCATAACTGGTGTGGGCACTAGGGATTAAATTCTATTAACCATAATTTCTAAAGTTCATATTAAGGCTCCATTTTCTTGTACTAGAGTTCCTTGTTGAGCAAGTAGCTCAACTAGAATAGGAATTGAAGTTAGAACTTTCAATATCGTACTGCTTCCATTTTAAACCTTCTCTTAATCCTTATAATCAATCGCCCGACGCAATCTAACAGTGTTCAACATTTATCTATTACTATAATAACTTATTCATGCTATTGAGGAGCATAATCAAGTTACACAGTAGTACATCAATATCATGACATCCTAAGGGCATGTACTTTAATATCAAATCATGTCAATCTCAGTTTGACCTCCATAATCAGCTAAACCTGTAGCTCTGATAATGTCATATAAAAGTGCATTTCGTTTCTCTATAACATGGCAAGTATATCATAATGTATTTATATATATATCTTGTATCATAGCTATCATATAAGTCATGTACCATTTCTATCATGTAAATCATGTATCTTCTTTTTCATGTAAATCATATATCATGCTATCATATTCTCATGTACATGCTTTCATCATGTAATTATTCGCATAACATATGCTTTATCATAGTTATGCTTTTATCATGCAATCATTTGCATATTTATATTTTTCATATAATCATCTTGTAGTGTTATTGGCTGAAAGGTCCATTTTGACCCCATAGCCTTCGTTACTGGTTGAAAAGTCAGTTACGACTCCATAGCCTTAGATATTGCACTGTAATACTTTACTGGCTGAAAAGTCTGTTAAGACTCTATAGCCTTAAATACTGCACCGTAGTGCTATACTGGCTGAAAAATCCTTTAAGACTCCATAAACTTAATACTTCTGGCTGAAAAGTCTTTAAGACTCCATAACCTTAATACTTGAGTACGTACTCGAGGACGCTCTTTGCTCCTCATAAAAGGACACTCTTTGCTCCTTATAATTGCACCTCTTTAGTGCTCTTGGCACCATGGGTGTGGATCCCCAGGTGCAACACCAAGGGCGTGGGTCCCCAAGGTGGTTACTTGTTTCCTTTTAATCATATCATTATTGATGTAATTTATGTATCATATTGTCATATATAGAAGTGCATTTCATTTTAATCTTACCACTGTCCATGTAAACATAATGCATCATCACTTATGCAAATAGTAGTTCGTACCTTGTACTCTGTCAAGCTTTCCAACTATACCATTGACTCTCATGCACAATACCTGGACATTTTTATTCATTATCAATCAATCATCATAATCGATCATATATATAAACATTTCATATCTCATGCTTCATCTTAAATGATCATGGTAACCATAATTCATCATCATTTCTCAGGATAGCAATTCACATTACATATTCTATTTAACTTACCTATATTGTAGCATGCATTAGCTCAATATATATATATATATATATATAGATAGTGCAATGCTATTTTTAAATTAAGGTCGATTATTCGCAAGTCTTCCTAATTACCTTTTTAAACACATAAATGTACTCACCTGGGCCATGTAACAGTTTGCCTTACTAAGTCTTACTTGATCCTTTCCCTCATAGCACCTTAAATCCTCTTTGATTCGTATTCAACTTAATTAACCATATGAATATAAATACCATTTGTTAGATTCAATTCTAACCACATTTTAATCAAGGTATCAAATCATTCAACATAAAAAAATTCTATACTTTCCCTTCCGTCCTTATATTGTCCAAAAACTCATTTTGGTCCTTAATAACCTTTTTGAATTTCAAACAATTCTTCCAAGCTTGCTAACAAACAATAGATACAAAAATGTCTCAATTTTCCAATATTATCTCTTCATTTTGGACTAATATCCTTTTAGTCCTTAAACCTTATAAAAGTGACAATTTAGTCACTACATCACTTATGTACATTAATTCATGTACAATTTAACTTTTCTACTTATTTCCAACATTTCTAAATATTTTTCCTTTATTTCCCAACTTTTGTGAAATTAGTCCTTTACAACATTTTTCTTTTCGAAATGGTCATTCCCATTTCTTTTATTGTTATTTCAATCCTTTATTTTGCATAACATGCTTGAATCTTTCATTCTATGAATTTTCCATAATTTCAAGACCAATACCTAATTTTTCCTAAATTGCCAAATTAGCCCTTCAACTTCCAAAATTTGCATTTTGGTCCTTTCTTATCAATTCAAGCCAATTTGATCTCATTATCAAAAATCATTCTTCAATCCCTCTTCAAACAATAATTTCCAGAAGTATCCCTTTTATTTCTTCAAATTGCCGAATAAGTCTCAAATTTTCCAAGATGTTCACTTTGGTCCTAAATTGTCAATTCAAGCTTAAAATGACATTTTCTATTCATTTCCATCATCAAATAAATTTTGACAATTTAGTCCCTAATAATCCATAAAATTTTGAGTTGATCTCTAATAGGAATTTAATCTTCAAACATCAAAATTAAGTTTCTAACATCAACATAAAGCTTCCAACAACTTAAATCCTTCAATATCATCATCAATTCTCAAACCCCTAATAAATCCTTAAATTTCAAGATTAGGGTTTATAACTTCCAACATGAAATTAACTTGATTTCAAGCTTGTTTTCTTCAAGACCAAGCTTAATTAATATCTACTACATCAATTCTAACAAAATTCCATGAAACCCTAATCTCTCTCTATCTCTTCAAACCCTAACTTAAAATTCATAATTCCATGCTATTTTACCATCAAAATATAGGGAAAGAAGAGTAGATCACTTTGCCTTAAACAACTTTGCTTGAAACTTGTCTTGATTTCTTCAAAATTGAGCTTGAAAGTTTGAAAATTCTTTCCCCTTTTTGTTTTTCTTCTATTCGAATAGGTTGCTGAATATGGAGATGATTTTTCATCATCATTTAGTCTATTTAATCCATGTGTCTAATTAAATGAATTTAAAATTCATTTAATTAGTGAAGTTACCATCTTACCCTTTTAATCTAATGGCCAGGATTCAATCTTTTCAAAATTCAATGGCCATGATTTAATCCATGTGTAAAACTCCTTCCAAATTTGCCCTTAAAGTTTCAAAATATTTCAAAAATGCCATCTATGGAAAATGTCCAATTTGCCCTCCAACTAGTCTTTATTTACTAACAAGTCTTAAAATTTGCCATCCCATTAAAATTGAACCAAATTGGTTCCCATCTAACCGGCCTTGTCCCAAGATTTTTATTTATAACATTTATTCGATCCAAATTAGGTACCTTTCACTGCATCTTAATTCTTAAAACTGATATCAAGGTACTTATTTCAATCCGATTCACACTTATACTGAATAAAATTACTTATTTGGGAAATTTACACTTTTAGTCCCCAATCTTTTCCATGTTCACACTTCCACCCCCTAAACTTTCAAAAATTACATTTTAGTCACTAGTCCAAAAATTGGGATATTACAAGTTCCTTCTCAACTAGCTACTATTCCATAAATATCATTTTATGATTTTCCATGGCTTATTGAACAGCCTCTGAAATTTCAATTCAATCCGATTTCTTGATATTCACCAAATACCTTTACTACGATTTTACCATTTACTGAGCTATCAGATCAATTCCGAAACTTCTATATTTCCATATTCAGAAAATAAATACTATTATCTCATAAAAACTTCCTTTCTTAAGGACTTGACTGAATTTTCCTAACTCAGTCTACTACTCTAATAATTATCGAAAATCCTCCAAATAGTGAAATAACCATTTGCCCTCAAATCCAATGAATCCATAATGTACCACATGTCATCATCCTTCATCCAATGGCCTAGATTAATCTTGAGTTAGTAGTTACCAATTTTGCCCTTATAATTTTCTAAAATTATGATGTTGCCATTTTTCATCAAACGACTCATATTTAACATGGAAATCAACTTAAATCCAATGGTTCATATTCTTCCAACACAAATAAAATATCTTAGACATGTAAAATGACATAATTAACCTTGCCTTATCATCCTTCAAAATATCCTGGATATTCGATTCGATCTGATTATTTGAATATTTTTCTGAACTTTATCGCTTTATAGCCATTAATACAAACTCCGTACGAAAAATTTGGGTAACACGAAAACATCATTCTTGGGGGTAAACTATTCATTTACGGGACTAAAATACATAACTTTTGAAAATTATAATTTAGTCCCTAAACTTTTCCTAAGTTTATACTTTATCCACAAAACTTTCAAAATTTACATTTTGGTCACTAGCCAAAAATTGGGATATTACAATTCTCCCCCTTAAGAAAATTCATCCTCGAATTTTTAATACGTACCTGATTCAAAAAGGTGAGGAAACTGCTTTCTCATGTCTTTTTCTCTTTCCCAAGTCGCTTTTTCGACTTCATGACTTCGCCAAAGAACTTAAATCCAATTGTTCATATTCTACCTGATTCAAAGGTAGATATTTAAATTGAAAATGTTCGGATGATAGAAAAGTAATGGAAGTAACACGCTCTCGGCAAATTTTGTAAATTTGATACTTTTTAAAACGTTCCATGGCTTGAGGGAATTGAGGTTCATTAAAACAATGTTGATAGATATGGGTAAGATTGGGTCTATTACCATTATGGTCGGGATTGAGACTAGGAGGATTGGAACTAGAGGCAATATCTTTTTGAGCATGTTTCATTGGGGCCATAATCTGAAAACAAAATCAAACCAAAAACTATGTATGCATAGATCAACACATTCGATCCAAAAATTAATCCAATAATCAAGGTATTGTTAAAATGCTATACAATATAGTTTAAAACATATACAGGTATAAAAATATTTTTTGGGAAAATAAAACTTTAAAAATAGTGTTAAAAATTATACGATATAATTTTATATTCAAATAAAAAAATTTCAGATTTGAAAAAGTTTTTACACAAAGATTGAAAACTATACTATATATGTTCTCAATATATGATTAGAATACAAAAACAGTGTATATATATGCACAAAAATTTAAAAGAAAAAGGTTAGGGTTTATACCTTGAAGTTGAGATTAAGGATGAATGAAGAGATTTGGATGCACAAACTTGATGATTTTATAACTTGATGATTTTTGCTTGGGTTTGATGTAAAATCCAAAAGCCCTCAAGAATTTTGAAGATTTTTGTGAGAAAAAATGATGGATTTTGTGGTTTTTATAGAGGATTTTCGTATCTAGGGTTTTGGTATTTGAGATAAAGTGAAAAACCCTCTTTTAATGCCTTTAAAAACTGCCCAATGGCTATGTGTACTGATACGCCACATTGGCGTATCGAAACCAAGTACTAAAATGCTTTAAAGGTTGTTTCGATACGTGACCCATACCGGTACAGGTAGACCTATACCGAAACGATTGTAAATGACCCGTATTGATACGCCTGTGCGAGAAATGTCAATTTTGGCTACAGGTTGCTCAAAAAATCGATTTGAATCGAATCGAAATGCATGTAAATGATATGAGAACATCATGTATGGTCATAAATAGATGCATACTCCCCCTATCAACAAGCATATATGTATATAGGAGCAAAATCACAAAAGAAATCAATCAAACAAATTTAAGCATGTTTTTAAGACCAAAAGAGGCTCTAAGGGTCAAGGCAGGTTGGTTAAACCTAACTCTCTCCTAAGAGACCAAAAAGCTCTTTGTCTAATGGTTTGGTAAAAATGTCCGCTAGTTGGTTCAAGGTGTCTACATATTCTAGAACTACATCATTTTTCAAGGCATGATCTATAATGAAATAATGCCTTATTTCTATGTGTTTGGTTCTAGAATGTTGGATGAGATTCTTAGTGAGACAAATAGCACTAGTGTTGTCACACCTGATGGGGATGGTACCTACATCAATTTCATAATCTAAGAGTTGTTGTTTCATCAAAGGACTTGAGCACAACAAATCCCTATCGATATGTACTCCACCTCAGTGGTAGATAATGCTACACTATTTTGCTTTTTTAGAAAACCATGATATTAGCATACTACCTAGGATTTGACATGTAAAAGAGGTACTTTTTCTATCTATCTTACAACCCCCATAATCCGCATCCGAGAAGGCATGTAAGTTAAAGGAAGACTCTCTAGGATACCAAAGACCTAAACAAGGTGTATCTCTAAGGTACCTAAAGATTCTCTTAACGGCTATAAGGTGTGATTCTCTAGGACTAGCTTAAAATCTAGCACACAAGCAAACACTAAACATAATGTCGGGTTTACTTATGGTAAGATAAAGCAAAGATCCAATCATAGAGCGATACAGCTTTAAATCCACACACTTACCTCCTTCATCTTTGTCAAGCTTTGTTGAAGAACTCATTGGAGTGGCTTGAGGTTTCACATTCTCCAAGCCAAACTTCTTGAGCATGTCCTTGATGTACTTAGCTTGATTGATGAAGATGTCATCCTTCCTTTGCTTAATTTGGAGCCCCAAGAAGAATGAAAGCTCCCCCATCATGCTCATCTCAAACTCACCTTGCATCAACTTAGCAAAATCTTGGCAAAACAATTCATTAGTAGAACCAAAAATTATATCATCAAAGTATATTTGAACTACTAAAATGTCTTTGCCATTTCTTTTAATAAAGAGTGTAGTGTCCACCTTTCCTTTTTCAAGGCCTTTTTCAATTAGATAACTTGATAATCTTTCATACCAAGCTCTAGGAGCTTGTTTCAAACCATATAAAGCTTTTGAAAGTTTAAAAACATGGTTTGGGTAATTTGATCTTCAAAACCGGGTGGTTGTTCTACATACACTTCTTCATTAATAAAACCATTTAAAAATACACTTTTTACATCCATTTGAAAAATCTTAAAATCGTGATAACATGCAAATGCTAAAAGCATCTTGATGGCTTCCATTCTAGCTACAGGTGCATAGGTTTCATCAAAATCAATTCACTCTTCTTGAGTAACAAGTCTAGCCTTGTTCCTCACTATGTTACCACTCTCATCTAGTTTTTTCTAAAGACCCATTTAGTTCCTATAGTAGATTTATTACTAGGCCTATCAACTAATGTCCAATCTTGACTTCTCTCAAATTGGCTTAATTTAACTTGTATAGCCATTATCCAATAATCATCATTTAGTGCTTCTTTGACATTTTTAGGCTCTATGCATGAGATAAAAGCAACATTACATGCATTTTTAAGAGAAATTCTAGTGGTTACCCCTTTGGATGGATCACCCAAAATCTTACCACCTTTGACATAGTTGTACTCTCTTGGGTAGCTCACTTCCTTTTCTTCTAGGCTCATGTCCTTCAAGGCTTCTAGAGGTGGATCTTGTGTTTCTTCTTCTTTGGTTGGAACTTTATTCACCTTTGATGATTGCCCACCATCATTAGCTTCAAAAACCCCTACATCATCATCATCACAAGAATCCTTCCTCGGAAGGAGGTTATCATCAAAAATCACATGTATTGACTCTTCGACAACTAAGGTTCTTTTATTAAATACTCGATAGGTTTTAGAGTTTAAGGAATACCCTAAGAAAATAGCTTCATCACTTTTAGAGTCAAATTTGCCCAAATTGCCGTTTCCATTATTTAAAACAAAACATTTACAACCGAATGGATGAAAATAGCTAATGTTAGGCTTTTTGAATTTTAAAATCTCATAAGGAGTTTTCTTTAAAATATGCCTAATCATTACTCTATTTATAATATAGCAAGCCGTATTAGTGGCTTCCGTCCAAAAATATTTTGGCAAATTGTTTTCACAAAGCATGGTTCTAGCCATTTCCTCTAAAGTTCTATTTTTCTTTTCAACAACCCATTTTTTTGAGGTGTTCTAGGAGCTGAAAAATTGTGGCTAATACCGTTTGAGTTACAAAAATCCTCAAAACCTAAATTTTGAAATTCGGTGCCATGGCCACATCGAATGTGAGAAATATTTTGACCAAGGTCATTTCGAGTAATTTTTGAAGATGTGATGAATTTTTCTAAAGCGTCATCTTTGGTATTTAAGAATAAAACCCAAGTGTATCTAGAGTAATCATCAACTAAAACATATGCATATGATTTTCCACCCAAGCTAGTAGTTTTAATAGGACCAAAATGATCCATGTGGATCAATTGTAAAACTCTACTAGTTGAAACATCATTAATTGGTTTGAAAGAAACTCTTTTATGTTTTCCTTTTGCACAAGCATCACAAATTTTGTCAAGAGAAAATTTAATTTTAGGCAAACCTCTTACTAGATCTTTTGAAAACAATTTTTCTAAAACACTCATGCTTGCATGCCCTAATTTCCTATGCCATAACCATGAATCATGCTCATTATTTGCAACAAAACATGCATGAGAAATGTGTATGTCATCTAGATGCACCATGTATATGTTTCCTATACAATGACCAAAAAGCACAATTTTATTTGTTTCAATGTTTAAAATTTTGCAACCATTAGAATCAAAAACAACATTGAAACCTTTGTCACATAATTGACTAATACTTAAAAGATTATGTTTTAGACTGTTGACATATAAAACATTATCAACGAGAATGGATGAGTGATTACCAATGGGACCAATTCCTTCAATATGGCCGTTGGAGTTGTCACCAAATGTTACTACTCCTCCACTCTTTGGCTTTAGTTCCAAGAATCGACTCTTGTCTCTGGTCATGTGTCTTGAGCATCCACTATCAAGGTACCATGAGTTTGCACTTGTAGCCTTGGCCCTGTAGCAATGCTCCACCTACAAACATGGAATCAAACTTTGATTTTTGGTACCCAAATCTTTTTGGGTCCATGAACATTAGTTTTCGAGAGCTTGGTCCCCTTAGGAATCCAAGAAGCAATATCATTAATATTGTTAGAAGCAATAACATCCTTAGGAATCCATACACTTCTAACTTTCTTACCATAATAGGCCCTTGAATACCCTCCATGTTTGTTCCCACCAAAGTTCCTTTTTACATGGTTTCGTTTTGAAGATTATCCTTTTTCAAAACTTGGTTTCCTAACCTTGTTCAAGGAAGCTTTGAGATCATTTACCTCCTTGAGGTAATGATCTTTTAACTTGGAAAGAAGATTATTTAGATCAACATTTTCTTTTTCAAAATATTTTTGATTATCTAGTAAATCATTAACCTTCTCTTTAAGTTCTGAATTAGTTTTGATCAAAGAATCATTTTGATTTTTCAAATCGGAAATTATTTTCTTGTTTTTCAAATGTGATTCTTTATACTTCAAAACTAATTCATCATAAGCCTCTTGCAACTCATTATAATCTTTAAATAATTCATCATAATTAAGATCATTAGATGAGTTGGAGGTTACCTTAGGATCCTCTTCATAGGCCATGAGACAAAGGTTGGCAACTTCTTGCTCCTCATCACTTGAAGACTCTTCATCGCTCCAAGTGGCTATATGGGCCTTGCGCTTCTTTTTCTTCTCGAAGCCATTCTTCTTGAGTTATGGACAATCAATTTTGATCTGCCCTGGCTTCTTGCGCTCGTAGCACACGATCAGATCCTTTTCTTCTTCCTTTCTCTTGTTCTTGTGATCCCTTCTTCGATTGAACTTTCTTCTTCGGTTAGATCTCATGAGTTGAGTGAATTGTTTGGCTATCATAGCCAACTCCTCATCTTCCTCCTCGCTTGAATCACTCTCATCATAAGAAGCTTTGAGACCGATTACCATCTTCTTCTTCTGCACTTCTTTTTTTCGACCTTCATTTCCTCATTATTCTTTTCTTCCTCTCTTCCTTTCTTCATTATCTCATGGGTGAGAAGAGGCCCCATGAGAGCGTCAAGCTTTAACATCTCGAGATCCTTTGCTTCTATGATGGTCGTTCTTTTACCGTCCCAAGACTCAGGAAGTGAGTATAGATGTTTCTAAACTAGCTTCTCTTCCGAATGACTTCTCTTAGACCCTTGAGGCCATTTACAATAATGGAGAATCGTTCGAACATTTTGGAGATATCTTCATCCGTCTCCATCTTGAAATTTTTGTAGCTCAAATTAAGAAGCCCAATCTTGGTCTCTTTAACTTTATTGGTGCCTTCGTATATGATCTCTAGCATGTCCCAAATTTCCTTGGCACTTGAGCAAGATGACATCTTGGAGTACTCGTCCGGTCTAAGTGAGCAAAATAGCATGTGCATTGCTTTATCATTGATTTAGAGCTTCTTCCGATCTTCATCGGTCATCTCGTGCTTGGACTTCAAAAACTGATCACCTTCTCTCTTCATTGGGATTGTCGGTCCATCTTCTACTACATCCCATAGGAGGTAGTCATGGGATTTGGTGAAGAACTTCATACGGTTTTTCCAATAGGGATAGTTATCCCCATTGAAGTATGAAGGTTTGGTGATAGATTAAGACTCGTACAAGTTGTTGTCGGAGGTGGATGCCATGGCTTTGACTTCGATTGATTGGATCACCTTCTAGGATCGCCTCAACGGTTGTTAGACCTTCGGTTGAGTGTGGCTCTGATACCAATTGTTAGGATGATCAATCAATGTAGATAATGGCCAAGAGGGGGTGAATTGGCAATTTTAAACGTTTGGAAGCAAATAGAAAAGGATAGACAAAGAGACACAACGATTTATACTGGTTCAAGCTTCTAACAAGCTCTACGTCCACTACCTTAGCTTCCTACTAAGGATTTTCAACAATTTCACTATGAATTTCTTCCCCTTTTCTAGGCTAAGAAGGCAACCGTTACAATTGATCAAAGCTTTCTACCCAAAGCTTGATCAAGAATCACTCTTTTACAAGAAAGAAGTTTGGCAAGTGAAATATCCTCACAAGATACAAATTATGACCAATTAAGATTTCTCACAACCCCAACTTGAAACAAAGATGTACAAAGGAATTACACAAGTTGGGTGTACAAGGGTTTGACAATAAAAGCTCAAAGGGTTGGATTTTTCTTGATTGCTTGAGTGTTGATCAAAGTAGGTTCACTAGTTGTTGTAGCAGCTTTGGAGTCTTGTATTTATACCCTCTCATTGATTTCTAGTCGTTTGGGTGGTTGGTGTATTGAGTATAGCCGTTGGAGGGCTTCTTTCCCACAATAAATGCTGTTTGCCAACCATCCATACTAGTACACGAAGGCCCGTATCGATACCTGTTACAAGAAAAATATAGTCGTTGCGTATAGGCGTATCGATACGCGGGAGGCCTATCGAAATGATCATGGTGTAAAAATAGGGGCGTATCGAAATGGCAAGGCTGTATCGGTACGAGTTTTGCTCACTGGAATCTAACTTCAAAAATTGCATCGGTACAGATAACAGAAAAATTAAAAGTTAGTTGAGTCCAATAACTGATAAGGCAACGGTCGAAAACATTTAATACAAACCGTATCAAAACGGCTGGGACTGTATCGGTATGGAAAAAAATGTCTTAAACCCATATTTCAAATGGTATCGAAACGAACAAAGCCTTATCAAAACACGAAGCATAAAACATTTGCCCATATGAATGTCGTATCGAAACGGGTAAGGCCATATCGATACGCTTCGTTTAAAATGCAGGCTAAGTTGAAGGTCGTACTGAAATGGGCAAAGCCGTATCGGTACGCTTTGCAAAACCAAATTCCAGTAGCCAATTTCCATATTGAAACACCAAGGGGTGTTTCGATATGCCTAGGCGTATTTGTGTATTTTGGCTTGAAAACTCTTAGAAAATTTTTGGGTTTAAGTCTTTAACTTTGGAAAACTTTTCCTTGTCATTTTGTGAGACTTTTGAGTACTTAAAAATTTATTTCCTTTTAAAATTTAGTCCTCAAACACTTTGTTATATCAAAATCAAACATAGGTTTTACAATACTATTATCTCATAAAAACTTCCTTTCTTAAGGACTTAGACGGAATTTTCCTAACTCAGTCTACTATTCTAATAATTATCGAAAATCCTCCAAATAGTGAAATAACCATTTTCCCCTCAAATCTAATGAATCCATAATGTACCACATGTCATCATCCTTCATCCAATGGCCTAGATTAATCTTGAGTTAGTAATTACCAACTTTGCCCTTATAATTTTCCAAAATTACGATCTTGCTATTTTTCATCAAACGGCTCATATTTAACATGGAAAATCAACTTAAATCCAATGGTTCATATTCTTCCAACACAAATAAAATATCTTAGACATGTAAAATGACGTAATAAACCTTGCCTCATCATCCTTCAAAATATCCTGGATATTCGATTGTCCGAATATTTTTCAGAACTTTATCGCTTTATAGCCATTAATACAAACTCCGTACGAAAAATCTGGGTAACACGAAAACATTATTCTTGGGGGTAAACTATTCATTTACGTGACTAAATTACATAACTTTTGAAAATTACAATTAGTCCCTAAACTTTTCCTAAATTTATACTTTATCCATAAAACTTTCAAAATTTACATTTTGTTCATTAGCCAAAATTGGGATATTACAATTCTCCCCTTAAGAAAATTCGTCCTCAAAATTTTAATATGTACCTGATTCAAAAAGGTGAGGAAACTGCTTTCCCATATCTTTTTCACTTTCCCAAGTCATTTTTTCAACTTCATGACTTCGCCAAAGAACTTTAACAAACGAGATCATCATATTTCTTAGTTCTTTGACTCCATGTGCTAGTATTTTTACCGATTCTTCCTCGTAAATCAAATGCGGTTAAATCTCTATTCCCTCTAGGGTAATGATATGTAAAGGATCTGATCGATACTTCTTGAGTATCGATCATGAAATATATTATGAATCTTGTCCATTTTCGGAGGTAAGACTAACTAATAAGCCACCAGACCAACCCTTCTCACAATCTTATGCGGTCCAATAAATCTCATACTCGGCTTCCCTTTTTGTCCAAACCATAACTCTTCCTTCCAAGGTAAAACTTTTAAGGAATACTTTATCCTTAACTTCATATTAAATATATTTTCTTTCGCGATCAGCAGATAATATCCATCATTCTAAAGCAATTCTAGATTGCTTTGAACCATTCATACTTTATTCTTTGCATCCTGAAATAAATCAGATTTAATCACCTTTTAGTTTTCTTTTTAACTCATTATCATCAGGGATATAAATTACCCCTTGATAATATAAACATCCTTTAGACTTAACATCGAAATCTTTAATTTTCCCTTTTCACCCTACTGAATTTTTTCCAGACATATCTTATCTTTCATCTGTAAATCTTTGATCTGATTTGTCAAAGTAGATTTGAGCTAAAACTATGTAATCAATATACTATTTTCTTCCAAAGGTAATTGGGCATTTAATGCTTATAAGCCAATGAATGACTTTTTGGCTAAATACATCAACTACTACTTTAGCCTTATTACATCAATACACATCGCAACGTATTATATGACATATTATTTAATAAGGTAGAATCCTTACTAGATTCATACTGCACTAATACTAGTGCTACTATCAAATCTTATTCTACTGGTAATAATATAATCATAATTTAATCTTAGAGGAATATTACTGCTTCTTTTGACTAACATTACTGGAGCTTCCTAACGTGATATACCGAGTCGTATAAAACCTCAATCTAATAACTCTTGCAACTAGGTCTTTAGCTTTCTCAATCTAGTAAGAGCCATTTTGTAGAGTGCAATCGATATAGGTCCAATATTGGATTAAATCCAATCCTAAACTTAGCCTTTCGATTAAGCATCAAACATGACAGCTCATCTTGGGTAACCCATTTAAAACTCACAAACAATAGGAATACTCTCCCAGCTTACCCTTGATTCTCAATATCCATAGCATAAGTTAAATAATTTTCACATTGGTAACAAATTCCAATAAAAACTCTGCATGCTCATGCATGCCAATTATCACAATCCTTACATGATTGGTTTTATGGTTTTCTTGAATCTCCAACATTAATTATAATTATCAAAGAGTTCTGAATTTTTCTTGTCCTGATCTTTTAGCGGAATTATGTAATATATTCAGCTTGATATCTTTGCCGAGAATTCTCACCACTTTTTAGAAGTGGTGGAATACATAATGATTTACTATTCCTCTTTACGAGCTGTGACCTCTGTTTAGATATTTTCTCATTTTGAACCCTTTGTATTGCCTTTGGCATAATTTACTACTTCATAGAATTTTGAAATACATAGATCTTTCTGTTTGTAGGAAGCAGTTTAGAAGCAAATAAGTTCAGTTTATTAAACTTGCACTCATATCTGTAAATAATCCAATTGCCCTAATAAAGATGCAAGAAACGTTGTTGCATCTCTAGGATAAACTTTGTTACGGAACCCTCAAAGAAAGAACTTCTAGCTAATAGACCTCTGAGTATGTACCGTAACATTACTTTATCAAATACGTGTCTAATCTTTTTAGATGAGATAATATTTTTTCTTTGAGTCTCCTCTGATCATCAATATAGAGTTCCTTCAACATAACTTTTATATCATTAAACCATATATTAACAATCATAGGATCTCCATTAATATCTCTCTAAAAATCTAGTGTGCCAAAACTCTCAATTCTTTTGCAATAGGTGCCTAAGTAGATTGATTCATAATCGAACCTAATGTTTGGAAGAAAAGCTCTTAATCCAAAACATGCATATCATGTTACTCTAGTGCCTCTGCACCACGCTAAGCCGAGGGTAGAATATTATCATTAACCTTATCACTCTCGTGAATCTCTTGTTGATCCACTCGCTTAAACACCTGTCACGATTCTTTTACCCTCATACATTGGAATTTAACATTATTATTATAATGAAGTAAGCAACTGCATCCATTCTATCAAGTAAAATCATCAGTAATTCTGACATCCTAATGGCATGTATACACATTTGACCTTTACCGTATTTCGTTTAGCTCCAGAACCGGCTAAACCTATAGCTCTGATACCAATAAATGTAACATCCCTTCCTATATCCGTACACCGGGTACAATTCGGAAATGTTACAACTTCTTTAATAAAAAATCAGGGTAATTTAAAATTTTTAGAAAAACTTCTCAATGGTCACCCATCCTAAAATTGCTCTAGCCCAAGCACGCTTAACTTTATTTAAAACCGACATAAATTATTTATTCGAGTTCCAATCATAAATCAATTATCTTAGCATGCAACTCATCACCTGTGGTTACTCTTAACTTTGAATCTTTTTAGAAACGCCAATTATTATGAAACCATACCGAACTTTAAAGGCCAATCACAACTCAAATAGGCTTAGCAAGTATACATAACACTATAATAATCAAACCTCAATTAGGATGTCATTACTGTGATTACCTGTTGAGATTCCCAATATTGATGCAATGCTCTTCTCACTTTCATCTTGATTTACCTACGTGTGCACAATCAAACACAAGCTAAGTATGAACTTAGTGAGGCAATAAAGGAAGTTAATAACAATAATTTAAACTTTATTCAACTTCATGGGTATATTTATATAACATGATATATATATGCTAATGCATCAACTTTCACATTGCATTAGTAATGATTTACTATATGCCAATGTCATAAAACTTTCATGCTTGTCCTTTTGTTATAATATACCTTATATGCATAAATGCATCATGATCACTAGATATGTATTACCATTATGTTAATCATATATTAATATAATATAAACTGGATATAAATTTCTTACCAATATACTTGGCATTCATTCCAAAAGCTCATAAGCTTGTTCCCCTGTTTATCTTTTATTAACCAATAAACCATAGCCTAAATATAAGCCTATGAGGACCCTGAGTACACGAGTCAAAACCGCACATAAGGTTGTGCTAACCATCCGCACGTATGGCCCTTCTAACCATATACACTAAGTGTCCTTTATATACACTATAGTGCTAAACCGAGTATGCATCGTGTTGCTGGACTCTATGGCATGCCAACTATACCATGTCCCTCAATGACTTACTTGGGCATATTTTCCATATTTATTCCATCCATGGCAATGTATATCAACATAATTTAACATTGGGCAGTTCATACCCAAAATAACATTCATAGTATAACATCATATATAACTAGTGATCCATGCATTTATGTTTAACTTTTGACATATTTAAAATATGTCAATCATATGTTCCATGACATAAATATAATGACAATAAAATTTGGGTAGGCTCATCGCAAGCCATCCCAATGATGTATAAAACATCAATGTGTCATGATATGTATGCAATTGCACTCACCTTGGCCACTTAACACAATGCCTCATTAAATCTTAGTTTGATCTTTTCTTTCATAGAACCTAGAACCTTCTTTAATTCGGACTTGATTTCATTAATCACATGAATAAAATAAAATATTTGTTAGATTCAAATCTAACATTAACTTAAACATGTTGCCTAATTTAATCATTCGAATATAAAATTTCCAAATATTTTTCCTTTCTTCCTTGTACTGTTCAAAACTCATTATGGCCCTTAATGACCAATTTGAACTTCCAATAATTCTTCCGAGCTTGCTAACTAACATTTAAAAAAATGTTTCAAATTCCATTTTCTGATAGCTTACGCTACCTTCAAAGATTTACTTATACGGGGCAGAATACATACTGGATCTTAATTTCCTTTATACCAGAGAAACTATATTCGATAACGGTTCTAATGGTATAAGCCATATAAATTAATAAAATCTACAAAAATTATGAATAATCACTGAATTTAAGTCACAGACTGTCCAGACAGAAAATTACTCTATAATTTTTCTGACCTTCATTCGAATAAAAATTCATATCTTTTAACTCGGAACTCGAAATCAGTTTTCGTTTGTTGGAAACGAAACTAGACTAACAAATCTTTACAACGGTATAAAATTCATCATCTAACTATTTTTGTAGAATTTATGGCGAATTTTTAAACTTACTGCCATAATTCAAATTCTAACATAACTTTCCATAAATAACTTCTAATTTACACCAACTTCTCCTTATTTCTCTACTTGTCAATTTAATCTCATCACTTTACTTCAAATGACTAGAATAAAGCTTGTATTCATATGTTCTCTTTACATCCTTCATCAAAATAAGCTTAAACCTTTACTTCTCTAATTTCTCTTGATTTGTCGAGATGGTCACCAAAATTTCAAATATAAGGATTCAAGCTTCTTAACTTTGCAAATTAGTCATCCAATGAACATTACTACCTTAATTCCATCATTTTAACTAAAAATCAGATTTACCCCTTCTACATATCCTCTTTGCCGAATGGACCATTCAAGTTTGACAATCTATCAAAATGGTCACTAATGTGATTAATCATCAATTTAGCATTCTAACTTCATTTTCATGTCTCTAACATCATTAATAATATAAATACACATCAAATTCATAAAAATCATATCTGGTCCCTTAGTTTTGAAGCTTGCCTAAATGGTCCCTATGTATTTAACTTAGGGTTTTGCTTCCAAACAACAAATCAAGCTTACTAGATCAGTAATCCAACATCACAAACCCTAAGTTAGACTTGAATCCATAAACCCTAATCTTCTCTATACAAACTGAAATATGTATGGTTTAAATCCCAACCCAATAACATGATTCTAACATCATACAAGTATGATTCTAACTTAAAATCAACCATGGATTCATAAAATCATAAAAGCCATAATTTGTTCATAAACCCTAATTTCTTCCACATATAAAATCTCACCAACAAGGCAAGTATTCTATAAATTATTTACATCAAAAGATAGAGCTCGAAGAGTATAACAACTTTGTAGTTCGGAAGATTACCTTAAAACCGAGATTCGGAGCTTAAATCAAGCTTGGAAAATTTTTTGTTCTTTCCTCTAGCTCCCATGGTACATGGCTGGAAAAAGATGAATATTTGTTCATCTTTTTCTATTATTTTACACTTGTAACTATTAAATGAATTTTAAATTCATTTAAACAGTGAAATTACCAATTTAGCCTTTAAATCCAATGGCTAATTTAATCTCATCCAAAATCAAGGGCCAAGATTAAATCCATGCATATTTTATCTTCCAAAAACGTCCTCAACATTTCCAAAATATTTCAAAATTTCCATCCTTGCCAAATGACCAATTTACCCCCAACTAGTCTTTATTTACTAGTTTGTTTCAAAATTGCCATTCCATTATAATCTAACTAAATTAGTTCCTTCTCAACCGGCTACTATTCCATAAATATCATTTTATGATTTTCCATGGCTTATGGAACGGCCCCTGAAATTTCAATTCAATCTGATTTCCCGATATTCATTAAATACTTCTACTACAATTTTACCTTTACCGAGCTATCAGATCTATTCCGAAAACTCTATATTTCCATATTCGAAAAATAAATACTATTATCTCATAAAAACTTCCTTTTCTTGAGGACTTAGACTGAATTTTCCTAACTCATTCTACTATTCTAATAATTATCGAAAATCCTCCAAATAGTGAAATAACCATTTTACCCTCAAATCCATTGAATCCATAATGTACCACATGTCATCATCCTTCATCCAATGGCCTAGATTAATCTTGAGTTAGTAGATACCAACTTTGCCCTTATAATTTTCCAAAATTACGATCTTGCCATTTTCATCAAACGGCTCATATTTAACATGGAATATCAACTTAAATCCAATGGTTCATATTCTTCCAACACAAATAAAATATCTTAGACATATAAAATGACATAATTAACCTTGCCTTATCATCCTTCAAAATATCCTGGATATTCGATTCGATCTGATTATCCGAATATTTTTCTGAATTTTATCGCTTTATAGCCATTAATACAAACTACGTACAAAAAATCCGGGTAACACGAAAACATCATTCTTGGGGGTAAACTATTCATTTACGGGACTAAAATACATAACTTTTAAAAATTACAATTTGGTCCCTGAACTTTTCCTAAGTTTATACTTTATCCACAAAACTTTCAAAATTTATATTTTGGGTTACTAGCCAAAAATTGGGATATTACAGTTATGTTTATGCCAATATAGTGTTGAAGTGGTAGTGGTCTTTGTCTACCTGTAAATAAAAAAATAAAAAAATAAAAAAATATATAACAAAATTTAACGTAGTTCAAATCCAATAGATTCTACATTTGAAGAATCAAGGTCAGTAAAAATTTACTATCCAACAATAAGTACAAGATATGTTTTAATTTCGATCACTCTCACAAATTTTAGACAGATTTTTCTACTTAAACAATCTTAATATATTTTATCATTTAAGTGTTTAACAAAATTATATCGACAATTTAATCTCTTAGGAGCACTATGAGTAATGTCCAAATGATCAAAATGGTTGTTAAAAAGGAAAGAATCACTCCCAATCTTTGATCTTCATCTTCAGCCGAAAGAAAAGAACCCAGGAAATTAATGACTTAGAACCAAAATCTTCATAAAGAGAAAACTATCTTAAAAATAAGGAAATAACCGTTATATTAAATTGAGAACTTCAACACCAATCGCGGTATGGACACGGGTCTGGTCAGATTTTCAACAGTCCCAAATCTTACCCGAACCCGACCTGACCTGACCTGATTCATTAAAAAAATTTAATTTTAAAGACTTAACTATAAAAAAATTAATTTTAGGTCCCATCGTGATGGTCAAACTCGCATCAATCAGACAATAAGAAGCGAGTGCGCGAGAGATCAAAACCTGGCCATTAACCGGTGGGCTCCTACGATTCATGAAAGGTCCCATCGTGATGGTCCCAGAGGAATACCCAAAGCTTGGCAGTGTTTTTCACGTTGAAATTGTTTAACAACAAATATTATAGTTCTCTCTAGTAAAATTTATTCTTTTTGTGTTTTAAAATTATTTTATTTAAATTATTAAAAAGTTTAACCATTTTTATTAAATATATTTTATTTTCTACCTTTTTTTTTAGTTTTTCAACAACAACGGTTAAATGAAAATAAACCCCTAAGCTATCATTTTGTTTGCTTTTAGCCCTTAAACTATTTTTAGTTAAAATAAGTCTATAAACTATCATTTATGGTCATTTTAAGTCCGGTAGTTATCTAATTCAAATAAAAGATTATTTCAGCCAATAAGATGTTGAAATGAAAAATAAACCCGTAAACTATACATTTTGTTTGCTTTTAGCACTTAAACTATTTTTTGGTCAAAATAAGTCTCTAAACTATCATTTCTGGTCACTTTAAGTCCGATAGTTATCTAAGTCAAAAAAATATTATTTCAGCCAATAAGATGTTAACACATCACAATACATTTTTTATCAATAGATAGTTTAGGAACTAAAAGAAAAAAATGACATAGTTTAGGTAATTATTTTGACCAAAAAATAGTTTAAGGGCTAAAAGAAAACAAAATGTATAGTTTAAGGGTTGATTTTTCATTTAAGCCTTCCAACAAAACAAACTTTAATTTTTCAAGGATGAAATTATCATTTTAATTATTTTACAACACATCTCTTACATAAAATGTTTTCTTCCCAAATTTACGTGAAAAGTCCACAAGGTATAAGATTTGTGGGACGGGGATAGTATATCATTCTTGATCAGGAGTTATCACGAACATGTCATCATTAAAAATTATTTTCCTTTTCCAACACTCATAAAAATTATTTCTCAATCTATCACTTTTATAGTCAACTTGTCATACCAACATGACAAGTTTTTTTTACATATTTTTATTTTTTAATAGAGCTCGTTAGATTTGTATGATGAGTTCTATTAAAATTTGTTTCTTTTTAACTCTTAAAGGCTCAATTACTCGCAGTTAAAAATTTTAAAAAATAGAACTCGTCATGCTAGCCTGACAAGCAAGTGAATAGTTGATGGTATTTTAAAAGACATATGTTTTCACCTTTTATTAATTTGTCCCCATCATGTTATCTTTTGCATGCATTTTAGCATTTTTATCTTTGTATTTGCATTTTCTTAACTCAGTGGCTCTTTCTTGAATTATCCTTGAATTTATTATATTTTTGTTGCTAATGTCGCAGCATGAGTTCTTCTAGAATTGCAGCTAGGACTACCGTCGTTGTAACACTCTCGACCCAGATGCCACATTTGGGCCTCAAGCCCAAACCATTACCATAAAATTTTGCAACTAGATTTAACCCAAATCACATTCGTTCATAAATACACTAAGTTTGAATATTTCAAAGTAGATAAATCCTTTAAAATGTTACATGAGAGCTCTATTTAAAATACATAAATTAAAGAATTCGACACATGATTTAAAATCCAAAAACAAGAGATATAATACAACATATGGTCCTACAAATACATAGCCCAATAATCTAGTACTATACTCGGACAACAAGTCGATGTTGTAATCCTACTCTGATGGTGCTTCGACGATGCATGCCAACCTACTAACCTGCGAACAAAAAAAGAAACAATTCTGAACACTGAGCTAACGAAGCTTAGTGGATACACTTCCACTCAACCATGCTTCATGTAAATCATAAATAAGAGCATGTAGCTAAAGAGAATGATATCATGACATAAAATAACAACATTTGCGCTACCTCTAGTCCCCTAAACACATAACAACCAAAGGGAACCATTACCCTCATACAACACATAACATCATGCCAAAAAATTATTAGTGAGGTTCGGTGCCACACAGCTTCGAGAACGTACACCTATACTCAGAATCTCTCATCAAGCATATTTAAAGGAGACCCAGTGCCACACAGCTTTGTGAACGTACAGTCGACAATCTATAACCATGGTGTTGCAACATACTCTTTCTCTAATTAGGTATCTGAATCCCAACAATTAAGGTAACTTAGCCATACGTATGCCCTTACGTGGCACACAATAATTTATCGATCCACCAAGGATCCTTATTGTTTCAACACAATAAGTCATACTAGGTATTATTTTGTTATTACTCATTATGCATGTACATAGGGTTTAAAATCTAGTTTCTCAGTTTTACCAATCACTTTAGCCCTTTAGAAGCCCATTTGGCCTTAGTCCTTGAATTATAGGTCCCTCAAACTCAAAATGTATTTTTTTGGGCAGATTGCCCAATGAGTACCGATACTCACTTAAAAGTATCGATACGCTCCTATGGGTACCGCTACCCACTTATGCGTACCGATACTCGACTTTGCATGCTGAAAGGGTTTAACTAAAACTCCATACCAATATGGGGTTGTGTACCGATACCCTATCAGTACCGATACGCCTGCAAGTGTATCAGTACCCAAATTTACTATTGGAATTCTTATAAATAGGGGGTATCGATATGACCCTAGCCCGTACTGATACACACTTCAAATTTTGCCTAAGTTAGCTACTCAAAGCAATGGGTGCACCAGTTCATCCAATTTTGGTGCATGAGCCCATAATTCAAATTATGGAGCTCGGAAATCATCCCAAACACCTACAAACTTTCATGTTAACACCCCAAATCAATCCTACAAATTATGGAAGGTATTTTAAGTATTTTTCTACCATTTTTATATCATTTTAACATCAAATTTGGGTTTAGCCATTAAAGGGAGTCTCAAGACCTCAACCACCAAGACATCAAACCAAGCAACAAGCAACCTAATTCATGATTTCTAGGAAAACAAAGGATTTAGTAGTGACTAACCATGATTATACAGCTTAGAATGAAGCTTCTAGCTCAAGCTTCAAGCCTTCACCTTACCTTGCCCCTTGGAAGAGTTTCCAATTTCTTTCACTACAAAAAAATGTTGTAAAATGAGTTACAACATTGCTAGAAACTAGAGATAAGCTAAAGGAAGAATTTTTCAACAAGAAAGAGAGTTAAATCCCCAAATCTTGTTCTTTCTCTTTAACCCCCACCAAACATCTATTTTCCAACCCTCACCAAAACCAACCATTTTTACCTTGATGGGTAGATCCCTTAACGCTAGTTACAACTCCCTCAAGCCAAAATTCGAGAATCCAAATCAAAACCACAAAGTTTCAAACTTTAGCTCTGGGTTCTTGGGAAATGGATAAGCAAATGAGGGATGGGAGAAAAATAAGAAGACAAGGTGAGCTCATCAACCTTGCTTTTCTACAGGGAAATTAAAACCCCTCTCCATCATTCAAAAATGGGAAACTTTACCCTTATACCCTTCCTCCAAACTCCTAAACACTCATAAGCCTAAATTTCTAGCTCAACAAAAATAAACAAGACCAGACCCTATAAAGGTTTTTGAAAGCCCAACGCAAAGCCCACGCTTTAGGTCAACCAGACCCTCAGATTTTGAAATTTGGGTTGTTACAACTTTCTCTTCCTTAAATAAAATTTTGTCCTCAAAATTTACATGATAGAAATAGATGCAGATAGAGCAACCTCATATCTTTCTCGACTTCTCACGTTGCCTTCTTGACTCCATGGTTCCTCCATAGCATCTTTATAAGAGGTATACACTTATTGTATAATTCCTTAACTCTTTTGTCTAAGACCCTTATCGCCTCTTCCTCAGAGGTCAAGTCGGTGTTGATTTTGATCTCTTCAAACAGAATAACATGCGAAGGATCAGAGCGGTAGCGTATCAACATAGACACATAAAACACATTGTGGATGTGTGTCCTCGCTTGAGGCAAGGCTAACTGGTAAGCCATGGGTCTAACCCTCTCGAGAATCTCATACAGTCTAATAAACCTCAGACTTAACTTGCCCTTACACCCAAAGCAGATCACTCTTTTCCATGGTGACACCTTAAGGAACACCTTGTCACTGATATCATACTCAATGTGCTTACGCTTCTGGTCCGCATAGGCTTTCTGACGATTGAAGGCCGCTTACAATCTTTCCTTGATTATCTGAACCTTCTCCTTGGTTTGTCTAATCAAATCTGACCCTACAATCCTTCTCTTATCAAGCTTGGTCTAACATAAGGGTGTCCTACATTTACGTCCATACAAGGCCTCAAAAGGAGCCATCTTGATGTTCGATTGAAAACTATTGTTGTAGGAAAAATCAACAAGCGGTAGCTGCTCTTCCCAACTTTTCTCGAAGTTAATGATACAACACTGATGCATATCCTTCAAAATCTGGATAACTCACTCAGACTGACTATCGACCTAGGGGTGGAAAGTCGTACTGAAATGCAACTTGGTATCCAAAGCCTCATATATCTTCTTCCACAACCTTCCCGTGAACCGATGATCCTTATCCGATATGATTGACGATGGCACCCCATGCAACCTCACAATCTCTTGGATGTACAACCGCGTCAACCTTTCAAGTGTAAATCTATCCGCATAGGCAAAAAATGAGCAGACTTGGTCTATTTATCAACTATTACCCAAATATCATCCTACTTTCTTTGGTCCGTTACAAAATCTATGGTGACGCGATCCTATTTCCATTATAGAATCTGAATAGGCTGAAGCAAGCCTAAAGGAACTTGGTGTTCGGCCTTAACTTGCTAACAAGTTAAGCATCTAGTTACAAACTCAGATACATTTTTTTTCATACTAGGCCACCAATATAAAGGACGAAGGTCTTGGTACATCTTCTTACTGTCTGAATGCACAATAAATGGACTTCGATGTGCCTCATAAAGGATACGGACAGATCCTCCAAAACTGAGACACACAACCGATCCTTGAAGTACAAGATCCCACCATTTCGTACCTTAAAATCAGATGCCTCGCCTCTCAGAGCCATATCTATTATTACCACCAACTCTTTGTCTAACACTTGTGTTCTCTTGATCTCTTGAACTAATGTGGGCTTTACACGAAGCTCGGCTAACAACCCACCATCCTCGGTCATCCTTATACGGGCAAATATTACCCTCAAATTTGACATGGATTTTTGGCTCAAAGCATAGACCACCATATTAGCTTTATCGAAATAATACTCTACGATGAAATCATAATCCTTTAGCAACTCAATCCACCATATCACTACCTCAAATTCAACTTTTTCTGGGTGAGCAGGTACTTTAGACTCTTAGAGGTAACATTTTTCCCCATACAGATAATGCCTTCAAATCTTTAACACAAAAATAACTGTGGCAAGATCCAAGTCATGCGTAGGGTAGTTTCGTTCATGAGGCTTAAGTTGTCTCAAGAAATAAGCAACCACCTTACCCTCTTGTATGAGAACACGACCAAACCTGTTCAATGAGGCAACACAAAACATGACATAATCTTTTCTTGGCTCGGGTGCGTCAAAACTGAGGTCTCTATCAGATAAGCTTTCAACTACTCAAAGCTTTGTTTTTGTCTCTCGTTCCAATCAAACGAAACTTCTTCTGTAACAAATTGGTCATGGGTGCCGCTATGATAGAAAAGCTTTTGAAAAAACGGTGGTAATATCCAGCAAGCCCAAGGAAACTACAAACTTTCGCGATATTCCTAGGTGGTTTCCACTCCACCACTACTTGAATCTTTTGCGAATCAACTCAGATCCCATACGCTGCAACAATGTGACCCAAACATGCCAACTCAAAGAGCCAAAACTCACACTTTTTGAACTTGGCTAAGAGTTATCTTTCCCTCAAGGTTTGAAGAACAATATGAAGATGATAGTTGTACTCCTCTTTCGAGCTCGAATAAACCAAGATATCATCTATCAAGACCACTACAAACTAATCCAGGTAGGACTGAAAGATTTAGTTCATTAGGTCCATAAAAGCTGCAAGAACGTTGGTAAGCCTAAAAGGCATTACCAAGAACTCGTAATGTCCATACTACATCTTGAATGTTGTTTTCTAAACATCTTCTTCTGCTACCTTCAACTGGTAGTAACCTGAACTCAAGTCAATCTTTGAGAACACACGAGCACCTCTCAACTGGCCAAACATGTCATCTATTCTTGGTAGGGGATAACGGTTATTCACTATTACTATATTGAGCCGATGATAGTCAATGTACATCCTTATTGCCCCATCTTTCTTCTTAACAAACAAGACCGGTGCATCTAAGGGGAGATGCTTGCTCGGATCAATCCCATTTGTAATAGCTCTTGAATCTAATTTTTTAACTCCTCAATTTTTTGGTGCCATGCAATATGGTGCAATAGATATTGGTGCCGTACCAGGCATCATATCTATTCAAAACTCTAGCTCACGGTCTAGAGGTAGCATAGAAAACTCTTTCGGAAACACATCGACAAACTCTATAATAGTCTAAAGGCTCTCAAGCATCAAACTTTCAACTCTTATATCAACCACACGAGCCAAGAAGGCCTCACAACCTTGTTAGATCATATTTTATGCTGCCAAGGCCGTCACCATATTGGAAATACATGCATTTTTCTCACCTTTTACCACCAACGTGGCCCTATCTAATTCACAAAGCTTAAGGCTCTTCACTCTATATCCTAATCGCCCATCATGCTTAGAATCAAGCTCTTAAAATGACAACACTATTAGATTGACCAAAAAGATCAAACCTTGAACCTTAATCGAACACCTCTAATACACCTTATCCGCTAAGATATCATACCCTAAGGGACTCATCACACGTACACCTATCTCAAGATCCTCAGTAGGAATACCCTAGTTCTCAAATATTCCACTATGGATATAGGAATAGATAGACCCTGAATCTATACGAGCAACAATAGGAACTAAAAATAAGGTAAATGTACTAGAGATGATATCGATAGCCTTACAGTCCTCTTGAGACTTGACTGCGTATTATCTTGTTAGTGCCCTCGTAGTAGACTGAACCATACCCCCACTTTGATGCCCAAACATGTGGCTCCTCCTCTTTTAGCAAAACCCTGGCCCTTCTAAACTAGATAAGAGGTCCTTTGAGTCTGGATCGGAGTGGCGTTAGCAGCTACCGGGTAACCCCTCACAAAATGGTCTAGTGATCCACACTCAAAGTAGACTACGGTCAACCCTCAACACTCGTCTCTATGATTACGTCTATATTGATCACAAACTGGTGTGCCCACACTCTTTTGTGAGCCATCTGGACTCAACATGGCTGAAGATGATGAAGGCCTTCTACGACCAGCAAACTCTGACCTACAGTCTAACCTCGAACTCCAGTTTGAAGCTCCTATAACTTGGTTCCAACAATTTCTATTCTTTCTGAAATAAGTTTGTGAGTTGCTGGAGAAGTTCTGACTTCTCCCACTCGAGCTTCTTTTCCCACCAGCTGAACCATAGGTCAAAACTTGCACTTGCTCAAGTGACTTGGCAATAACAGTCAATTTTGAAAACACTTTCAGTGGGGCAGCATTTAAGTAGGTTTGAATCTCCTTCCTCTAGGGTATCGGTAAGCGAGGGAGTGTATTAGTACAGCTTTTTTAGCTTTTCTTTCGAATATAATTTGAGTATCGGTACTCCTGAAGGATTACCAGTACCAAGAGGATCGTACCGATACCCATATAGGAGTATCGGTATGCGCAGAGCAATCTGCCCAAGGAATTAGACTTTGAGTTCAAGGGTCCTATAATTCGAGGCAAAGGGCCCTAGGGATCTGTTAAGGTGTAAAATAAATATTAAAACTGAGAAATGGATATTTGAACCTCGTGTATAAAATAAATGGCTAATGATTCGTTATATATTAGGTAAGCTATGTGAGGTGGTAACCTATAGGGATCCTTGATGGATCGATTGATGGTGTGTGGTAATCTTGGCCCTTGCTGTGTACGGAAAGAGTGCCTATAAGGTTAAGTCTTATTGAATAATAAGATAAATTAATGAGAACGGCTAATGTGAACCTTCATAATATACTAATAAATAGATAAGTTCAATATGGTGGCATAATAACTGATAGAAACCTTAAGGTGATGGCAAGGATGTTAGATCTGTGTACGGTAAGACCCTTGTGTCGAGGTTATATACTGTGTGGTTATTAGGGTCCTTGCTGGGAGTCTTCAAGGTGTGTTGCAACACCTTGAAGACTCTCGAACGTAGGATTCTGATGCTTTGTGGATGTGAACCTCATTCGAAGATGCTTGATGAGAGATTCTGAGCATGGATGTAGGATCCCAATGCTTTGTGGATGCGGGCCTCATTCGAAGATGCTTGATGAGAGATTTCGTACATGATGTAGGATCTCGATGCTTTGTAGACGCGGGCCTCATCACCATGAGTATAGGATCCTGACGCTTTGTGGATGCGGACCTTACTCGTAGTGTAGGATCCTGATGCTGTGTGGATGAGAGCCTCACTTAAGTGTACGATTTCGATGCTGTGTGGATGCGGACCTCACTTAATGTTGTTGGTGTTATCTGTGTGATGCTAGTAAACGTATGAGGTACTTGTATGAGTTGTGTGTGTTATCATACATTCATAATGCTATGTGTTTAGGTGGATATGGTAGCGCCATCGTTATCTTGCCATGATATCATTTATGTTGCATTGCTTTATTTATGATTTGCATGATGCATGGTTGAGTGGCAGTATATCCACTGAGCTTTGTTAGCTCAGTGTTTGGAATCATTGTTTCAGTTCACAGGTTAGTAGGTTTGGCTCGTTCTTAGAGGAGCACCATCAGGAAAGGATTCCAGCGCCTCGTCTCTTTAGAGTAAGTATTTAGGTCCTTCGGCTATGTATTCGTAGGAACCTATTGTATATTGTAAATTAGATTTGGATTTTCAAATGATCGAGTCAAAAGTTTTATAATGTAATTTTTAAAAGGAGTTCCACTGTATACATTTCAAATTTTACTTGTATTTATTTGGATTGAAATAAATTGGGTTTTGAAAGCTTATTGTGGATTGGGCTAAACTAGGTTGGAAATTTAATGGTTGGTTTTAGGTTTGAGGCCCAAATATGACATCTAGGTCAAGGGTGCTACATTTAGTGGTATGAGAGCCTAGGTTTAGCTGGTTCTAGGAAAACCCTGGGGTGGTTAGGAGTCGTGAATAGGTGTCTAGCGAATACGAGCCTGTGTGTCTAAGTTGTACTCTTTCAAGACTGGAATCTGGATGGTGTGCCCTGTGTTCACGTGTGTTGCTGGTTGTGACATTAAGATAGATTCGATCGCGGTCATGAGGGCCTTTTTAATACCCCAACATTTGCTTAGTGACTAAAATGTAAGGAATTAAAAGCTAGTGGTTTTAGTTCAGTGACTAAAGCATAAAATTTTAAAATTTGGTGGCCAAAGTGAAAAGTTGGGAAAAGTTTAGGGACTAACATGGTAATTTTCCCAATAATTACTTTTATGGAAAAAATGAATAGTTTATTTCTGTATAAGAATTTTGGTGGGAATCAAATTTTTGGTACGAGATTTGTGTGAAAAGTTATAAAGGGGATAAGTTTTGGGAATTAATTCGAATGATTATTTGAACTTCAAAAATTATGAAAATTTTATGGAAGTCTTAGAAAGACTTGAAGAATATGATAGTATGATTTTTGAATCGTTTTTATTTGATTTAAATTCGATTCTATGAAGTATTTTGGTAAAATAGGTGAAAATGGCATTTTTGAAGATAAGTTGGTTCATTAAGGGCAAAAAGGTCATTTCACCCTTACTTTATGAATATTATTGATTATTTTGGATAAGAATAAACAAGTGTTGAGATATGATTGGTTATAATTCAAGGGTATAATGGTCTTTTGACCATTAAAGAATTATTATTATTTAAATTGGTATATATTATGCCATTTGGCATTAAAATAAGAAAAGAAAAGTTGGAATTTTCTCCCATCTTTCTCTCTTGCCGTGAAGCTCCAAGAAAAAGGGATTCTAATAAAAATCAAGATCGTACCAGCAGATCGGGAAAAGATATAATTCGAGACTAATATCGAATAGGAAATCATATTGTAAGGCTAAGGTGAGTGCATACATGTTTATAAATTGTATGTTAGTTAACATACCTATTATAGAAAGACTTGTGATAAGTCGACCTAAAAGGTAAAGATTTTATAAAAGCAAAACATGTTTTTAGCATGATACTTTATTTTGATGATTTAAAGATTGTGGCATATTCTTTATGCTTACACATATTTTATAGTATGATATCTTCATGATAAGTTAATATAGTTTTAAATGGCAATATACCATGAAAAGTTATTGAACATATTGGAGTATGAACTGCTCCATTATGAAGAGGTTTTATATGATAAATGTATGTATGTATGTATGTATGTATGTATGTATGAAATTTGGGTTACCTGTCATTACTGCAATAATTGTTTTAAAATTTGCCCTTGGTTGTAGAATATTGAGTTGGATTGTATTGTGGTATACTATTATGAGTTTAATATGTATTCGACACTTTGTGTCGCCTGTATTCGAGTCTTTGTGTCGCCCGTATTCGTCACTTTATTGTGGCGCTTGTATTCGACACTTCGTGTTGCCCGTAAAGGACAGTACTTTATAGTACACAACTCTTACCTTAATCACTTGATATTCACCTTGGGCTATATGACTTCATGAAATGAAGTATGATTTTGAGTCAAAGAATGATTGTGTTATGCTTTCTTGCATTACAGAATGTATGATTCAAATAATATTATGCGTGTGAAAGTATCATGTTTTATTAAGTATTTTAAATATTTTACTTTCCATATGCCTCACTAAGTTATAATTAGCCTGTATTTTGATTATACGCGTAGGTAATCGAAAGTAGTAGCGGAGCTTTGCATCAACATCTCTTTTGAGAAGAGATTCTACGTCGACAGGTTATTTTTGGTGACATCCTGGTTTTGTTTAAGATTAGTGGCATGTACGAAATAATCTGTCTATTTTGTTAAAAATCTAAACGGCCTGCCTTGTAATAGTTTTGTCGTGTATATTAAATGATATGTTATATGTATAATTTTTACGCATTATGATAAAATTTTTGATATGATGATATCATTATGTATAAGTTAAATAAAAAAATTAATTAGTCCTGATTTTTAATGTAAGATGGATTTTGCATTACTGTGACATTTCTGAATCGTGTTCGGTGTACGGATACGAGAATGAGGTGTTACATCCGTGATGATGGCTGATTCCTTTGAAGATGATTATGAGATTGGAGTTAATTCAGACGTTAGGCTTGGGTTTATAAAGGAATAGAGGAGTTGAGGGTGTGCCCTCCTCCCATCGCTTGAGAAGTAATCATGGTTATGTGGCGTAAGTTACCTTAAAGGCTTGAGTTCATGATGGCAACCTTCTGTGAATTCTACATGTTGGTAGACGACCCTTATGGAATGGATAAGAGGACTTGCTTTTGATTAGCCAGTGGTAGAGTGTCGGTCGAGGGTCTCATCATTCGTAGTAAGTGGACCTTAAGGGTGGGGTACATGATGGTTGTGAGGTCCCAAGTACGCTCTTAGTAAGCTGAATGCCTTGAGATCTCGAGCAAGGTATGCTTGTTGCGGTTGTTTATAATAGTGGCTAGAAGGACATCGTGGGTTTTGCGTGAGGCGATGCTTGAGTAAGGCTTGAGAATACGTAGTTAAAAGATACGATAGAGTTGCCTCCTAAATGAATTGATATGTCTTGGCCACCGGTTGCTGTTCGATCATGAGCCAGCTTGAGATGACAAATGTAGTGTTGGAAGCTTCGGGGTTTCGTGGGAACCAAACCCAGAGTAATGGGAAAGACAAACTACCATCTTCTGAATGTTGTTCAGACCAGTTGGGTTGACGGCGCGAGATTGACCAAAGAGAGTTATGAAGGGAGCCATGTTCCTTTTATGGGAGGAGCATTATTGTTACAAATCTAAGTATAGAAAAAGAGGTTGTGAAAGGATGACCTTATCAATCGGATTGATGGTTAAGAAACATTCAGAGGGATCTGAGGATGACGTGGAATAGTCTTAAGGAAATCCTGGCTGTATCGTCTTTTTCTCAAATGTAACGCATACGAATGGTGAGAGACCATAGAGTTAGGACCGCAGCCTGTTCTCAACATGGGATGTTCCTTGGGTGAGTCAGGAAAGAGGGTATGTCAGTGAAGCTCTTATGAAGAAGATGATGGATCAGTTCTTGTAGTCGGTTTAAGGTGTCAAGCAGTGCTGGGTATGAGTAATATTTTTCTACGATTGAGCTATTATGCCCAAAGTTTGTTTCTATCGAAGAGTAAAAGTGGTTGAGGTTAGATGTGGATTCAAATTTGACATATTGATGCACAGGACAACAGTTTTACCTGGGATATTCTCTGAGTTAGTCATTAGTACGAAGCACTCGAATGACCTTAGAGCCAACATTGAGTCAATTGAGGATTCTGTAGACCGTGTTTTAGGGAATCAGAACATCATAAGATTTTTCTCCGGCCCTGAAGAGGAGAGGGTTTGTTCTTTGAGTGGATCAAAAAAAAGAGTTGCTTTAGATCAGCTGAGGGTTGGTCAGAAATCTAAATTGAGGGTGTTGTAGTGGGCTTATCGATTTCTACTATAATGAAGAGTGTTGATGGTTCAGCCCTAGCGTCTTTCCCGCCAGTTTGTGAGCCTTGTGGTTGACATCACCTTGAGGTATGTTGCTTGGAAAATTTGCTATGAGTGCTAGACATCGGGTCACATGGCAAAGGACTGCTTAATTATGGATGAATATTTATCGGTTTAGTCTTTGAGGTTAACTTCTTCTGGGCATAGTCAATGATCTTCTAGATGTGGTGTTGGATCGTTGTCGAAGTATCAGGGTGGAGATCAGGTGAGATATACAGTTAGAGTTATCACACGAGCTTTTATTAGACAATATATTGTTCATGTCAGAAATGACAAGCTTGTTACCGAGAGGGTGTTAAATGATTTGGTCCTATTATGGTTTTCAGCTTCTTGATGGTAGTTTGATTTCTTGTTCTTACCTTGGTAGAAATTTTATTGAGCAGGTTTTGTGATAAGTTTCCTCGAGGTTGATATTGGTTTGGTAAATTAATGGATTGGTAAGTGTTGGTAAATAAAGGTTCCACCATGGGTGGTGTGTATGGTTTACAGTAACAATCCCTATAGACTTGTTAAACTTACCCTTGGTACGGGTTGGTCACTTGAGTGTGAGGGGTGCCTTGGTTTCCAAGCAAGAATCTCAAAGTTGGGGTTTGGAATGAACCAGTTTGCTGGTATTGTGCGTGAATAAATCTTATCTCTTCAGCTTATGTGTTGTGCTCATGTGATGCTAGTTGAAGAGGACCTTGTAGGTTGCAAGATGTTCTTAGTTCGCATAGTGGATGTAGGGGTGAGGGTCTTCGGTTTAGAGCGGTGGACGTGCAAGTGGTTATCGAGGTGCTCTTTGAGGGTTGAGCGGGATAACCTCTTGATAGTAGAGTAGTAACCATGATAAGGGATGTGTTGATTTCGGTATTAAGTGTTCATCAACTTGTAGTCTGACATCTACCGAACCTCTTGTGTGAGGACCCCTTGGTAGAGGTGAGGGCACGGGCGATGTCGCCAAGGGATTCACCTTGGGACGTGCTTATGTTGGTATAGCGAGATATAGTGGTGTTAGCTATTGTGGGCTGATGTATAACAATGGAAGGCTAGTATTTGTTTTTTAGGGCTGATGATCTTGTTAATATTGAAGAGTTTTGAGATTCCCATAAGATCGTTCAGGATGTTGGTCTCGTAATTTGAAGGTTAAGGAGAATTAGTGTTAAAATTTGGGGTTTGATGCGATGTTTGAACTCTAAGGGCAAGTTGAAGAGTGTTTTAGACTTACGAATGCGTCGACATAATCTTAAGTTTGATGAATAGAGGGTTGCTTATTTGGGTTTGAGATGGGTTGTTTTCATGCATGGTAGTAGTGTAAATCCGAATGCCTTCAGAGAAATGTGGGTTTTGGTTAAAGTAGTGTGGAATCGGATTCTTGTGTTGTAATAAGTTGTGTTGGGATAATCAATAGGAATCTTGAAGGACTTGCTAAAGTTTTAGCACCAATGCTTGTCAGAATTTGGGGGTTGGGAGTGAAAAAGGGTGTTTGGCCCCTTGAGGACAGTTTGATGGTTTGATCCCTAGTAGAGCTTGGTTGTGGTAACAATTTTCTTGTGGAGCCGAATTGGCTTGGCTACTAGAATGGCTTGATCGTGGATTCGCATCTGCTTATGTCGAGTGGGTTCAAGTAAATGAGGTGTTAAGTTCAGTATTAGTTAACCAAGTTGTGAAAGAAGGTTGTATTTTCATGTTAGATGGATGATAAAGCATGATTGATAAGGTTTGTTATTCCTGAACACGTGGGTTATGGTGATTTTATATGAGGAAGTGCCTTGTGGTATACCTTGAAGAAGTGGCGCGTTATGGGCGCAGATGAGGGTTGAGTTCAAGACCTTGGAAATGCTAGTGTTGGTAGAGAGGTTCGTTCACCGAGTTGTGACTCATTCAGAGTGAGTTCAGAGTGCCGATGTTTGATAATGCCATTGAGATTATCGTTGGTTGATCCGTCTCCAAGTTTTGTTATGAGTGTTGTTCTGGACGTTGGGAATGTCTTGTTGAGGAGACTTGTAGAAAGTGGAGATTTTGTGTTGAGAGTTTTGGTTAGGAAGGTTTTGTGGAGAGCTTAGGGTCGTGGGAATGTCTAATCAAAAGTATGGTTGGATTTTCGGAGTATCATCTCATTCCTTTGTCAAAATTTCGAGGATGAAATTTTCTTTTAGGAGGGGAAAGTTGTAACGACCCAGATTTTTGGATCCAAGAGTCGAGTTAACCCGAGGCATGAGCCTTGTCTTTGGGCCGAGTGTTGGGATCTCGGGAGCGTTTTGGGGCTTGCCATTGTTGTTGGACCTGCTTAGTTGGAATTGGGCTTGGTTTAGGATGGGAATTGTGAGGGGTAATATGGTAATTTCATAAATGGATGACAAAGAGGCTGGTGGTGTTTAATCTTCTCTGCAGAAAAGTGAACCTCATGAGATCATCTTGGTCCTCTTGTCACCTTTCCCCTTATACTCTCATTTTCTTACCAAGAACCCAAAGTTCAAGGTCAAATCTTTGAGAGTTTGAGTAAGAATCTCGTTCGGGGCAAGAAGGGAAGTTTGTTCAGCATCTCATGATCTTTTATCCAAGGAAAGATTCATTTGGAATGGTGGGGGAAGATGTTTTGTTGGGTTGAAGAGGAAGAACGGGAATGGGTTATTGAAGGCCACTTCATCAGCTTTAATCCAAGGTTAGTACACTACTAACTCCTATAGTTTCCTGGAAATCATGAAAATAGACATTTTTGCATGTTTATGGTGTTTTGGTTGAGATGAAACCTTGGTTTCTCTTTAATGGAAATTTCAAGATTTGATGTTAATAAGGCTTAAAATTGGTATAAATCGACCCTAAACACCTTCCATAAATTGTAGGATGAGTTTGGAGGTTTACTAGTTTGAATTAGGGGTTAAAGATGAGATTTTTAAACTCCAAACTCGGAGTTCTAGGTTCGAGTACTGTACGGGGGTAAGCGTACCAGTACTGCTCCCTAGGAAAGAATCAGTTTTTATACAGGGCGTACCGGTATAGCTTCTCGTGTATCGGTACCCCTGCTGTGTTGAAATTCCAGTAGCTAGTTGGCGTACCGATACGCAAGGGGACGTATCGGTACCATTGTTCTATTAAGGTTTGGGATCGGTACGAGGGTAAACGTACCGGTACTAAGGTACCGGTATGCGAGGGAGCGTATCGGTGCGAGCTATTTAGCTTTTTCGAATATAATTTGAGTATCGGTACTTTTAGAGGAGTACCGGTACCAAGAGGTTCGTATCGATACCCATATAAGAGTACCGGTACGCGCAGAGCAATCTGCCCAAGGAATTAGACTTTGAGTTCAAGGCTTCTATAATTCGAGGTAAAGGGCCTTAGGGGTCTGTTATGGTGAAAATGAATATTAAATCTGAGAAATGGAGATTTGAACCCCATGTATAAAATAAATGGCTAATGATTCGTTATATATTGGGTAAGCTATGTGAGGTGGTAACCCATAGAGATCCTAGGTGGATTGATTGATGTTGTGTGGTAATCTGGGCCCTTGTTGTGTGCTGAAGAGGAGCCTATAAGGTTGAGTCTTATTGAATAATAAGATAAATTAATGAGAACGGCTAATGTGAACCTTTATAACATACTAATAAATAGATAAGTTCAATAGAGTGGCATAATAACTGATAGAAACCTTAAGGTGATGGTAAGGGTGTTAGAGCTGTGTGCGGTAAGACCCTTGTTTCGAGGTTATGTATTGTGTGGTGATTAGGGTCCTTGTTGGGTGCTGATGGGACACATAGATAGTCGAGTCATCCCTTGTTGTTGGGATTTGGATACTTTAAGTGTGTTGCAACACCTTGAAGACTCCCGAATATAGGATCCCGATGCTTTGTGGACGCGGGCCTCATTCGAAGATGCTTGATGAGAGATTCCAAGCATGGATGTAGGATCCCGATGCTTTGTGGACGCAGGCCTTATTCAAATATGCTTGATGAGAGATTCCGAACATGGTTGTAGGATCCTGATGCTTTGTGGACGCGAGCCTCATCCCCTTGAGTATAGGATCCCGATGCTTTGTGGACGCGGGCCTTACTCGTAGTGTAGGATCCCGATGTTGTGTGGACGTGGGCCTCACTTAAGTGTAGGATTCTGATGTTGTGTGGACGCGGACCTCACTTAATGTTGTTGGTGTTATCTTTGTGATGCTATGTAAATGTATGAGGTACTTGTATGAGCTATGTCCGTTATCATACATTCATAATGCTATGTGTTTAGGCGGATATGGTAGCGCCATCGTTATCTTGCCATGATATCATTCATGTTGCATTGCTTTATTTATGATTTGCATGAAGCATGGTTGAGTGGCGGTGTATCCACTGAGCTTTGTTAGCTCAGCATTCGGAATCGTTGTTTTCGTTCCCAGGTTAGTAGGTTTGGCTCGTTCTTGGAGGAGCACCATTAGGGAAGGATTCCAGTGCCTCGTCTCTTCAGAGTACATTATTTAGGTCCTTGGGCTATGTATTCGTAGAAACCTATTGTATATTGTAAATTGTATTTGGATTTTCAAATGATCGAGTCAAAAGTTTTATAATGTAATTTTTAAAAGGAGCTCCACTGTATACATTTCAAATTTTACTTGTATTTATTTGTATTGAAATAAAATGGGTTTTGGAAGCTTATTGTGGATTGGGCTAAACTAGGTTGAAAATTTGATGGTTGTGTTTTAGGTTTGAGGCCCAAATGTGACTTCCGAGTCAAAGGTGTTACAACACAAGGTCCTATAAGTACATAACCCAATAATCTAGTAATATACTCAGACAACAAGTCGATGTTGTAATCCTACTCTGATAGTGCTCCGACGATGAACGCCAACATACTAACCTGCAAACGAAAACAACAATTCCGAACGCTGAGCTAACAAAGCTTAGTGGACACACTTCCACTCAACCATGCTTCATGCAAATCATAAATAAGAGCATTCATCTAAAGATAATGATATCATGGCATAAAATAACAACATTGGCGCTATCTCTAGTCGCCTAAAAACATAACAACCAAAAGGAACCATTACCCTCATACAACACATAATATCATGGTGCAACACATCTTCAGGAATATACACTCATCGGGTAAGTCCCGGTGCCACACAGCATCAGGAACGTACATCCATGCTCAGAATCTCTCATCAAACATCTTTGAATAAGACTCAGTGCCATACACCTTCAGGAACATACATTCGGCAATCTATAACCATGGTGTTGCAACACACTATTTCCCTTACTGGGTATTCGGATCCCAACAATCAAGGTAACTCAACCATACGTATGCCCTTACATGGCACACAATAATTTGTCGATCCACCAAGGATCCTTATTGTTTCATTACAAGTCATACAAAGGTAGTTTAAGCAGTTTTCCACCATTTTCTTTACCATTTTAACATCAAATTTGGGTTTGTCTATTTAAGGGAGCCTCAAGCTCTGAAACCACCAAGACATCAAACCAAGCAACAAGCAATCTAATTTATGATTTCAAAAAAAAAAACAAAGGAGTTAGTAGTGTACTAACCTTGATCCCATAGCTGAGAATGCAGCTCCTAGCCCAAGCTTCAAGCCTTCACCTTCTCTTACCCCTTCAAAGAGTTTCCAACTTCTTTCACTATAAGAAAATATAGTAAAACGGGTTACAACATCGCTGGAAATTAAAGATAAGCTAAAGGAAGAATTCTTCAACAAAAAAGGGAGTTAAATCCCAAAATCTCGTTTTCCCTCTTCAACCCCACCAAACATCTATTTTTGAACCCCCACCAAAACTAACAATTTTTACCTTGATAGATAGATCCCTTGAAGCTAGTTACAACTCCTTTAAGCCAAAATATGAGAATCCAAATCAAAACCACAAAGTTTCAAACTTTAGCTTTGGGTTATTGGGAAAAGGATAAACAAATGAGGGATGGGAGAAAAAGAAGAAGTCAAGGTGAGCTCATCAACCTTGCTTTTCGGTAGGGAAATTAAAATCCCTCTTCATCCTTCAAAATTGGGCAACTTTACCCTAACATCCTCCCTCCAAACTCCTAAACACTCACAAGCCCAAAACCTTAAGCCCAACAAAAACAAGAAGCAAACCTATAAAAGCTTTCGAAAGCCAAAAACGTGGCCCCAATTCTAAGCTCAATGTAAAGCCCACGCTTCGAGTTGACCTAATCCTTGGATTCCAAAATCTGGGTCGTTATAGATGCATTGGGATGTTGATATAATACTGATGTCGCTGCATAAGTGTTGTTTGGATTGCATCTAAGACTGTCGCTGCATTGACAGCTGTCGAAAAGATAAAATCAAATGATGCTTGCAAGAAGATACGATCAAAGGACAATGAGTTGGCAGTTAGTTTCAAAAACTTTTGTTCGGACATGATTTCGATTCAACAAAACAGTCAATGCAGCCACAATGAAAACTGTCAGGATAAGATCAATGAATTATGAGTTGTCCATTAGTACATATGTCCTATATGAAATTTTATCTAGAAATCTATAAAGGACACTTGTAAACACCCGATTGGAAAGTGATAAGGATATATATATACATATATTCTTACCCTAGAAAAGGGAGGCTCATATCTTCTCATCTTTTTCTTGGTTTTAAAGATTTCTCTTGATGGATATGGCAACTTAAAGCATCCATGGGGCAACCGAGGTGAATTCGATAAAGAATTAAGTAACCACAATGAGTACGAGGCAAGAGGATGCATCAAGGAGCAATCAAGTTATCTAGGAATAGCTTTCCCTATTCGGTTCTTAATGTTTCTTTTGTTTAAACGCTAATGATTATGGTTTAATTTCATTTTGTATGGAATACTTTGTGAATGTTGACTGAATTTTTATCTTATTAAGATTTTCCTCTATCTTTTAATCTTTGATATTGAATGTTTTTATGCATGAAGATGTTTATTGCAACCATTGTCAATGTAAGTTGCAGTGACAATTCAGTTAACAATCATGACAACAAAAGTTGCATGGGAGTACAATGAAAGTTGACTCAATTGTTCTTGTATTTGCTTATTTAGCTATCACTAAAAGGTGTGGCGAATGGGCTCATATAAGTCTTTGATTAGATGTAGAATTTGAGATCGGTAAGGTATTCATGTGCTTTATTGCATCGACAATCATCTTTTCTTATGTTTCTTGCTAGCATTCGTTATTCTATTGATGAATCACCAAGGGAACCCTACTGCCATCATTATATTGTTTTTGTTCTAATTTTAGTACATTCTGTCAACATTACCTTTATCATTTACCATTTGTTGCATCAACATTACCTATCGCGTTTACCTTATTTTTTACTTATTGCACTGACATTTGTAGCATTCGAATAACTATCCTTGTGGGATTGATTCTGACATATTTGCATCTGTGTACTATACTTGCATTGACTGTATATGCTTGCACAAATCATATGACATCATTTCATCGATCAAGTTTAGGCACTGTTGCCGGGATGGTTTCGCTTGGTGTAATTTTTGTCACTGCATTTTTTTTATTAACTTTATTTTCTTTTGTTTTGTTATTTTTAGGTGTGTTATTAAGAGAAAGCAACAAATATGTTGGGGGATAGATGTCGAACCATTTGAGATTGCATGATGTCCAAAGAGGATGTTTATGCAACACACTTGGCAGAAATGTCTGAATTGGACAACACGATCAAATCCATGCAAATGTCGAGAACAACCCTAAGAGTCAATGTCCCTGCATTTAGTTGTGAGATTTTCAGTGACAACCACATTTATGAAGACTGCCCACAACTCTTATAAAAATTCATATAATGCTACTGCACACAATCAATAGTCTTGGGGAAATTAAATTTTGGTCAATTTATTGGGATATTCTGATATGGGAATAATTTGTCCCATGATGCTTATAATCCAAGATAAGGGAATTACAATTCACCGCAACCACAATACAATTAGCAAACTCAACAGTAGTCACAACAAACTATGTTGCAGCCACAATATCTTCAGCTACCACATATTCATGCTCAAGCACCTATGTAACAATAATATACTCCAACTTCCACATCTGATCCCTTCGCAGCTCTTGAAGGTTTGATGCAACGGTATTCCACTAGAAGGAAGCAATTGTTCAAGGAAATTTTGCATCGATTTGTGCATTAAAAGCACAACTGGGACAACTTGCTTCCACAATGAATCCTAGACTGCAAGGCACACTTTCAAGTGATAAGGAATTAGATGTAACAACTCAAGAAAGTAGTAAAGTGAATCATATCGAAAAGATTGCATCTAAAGCGCTTGTTGTTGTACCAACAAAATTTGTTTCAACAATTGTTAGTCGTATGCCAAGTGTGCGACAATCCAAAGTGTTGGCACAATTCGTAATGTCGGCACAATCTAGTGTGTTGGTAAAATCTGAAGTGTCTCCACCTTCATCTTTGCCAAGACAATTTCATGACTATGTGTAAGGTCAACAAGATGACATGTCAATGGAATCTAAGCATGTATCTCTTGAGGAACTAACGATGTTTGATTTGAAGCCATCAAAAAAAGGGTATGATAATTTAGGAGAAGATACTCTATCCATAAAGATTCCCATCGATGTTATTGCTGCACCAAAATCTCTACTGATGGAGATGTTTGAAAAGCATGAAGAAAGTGGCAGTTGGATGCTTGAAAAAATTCAAAGAATTTTTCCTTCATTTGATTTACACAAAATTCTAGTAGAGGATTGCTGCAAATGTCATCACAACAAAAGATACATTCAACTATGATGGAAGTCGAAGAGAATGAGGTAACCAAATCGTTTGATTTTGAAAATGTTGCTCACATTGAATTTATGCCTTCCAGAATAGTAGCAAGGTGGAGGGTATACATGGACTTCAAAGGAAAATGAAAGAAATACACCTTCACCAAGGCAACACAAGTTAGAATATTTGCAATCACATTGGACCAACTCTTTTTGGGCAAAATTGTCACTCGATGGAGAATACAGATGGACTATAAGAAATATTGGAAATGACTTGCCAAGCCAACCGCTGCCACAACAAAATAATAAATTTGTGCTTATTATGAGTGCAATAGGATTTCATTAGGTGTGTTCTTCCAAATTAGAGAAGACTAATGATGCTAAAGTTGAACTTGAACAAAAAGGAGGCACCTACAGACCGAGCTAAGTTGAGAGAAAAGAATATGAAGATGAAGGCACTGCTACAGAAATTGTCACTACATATAAGGTTGTGGATTCAAATATTGAGAAGAAAATGCTGCATCGAGAAGAAGAAGGACCACGCAGCCACATCGGGAGAAGAGGAATGCTGAGTTAGTTTGTTTTTAATTTTTTTTAGTTTGTTATGATTATGCATTTCATGTAGTTATTATTTTCCTTTTGTTACATCATTTTTTCATTGCATTCGTATGGTCATTGCATTGTCATTGGATTCTATTCTTATCATTAGGGACAATGCAATCTTTAAGTTTGAGAGTATACACCTAGGGTTTCAAATGCACTCCATTTTAGAAAAAATTTCTAAGCAAATGCATGGTTCATTTTGTGCTATAAAATTTTTTCTTACATTCGATGCTTAAATCTTGAATCTTGTTCATTGCCAATAAATTTTTTGGATACATATGATGGAATATTGTATTAGAATTCCGTTATGAATGAATTTGAGTGCTTGAGTAATTGATACCTAGCGTAATCTCTTAGATCTTAGACTAATCTGCCCAGTTCTGCTGTTGTCATACATGTTTATAGATCATACTATATGCAAATAAAGAACACTCCAATGTGGGTGCATAGTGAAAGTAGATTAAGGGAGAATACTCTAATGCATTCGTTAGAAAAATGAATCTGGCCAACTGCTGTCGTTGTATGAGTGTGTGTCAAAGCAATGAAGTACTCCATGGGGGTTCGTTGCACAACATCTTAATTCTCAGGATCTTAGGGTGCATTCATTTTTTGATATCCCTCACTGCTTAAAAAAGTAAAGAAAAAAGAAAAAGAAAAAATATTATATGCTTATATAGTAATTAAATAAAGACTGTTTAGGTAGATGCAATTTTCTATCATGTAGATGTAATTCATTCACTGATAGTCGAGATGATTCAAGTAGCTAGAATGTTCATCAATTTTTGCTTAACCTTGCTATTTTTTATTTTTCTTGAGGACAAGCAAAAGCTTAAGTTTGGGCGTGTGATGGTACTTTAAAAGACATTTGTTTTTACCTTATTTATTGATTAATTTGTCCCCATCATGTTATCTTTTGCATATATTTTAGCATTTTTATCTTTGTAATTGCATTTTTTTAACTAAGTGGCTCTCTCTTGAATTATCCTTGAATTTATCACATTTTTGTTGCTAATGTCGCAGCATAAGTTCTTCCATAATTGCAGGCAGGACTGTCGTCGCATTGGGATGTCGCTGCAATACTGATATCGCATCATAAGCATTATTTGGATTGCATCCATGATTATCATTGCATTGACGGCTGTAAAAAAGATAAGATCAAATGATGCTGGATAGAAAATAAGATCAAAGGACAATAAGTGGGCAGTTAGTTTCAACAACTTTTGTCCGAACATGATGTCGGCATTTCTCTTTTGCTTCTCTTGCTTTTTGCCAACTACTCTCATCTTGCTCTGCAAAACCTGCTCTTGTCCTGCCACAAAAGGGAAAATACCCCTTCACTCTAACAATAAAAGCATTCCTTAACTCCTATATGCACAAATATGTACTCAAAGTCAAGCAAAGGCATGATAATATATACATGAAAAATAGTACTTTTGAGTAGTTAACAGAAGACGTGGCATAAGTATGAACTTGTTGCCATGAGCCGAATCACTCAAGTTACTTTGCCAGATTTTCCTGTGTTCCCGCCCATCATTTGTAGCTACGATTTCTCCTCTGATGGAGCCACAAAAGAAGTACCAGTCAAGTCAGTGAATTCTCCTAACAATGTCAGCAAAGCTACTGACTCACCACGAGTGGAGGCTATAACACCCTTAACGTATATCCGTAGACAGAATATACACTAAAGATGTTACAGGGTTATTATGAAAAACTTGACTTGAATATTATTTTTTTCAAACTTTATCTTGTAGTCTAACCCTTTTCGGTTTTAAATTAAAAAACTACGTCAGTCTATAGCAGCTAGTTTTAACCCTGAATTGTTTTATAAAATTTATAAATTTGTTATTGAAATAAAAATATAATTCAGGAAGAAAACTATGTACCCTACCTAGAACTTTTCTTGATTTTAAAATTACTACGCGATTAGGATTAAACTATACTTAACTATATCGAAAAATATAATTACTTATAGCAAACCAATTTCTAAATTCATACGTTGTAATAGTGCATGAACACATTATAAACTTAAGATTACAAAACAATTTGTCTCTTTAAATCCACTACATGTATGTACATGCCTACTAGACATCAAACTTACAACTTAAGATGTACATACCGTGATTACAAATGTAACTTTATTTTCCAATTTAGTAGCTCATTCTTGCCAATCTACTTGGGAGAACCCACGCGTGAAATAACACACGCTAAGTACGAACTTAGTGAGGCAATAATCTTATTTATCAAAACATAAAATAAAGCAATACATGTTATACATTAACCTAGCATAGTTTATGTCTAAGGTAGTATCGTACTAACAAGGTTTTCATAGTCAGTCAATATTCATGTGCAAGTCATAATTTTTCTAACGTAGTTTAGTTTCCAATACTCCATTGTTATCAATTAATTCCTATACATGGCATAGTTCACATACAAGGCATATTTCATGCACATGGCATAATTACATGCATGACATGATTTATATATATATATATATGACATAATTCACATACAAGACATACTTCATATACATGGCATAATACATATATATGGCATGAATTATATATATGGTAGAATCCATATACGTGCCATAATTCATATATGTGGCATAATTCATATACGTGACATCATTCATATACATGACTTAATTCATATACATAACATGATACATGTACATGACATAATTCATATGCATGGCATAATTCATATACGTAACATAATTTGCATACATGTCATGATTCATATACGTGACATGATTCATATACATAACTTGATTCATTTACATGACATGATTCTTTTACCTGACATGAGTCATATACGCGAGTTAATACATATACATGGCATGGTTCATATACATGGCATGGTTCATATTCATGACATGATTCATATACTTAACATGATTCATTTACATGACATGATTCATTTACGTGACATGATTCTTTTATCATTGCCTAAAGTACGCTATATGAGATCGAGGTACGCGAGTCATCTTGAAATGACATCGTAGTGTCTAACGTGAACGTGAAGATGAGTACGTACTCAAGGACGCTCTTTTCTCCCCATAAACATGTAGCACCTCGACAGTGCACTCGGGCACAGTGGGCGTGGATCCCCAGGGTGCATGTGACACAATCATTTTTTCACTATATTTGTTTGATAACATGAACATGAGGGTGCAACTGCTAAAGACTCTATGGCATGCCAACTATGCCATGGACTCTCATACACAATACTTGGGCATTTCTTTTATCATTAATCAATCATCATAATCAATCATTAAATAATCACTTCATGTTTCATGCTACATCATAAATGTTCATGGTAAACATAGACCATCATATAAATAAACATTTCATACCTCATACTTCAATATAATTGGTCATGACAAACATAAATTAATATATATAGATAATGCAACATCATTTTAATTTAAGTTCGACTATTTGCAAGTCTTCCTAATTTTATTTTAAAACATGTAAATGCACACACCTAGGCCATGAATAGTATGCCTCACTAAGCTTACTCGAGGTTCTTATATTTCTTTTTATCACTGGTACTCCTTCGATCTCTTTTAGAACTGTATAAGACCAATCGAACATATTCAACATTTCTCTTGCATTAAACTTAAACTAACACTGCTAACTTGATTCTTAAACATTACTATTCGAATATAATTTTTTTGAAAATTTCCCTAATATTCTTCAAAGTTGTCGAATTGGTCCCTAGGTCATTAGTGACCATTTTGAACAGTAAACAATTGTTTAAGCCTAATTTGAACAATTTCCATGATCATTTACCAATTTTGGACTATTATCTTTTAGTCCTCAAACTTTATAAAAGTGACATTTTAGTCACTACTTCACTTTTGTACATAAATTCATGTACAAATAAACCATTCATCTATTTTCTAACATTCTAGAAATTTTTCCTTCAACTTTCAACTTTATTCAATTTAGTCTTTCACTATACTTTCATTTCGAAATAGGTCCCTCATATTTCCTTTCTTGACATATCAATCCCTTAACTTTCATAGCATGCTTGAATCTTCAATTCTATCAATTTTCTATAAATTCAAGACCAATCCCTAATTTTCCCTAAATTGTCGAATTGGTCCTTCAACTTTCAAAATTTTCATTTTGGTCTCTAATCATCAATTCAAGCTATTTCAATCATAATTCAACAATTCCAATGCTAAAATAAAATTTTCAATAATTTCCCCTAATTCTCCAACATTTCGAATTGGTCACTAATTTTCTCAACTTGGGGAAATTATTCAATCAATCATCAAAATGGAACTTATATCATCATAATTCATTCAATTCCATCCTTAATTTAACTTCCTAACCAAAACCCACAAATTTTAGGGTTAGGGTTTATAACCTCAATCATGGAATTCATCCAAATTCAAACTTGATTTCATGTTTACAACATCAATTTTACTAAATACAACTTTAATTCCATCATCTACTATCACTTGCATAATCATCATCATCGATAAACATGAACTATACTTGACTTTATCATGCAAAAATACTATCAAAATGTATAGAATCAAGCATATAACAAGTTACCTTAATTTGTTTTGCTTGAAATTAGCCTTGATTCTTCAATTTTGGCTTTGAAATTGAAAATTTTCCTTTCTCCCACTTTCTTTCTTGTATTGGAACAGCTCAAAATAAGAAGAGGAAGGTTTTTCTCATCTTTTGATTATTTTATCCATGTGTTGAAAATTAAATGAATTTTTAATTCATTAATTAGTGAAATTACCAATTTGCCCTTTTCATCCAATGACCAAGACTTAATCTTATCAAAAATCAATGTCTATGATTAATTTCATGTGTAATTCACCTTTTACAATTGCCCTCAAAGTTCCAAAATATTTTAAAAATGCCATCCATGGCAAATAACCAATTTGCCCTCCAACTAGACTTTATTTACTTACATGACTTAAAATTGCGATTCTATAAAAATTGAACAAAATTGGTTCCATTCTAACCATCCTCCTTCCCAAAATATCATAAATTTTAATTTATGATACTTATTCGATCCAATTATTCGAATTTCACTTAATACGATTTCCAAATTTCCTTTCTTTGAGCTTTATAACCACTCCATCATATTCTAACTAAATCTAGTTAGAATCCAACAAACATTAATAAAATATTTAAAAAACAATATTTTATGAATTTCTCATAATCTTTGGAAATGTCTTTAAAGTTTCAATTCGATTTGATATACCGATAATTACCAAAAATTTTATCGAATATCTTTCCTCTTAGAAATCATATCTCAACAATCCATTACGAATATTACTGACTTAAACTGAATCCTTTTTATTAGTCAAAATATCGAATATGGGACCTTCACAGTAGGTCACCCATCCCTGTGCTACTCTGGTTTGAGCACGCTTAATAATTTTTTTTTTCGATCCAAAATTTGAATAATATAAGCCTTATATGAAAAATTCGGGTAACACGGAAATACCACTATTGAGGGTGAACTATTCATTTACAGTTTTAAATTACATAACTTTTTAAAATTATACTTTGGTCCCTGAACTTTTCCAAAGTTTACACTTTAACCCCTAAACTTTCAAAAAATTACATTTTGGTCACTAATAAAAAATTAGGATATTACAATTTCTCCCCCTTAAGAAAATTTGTCCTCGAATTTTCAACGTTTGCCTGTTTCAAACAACTTCGTATATTGCTTATTCATTCTCTTTTCAATTTCCCAAATGACTTTCTCTACTTTATGAATTCTTCAGAGGACTTTAACCAGTAGAATTTTCTTGTCCCTTAATTCTTTAACTTTGTATGCTAGGATTTTCACTAGTTCTTCTTTATACGTCAAACCTGGTTGTAGTTCAATCTCCTGAGAAGTAATTACATGTGAAGAATTCGATCAATACCTCCGAAGCATGAATACGTGAAACACATAATGAGTCTTGTTCCTATCTGGAGGTAAAGCCAATTGATAAGCCATTGGTTCTTTTCTCTTCTTCTTATTTGCATAGACCTTTTGTCAAACCACGGAGGCCTTGAAATTTTGCTGAATAATCTTTACTTTATCCTCCATGTCTTGTGTTAATTCAACTCCTCCAACGTTTGAGTTATTCTGCACATTTCGATCTTGTAACTAGGATCAATTAAAATAAGTTCAGTATTTTCTTCCATATGCCATCTTGATACTTGCTTGATCACTATTTTTATAAGCAAATTTGGTTAAAGGCAAGTATTTTTCTCATGATTTTGCAAACTCAATTATACATTATAGAATCTGTATGATCCTTTCAAAATGCCCATCTGTTTGCGGAGGAAAAGCTATACTAAAATTTAGTTTAGTACCTAAAGTTTCAAATACCCCAATACCTTGAAGTAAACCTTGGGTCTCTGTTTGACACTATCGATGCTGAGACACCATGTAGTCTTACTATTTCTCGAACCTAAAGTTCTTTATATTTATCCAGCGAATAATCCATTCAAACTGGAATAAAGCGAGCAAACTTTGTCAGACGATTCATAATGACCCATATTAAATTCTTTTTACTTGGTGTAGTTGACAATTCCGTTATACAATCCATCGTTACTCGCCCCTACTTTCATTGGGGAATAGAAATAGACTAAAGTAATCCATAAGGTATTTGGTCACAGTTTCGAGTCTTTAAATCTTGATACATTTTATTACTCCTTGGGTGCATAGTTAATGAACTATAATTGGCCTCTGTTAATATCTTCTTTCTTCAGATTATCATTGTCAGAACATATACTTTACCTCAGTAATATAATCAACCATTTGGCTTAATTCATAGTCCTATACTTTCCTAGTTTCAGCTTGTCTCCTATTTTAAAGACATCCTTCATCCATAGACTGCAAATCTTTGAATTGATCCAATAAAGTTGACTTTAACTAACATTCTGTTGTTAAGGAACCATCTTGTCCCACAGACAATTGTGCATTCATCATGCCCAAGATAGACAATGTCTTTCGGCTAAAAGTATTTGTCACTACATTAACCTTCTTAGGTGATAATCAATAGCCACATCATAATCCTTTAAAAATTTCAACTCGTCTTTATTGTCCTAAATTCAAATCTTTTCATGTCATCAAATACTTAAACTTTCATGATCCGTATAAATATGTCACCTTTTTACCATATAGATAATGTCGCCAGATTTTTAAAGAAAAATCACAGTTGTCATTTCCAAGTCATGTGTTGAATAGTGCCTTTCATGAATTTTGAGCTACCTTGATGCATAAGATATTACTCGACCTTCTTGCATCAACACGCTACTTAAATCGTAAAGAGATACATCATTGTACAGAGTATATTATTTTCCTGGTTCTAGTTGAATTAGAACTGGTGTTTCAGTCAGAACTTTCTTTAATCTTTCAAAACTTTCCTGACAACTAGAACTCACATTTAGAAAACCTGGCATAAAGTTGCTAATCTCTTGAAGTTTGTATTACCACACGAAGATGGTAATCATGCTCAGCTTCGGTCTTCGAATAAACCAAAATTTCATCTATAAAGACTAGAACAATCCATATAGGGTTGAAATACCCTATTCATCAAATCCATGAATACAGCAGAGACATTTGTAAGTCCAAACAACATCACCAGAAACTCGTAATGTCCATAACAAGTCTTGAATGTTGTCTTTGGTACATCTTTTTCCTTGACCTTAATTTGATAATAACCCTGATTGAAGATTTGTCTTTGAAAATACTGCTGCATCTTTAAGCTGGTCAAATAAATCCTCAATCCTTGGTAGGGAATACTTATTCTTATTGGTTACTTTATTCCATTGTCAATAATCTATACATGATCATAGGGAACCATCTTTCTTCTTTACAATTAATACCGGAGCACCCCATAGGATACATTCGGTCGAATGTAACTCCGGTTCAGCAATTCTTATAATTGAGCTTTTAATTCCCTTAACTCAGTTGGTGTCATCCAATATAGTACCATTGATATCAGCTCAATTCTAGGATAAACATCAATCCCAAACTGTATTTCCCTATCCGGAGGTAATCCTGATAACTCATCCGAAAGTATATCAGGAAATTCCTTTATAGTTGGGATGTCTTCAATCTTTTTAGGTGACTTTTGAGTATCCACCACATAAATTAAGCATGCTTCACATCCATTGTATAACAGCCTTTGAGCTGTCGTTACAGAAATTACTGACTCTAAACAGTCAGTTCTTTCTCTTATAATAATTACTCCAGGACCATCGGGTCCTTGAAGTACTAGCCTTTTCTTTTATACATCATTTCTGCATGATATGCAGATAGCCAATCCATTCCAAGAATGACTTCAAATTCATGGAATGAGAGTTCCATTAAATCTGCCAGGAATTTAATTCCTTGAATTTCTAATGAACCTTTCTTACATATTCTAATTACTTGTGCATTGTGTCCAAGAAAATTATTAACAATCACATTGCTAAATATTCTCCATAGAAGTCTTTCTTTGTGCAACTATCTTAGTAACCTGAGTCAATTAAAACAATTACATGTTCTTTCCATAGCCTTCGCTCTATTCATAGCCTCTTGGAAATTTGATAAGTTCATGCCTAATAGAATCTCCTTGGGCCTTGGACGAAGCTTCTCTATAAACCATTCACATCGAGACCTTTCGATCGGCATAAATTTAACTGCGTACCGACTCAGTCTATTAAAATCTAACTCGTACTCATAGACAGTACGAGTACCTTGTTTCAAACTTAGGACTGCAACATATTTCTCTTTTAACTAGTTGCCAACATACTTGGCTTTAAACATTCTTCTTCATTCTTTTGATTCCCATAATTAAACATTTATCGTAGTCCATCAATACTTAACATCATCTATTTCTACTGAAACTTATTCATGTTATTGGGGAGCTTAATCAAGTTACACAGTAGTACATCAGTAACATTACATCCTAGGGGCATGTACTTAACATTAAATCACATTAAACTCGATTTAGCCTCCAGAATCGGCTAAACTTGTAGCTCTAATACCAATAAATATAGCACCCTTAACGTATATTCGTAGACCGAATATACACTAAAGATGTTACATAGTTATTAAGAAAAACTTGACTTGAATATTATTTTTTTCAAACTTTATCTTGTAGTCTAACCATTTTCAGTTTTAAATTAAAAACTACGTCAGTCTATAGCAGCTAGTTTTAACCCTGAATTGTTTTATAAAATTTATAAATGTTTTATTGAAATACAAATATAATTCAGGGAGAAAACTATGTATCATGCCTAGACCCTTTCTTGATTTTAAAATTACTACGCGATTACGGTTAAACTATACTTAACCATATCGAAAAATATAATTACTTAAAGCAAACCAATTTCTAAATTCATACATTGTAATAGTGCATGAACACATTATAAACTTAAGATTACAAAACAGTTTGTCTATTTAAATCCACTACATATATGTACATGCCTACTAGACATCAAACTTACAACTTAAGATGTACATATCGTGATTACTAATATAACTTGATTTTCCAATTTAATAGCTACTTCTTTTCATTCTACTTTGGAGAACCTACGTGTGAAATAACACACGCTAATTACGAACTTAGCGAGGCAATAATCTTATTTATCAAAACATAAAATAAAGCAATACATGTTATACATTAAACTAGCATAGTTTCTGTCTAAGGTAGTATCGTACTAACAAGGTTTTCATAGTCAGTCAATATTCATGTGCAAGTCATAATTTTTCTAACTTAGTCTAGTTTCCAATACTCCATCAGTATCAAGTAAATCATATACATGGCATAGTTCACATACATGACATATTTCATACACATGGCATAATTCACATGCATGACATGATTTATGTATATATGACATAATTCACATACATGACATACTTCATATACATGGCATAATACATATATATGGCATGAATTATATACATGGTAGAATCCATATACGTGTCATAATTCATATATGTGGCATAATTCATATACGTGACATCATTCATATACATGACTTAATTCATATACATAACATGATACTTATACATGACATAATTCATATGTATGGCATAATTCATATACGTAACATAATTTGTATACATGTCATGATTCATATACGTGACACGATTCATATACATAACTTGATTCATTTACATGACATGATTCTTTTACCTGACATGATTCATATACGTGATTTAATTCAAACACATGGCATGTTCCGTATTCATGGCATGGTTCATATACATGACATATTTCATATACATGACATGGTTCATATTCATGACATGATTCATATACTTAACATGATTCGTTTATATGACATGATTCATATACGTGACATGATTCTTTTATCATTACCCAAAGTACGCTATATGAGATCGAGGTACGAGAGTCATCTTGAAATGACACTGTAGTGTCTAACGCGAACGTGAAGATGAGTACGTACTCGGGGACGCTCTTTGCTCCCCATAAACATGAAGCACCTCGACAGTGCACTCGGGCACAGTGGGCGTGGATCCCCAGGGTGCATGTGACACAATCATTTTGTCACAATATCTGTTTGATAACATGAACATGAGGGTGCAGCTGCTTAAGATTCTATGGCATGCCAACTATACCGTGGACTCTCTTACACAATACTTGGGCATTTCTTTTATCATCAATCAATCAATCATCATAATCAATCATATAAATAATCACTTCATGTTTCATGCTTCATCATAAATGTTCATGGTAAACATAGATCATCATATAAATAAACATTTCATACCTCATACTTCAACATAATTGGTCATGACAAACATAAATTAATATATATAGACAATGCAACATCATTTTAATTTAAGGTCGACTATTCGCAAGTCTTCCTAATTTCATTTTAAAACATGTAAATACACTCACCTGGGCCATGAATAGTATGCTTCACTAAGCTCACTCGAGGTTCTTATCTTTTTTTTATCACTGGTTCTCCTTCGATCTCTTTTAGAATTGTATAAGACCAATCGAACATATTCATCATTTCTCTTGCGTTAAACTTAAATCTAACATTGCTAACTTGATTCTTAAACATAACTATTCGAATATAAAATATTCTAAAAATTTCCCCAATATTCTTCGAAGTTTCCGAATTGGTCCCTAGGTCCTTAGTGACCATTTTGAACATTAAACAATTGTTCAAGCCTAACTTGAACAATTTCCTTAATCATTTACTAATTTTGGACTATTACCTTTTAGTACTCAAACTTTATAAAAGTGACATTTTAGTTACTACTTCACTTTGTACATAAATTCATGTACAAATAAACCATTCATCTATTTTCTAACATTCTTGAAATTGTTCCTTCAACTTTCAACATTATTCAACTTAGTCCTTCACTATACTTTCATTTCGAAATAAGGCCCTTTTATTTCCTTTATTGACATATCAATCCCTTAACTTTCATAACATGCTTGAATCTTCAATTTTTTCAATTTTTCATAAATTCAAGACCAATCCCTAATTTTTCTAAATTGCCGAATTAATCCTTCAACTTCCAAAATTTTTCATTTTGGTCCCTAATCATCAATTCAAGCTATTTCAATCATAATTAAACAATTCCAATGCTAAAATAAAATTTTCAATAATTTCCCCTAATTCTCCAACATTTCAAATTGGTCACTAATTTTCTCAACTTGGGGAAATTATTCAATCAATCATCAAAATAGAACTTATATCATCATAATTCATTCAATTCCATCCTTAATTTAACTTCCTAACCAAAACCCACAAATTTTAGGATTAGGGTTTATAACCTCAATCATGGAATTCATCCAATTCAAACTTGATTTCATGTTTACAACATCAATTTTACTAAATGCAACTTTAATTCCATCATCTACTATCAATTCCATAATCATCATCATCCATAAACATGAACTATACTTGACTTTATCATGCAAAACTGCTATCAAAATGTATAGAATCAAGCATAGAACAAGTTACCTTAATTTGTTTTGCTTGAAATTAGCCTTGATTCTTCAATTTTGGCTTTGAAATTGAAAATTTTCCTTTCTCCCCTTTCTTTCTTGTATTCGAACAGCTCAAAATAAGATGATGAAGATTTTTCTCATCTTTTGATTATTTTATCCATGTGTTGAAAATTAAATGAATTTTTAATTCATTAATTAGTAAAATTACCAATTTACCCTTTTCATCCAATGGCCAAGACATAATCTTATCAAAAATCAATGGTTGTGATTAATTTCATGTGTAATTCACCTTTCACAATTGCCCTCAAAGTTCCAAAATATTTCAAAAATGCCATCCATGGCATATAACCAATTTGCCCTCCAACTAGACTTTATTTACTTACATGAATTAAAATTGCCATTCCATAAAAATTGAACCAAATTGGTTCCATTCTAACCAGCCTCCTTCCTTAATTTATGATATTTATTCGATCCAATTATTCGAATTTCACTCAATTCGATTTCCAAATTTCCTTTCATTGAGCTTTATAACCACTCAATCATATTCTAACTAAATCTAGTTAGAATCCAAAGAACAACAATAAAATAATCATAAAATAATATTTTATGAATTTCCCATAATCTTTGGAACTGTCTTTAAAATTTCAATTCGATCTGATATACCGATAATTACCGTAAATTTTATCGGATATATTTCCTCTTAGAAATCTTATCTCAACAATCCATTACGAATATTACTGACTTAAACTAAATCCTTTTATCAGTCAAAATATCGAAAATGGGTCCTTCCCAGTACGTTACCCATCCCTATGCTACTCTAGTTTGAACACGCTTAACAATTTTTTTATTCAATCCAAAATTTGAATAATATAAGCCTCATATGAAAAATTCGGGTAACACAAAAATACCACTCCTGGGGTGAACTATTCATTTACGGTTTTAAAATTACACTGTGTTCCCTGAACTTTTTTAAAGTTTACACTTTAACCCCTAAACTTTTAAAAAATTATATTTTGGTCAATAATCAAAAATTGGGATATTACATAGGCATTGAATAAAATCATTAAAGATTGTCTCTTTGACTTGAATATCCCTATGGATAATGCAAGAATCACTGATACGCCACAAGATGAAGTCCTTGGTGAGGACATTGCTGACGATGAAGAGGAAAGTTCCATTGCTGAGAAGACTGCTGCTGAGAAAAATATTGTTGAGAAGAATTCGGTTGCATCCAAGATTGTGGATGAAACCCGGACCAGATATTAAGCCAGTTGCTGCGAGACTGACAGAAATTGCGCCCACAATGGATGAACAAAAGGTAAATCCTCTTGTGATGGTGTTATACAAGGCACCACCAATGGGCATCTTGTCTGAGGATGCGGCTGATGATGCCGATGCGGAAGAGGAGCCAAAGAAGAAGAAGAAGCTATGCATGATGAAGAAGCCTCTCTTCTTAAGAAAGAAAAGAAAAGAAAGCGCTTGAAATCAAAGGAGAAAAGAAAGAAGAAGCGTAAAGAAGAAAAGATGAGCAAAAAGAAGAAGAGACGCTCATTCTCTTCATCCCAAGTGCCGAGAATTGAGTTAGTTTTTAGTTTTTGCTGGCATGCATTCCGTATAGTTTAATTTAATTCTATGTCCCTATATTTGTCATGACATTTGCATTGTCATTGTAATAGCATGTAGTTATAGTAGCATTGCATTCATTATTGTAACCATATTCTGTCATTGCATTCTATCATTTAATTTTTCTTTCTTTTGCATTAGGGACAACACAATCTTTAAGTTTGGGGGTATACACCTAGGAGTTGAAATGCACCCCTATTTCAAAAAAAAAATCTAACCAAATGAAAGGTTCCCTTTGAGTTGAAAAATCTTTTTCTTGCATTTGATGTGTAAATCTTGAATTGTTCTGATCATTGATAAGTTTTTTTTGATACACATGATAGATGATTGCATTTCTTAACTCTGTATTGATATATATGTTTGTTTGATTAGAGAATATCTAGCATCATGCCTTTGATTTTTGATGACTTCCACCTGTTTCAACATATGCTATATATGTTAGTATATTTTATTAAGTATAAATAAAAGGCATTCCTATATGAGTGCAATAAAATAAAAGTAGCTTTAAGGGGGGAACACTCCTCTACATGCGTTAGAAAAATGAAACTGGCCAAAGGTTGTCGCTGCAAGAGTGTGTGTCGTTGCAATGAAATACTTCTTGAGGGTTCGTTGCACAACATCTTACTTTTTAGGGTATAGGGTGCATTCATTGTTCGATATCCCTCTCTACATAAAAAAAGAAAGAGAAAAGAGAAAAGAAAAAAACATTAATATATATATGATATTTATATTTTATTATGTGTGGCTCTAAATAAATACTGAAAGGAAGAATGAATCAGAGATGTTAGGGATGATGTTAGGTATTTTTGAATTTCTTGCTTATCTATTGATGTGGAGCTGTCTATGAAATTTTCTCTCTTGTTGATATATTTGATTTATTGATTGATTGGAATGATTCAAGTATCTAGAATGCCTATGATATGTTGTTAGACCTTGCTGCTTTAATCTTTACTTGAGGACAAGTAAAAAATCAAGTTTGGGGGTGTGATAGCTCTTTTAAGAGCATGTATTTTCCCTAGATTTTTAGATCTAATTGTCCCCACATTTGTGTTCATTGCATCCATTTCTGCATTTTTATGTCTATTTCTGCATTTTATCTAACTTAGTCTCAGTGGCTCTCGTTTTATATATTTTTGCATATTTTGCCTCGTTGTCGTTGCATTTATAATGTCCCTATCGAGGGAGTTCTCACCACTACAGCCAGTTCGACACTACATCTGCCAGCTGTCCAGTCTGCTTAAGGTTAAAGACGACCCTGCCAGTTGTATTATTTGTTGTAATAAACTTTGTACTGCTCTAGGGCACGCAAATCACCTGCAAAACAAATGTCCTTTCTTGGGTGGCCTATAAAAGGACTAATCTGGAGGAGAGAGAGAGTCACGCTATTCTCATTTTCTTATATCATCTTCAACCTCTAAGCTTTCTCCATCCTTCCATGGTGGTTTAAGCTTATTTCTGGAGATACGAGGTGAAGTAAGGAAAAATTATCAGAGAAGAAGAGGAATCAAGTGTTGAATCGAAGAAAATACATTGTTATCTTGTTAAACTCTTCTTTATTTAGATGTTTGTGGAGATTACTCATGTATTTCATGCTTAATCGATGATGGTTTAAACTTTTAAGCTTTATGAACTTGTTGAAATTTTTTCTTCAGTTTAATATATATATTTGTATTAATTTTTCTTAAGATTTAATTGTTGGATCTGATTTACATCTTGCATGAGAGTATTAAACTAGCCACTGACATCGACAGATGCAGGGACAAGTTAGATTAATGAGTTTTACAATGAAAGTTGAATGGATACAACGAGAGTTGATCCACTTGTTCAAAGGGTCATAGATCTAACTTACGACGAGAGTTAAAGCCGCTCTACATCCCGGAGTCAATAGTTGAAGATTAAATGGAAGCTAATACTCACGCTGACCTTCTAATTGCTTATTGAGCCATCTTATTCCCTCGAAGTGTACTTGATCTTTCTGCCGAACTAAACCAAGGAGATCCATGCTTTACTTTCATATTTCTCTATCTCTTTATTTACTATGTTATTGCTACCACAATTAATCATTTATTCATTTTATTATCCTTTTATTGCAACCACCATTGCACCCACAATTTTCATTTTTATAGTATTGCATTGTAGTTACATAAGTCTAAGCTGAATACACCATCCTCGTGGGATCGATATTCAAACAGGATTTTCCTATTTCTATTCTTGCATCGACAGTGTAGCTTGCACTAATAGTGTGACGTTTTCACATCAATCACAGTGCCTTGTTGAAATGCAGTTTTCCATTTTTCTTGCCAAGCCAATAGTTGTTTTAAAATGGTACGCAATAGAATAACAGAATAAAGGCATTTCATTCAAAATGTTCCCAAAGGAACATAAACTATAACAGTAATTTCCATATCATGTTTAGTGGCAGATCTAGAAATATATTTGAGGGGGTGGTCACACATAAAATCTTAAAATTTCAAGATAGGCACAAGTCATATAAATGTTAAAAGAAATTAAGAACTAATTAATAAAATTTAAGAAAATTGAAGGAAAACGTGTGAACTAAAAAAATTCAAGGTAGGCATTGCCCCCCTACAATAAACATAAATTCGCCACTGATCATGTTCCATCCTGCTCTAAGTTCATAGAGAATTGCCCTGTATTTGCATAAACCCATTATGAAGATATAGACGATAAAAATAATTAGGTTGCCCATGATATGTCAACAAGGTTAAACAATCAACAAACCCAAAAAGACTCGAGCAAAGATCTTAATTTCCTCAAACTGAATCCCTCGACTTATATGTAATTTGCTCTGGCTGTTAAATTTTGTTCCTCAAAGAATCAAAAACCGGACAAAACAACAGTAAGTACTCAAAAAAAGGACCGTTTACCTTGAACTTAACAGGCGATATTCGGCCACGAACAAATCTATCAGCCACCGAGATTCTACTAAGAACATCGATCAGCAAACCAACAGCACAATCTGCTACATCCTCTGCGAAGGCTACGCTAGCATTAGTAACAACGATTCCTCATCTCCTACAAGCTGGGAGGTCAATATGATCAACACCAGCACTTGTTGCCGCTACCAGCTCCAGAAGAGGCAGACGCTCGAGAAATTCGGCAGATATTGGGGCGGGGCCGATGGTGAAGAGAGCCCTAATGGAGTGAGCATGGCGGGATAGAAAGGAGTCATGTGGCTCAGGAGACTCGTGAGGGTCCAGGATATGGAAATAAGAACTTAAACGGTCACTGGAAGAAGGATTAAGAGGAACGTTGATGGAGGGTAGACGATGAACAAGGACTATAGGTAGCTCTTTTGGTTGTTGGCTGTCTTTGCTGGCCATCGGTGTAATTGCAGAGGATTCGGTGGTAGATCCGAGACAAACGGAAGAATTTTGTCTACTCGATCTCGTGGTTGATGAGTTGCTGTCGATGCAATTATTCTTGTTATTTATGTTTTTTACGGAAGAATTCTGATTAAGAGGAACCTTTATTTTTAAAATATTTTCAAATAAAAATAAAATGATAAAATTTACATCGGAGAAAACCAAAATTTGATATTCCCTTGAATTTTTGAATAAATGAAAATTCAAAACTTTCAACAATCTCACATGATACTTTAAACACTTTTATGTCCTTACTCTATTCAATAAATAAAGGTAAATTTCTACTAATTTACTCATTTTAAGAGTTTCTTCTACAAATTGAGTGTAATGATTTGCAACAATAATTTCATTTCATTTTTTCTAAGAAAATATCAAAGGAGGTTTCGTTGATAAAAGACGTTATAAATCTACATTTACTCCATGAAGTTACATATAAACATATGTGATTCGATAGGTAGAGTGGCTATTAAAATTACTTTTTATAATTCACCTCCAAAATAAAAATGTCTAATTATGCCACTGTATGATACCAATAGGGGTGTAAAAAATTGACCTGGCCTAGAAATCCAATTGAAGGGGATTCAAGCCTGAACTGCTTGTGATCCGGGATGATGATGTGTATCGACTTGCATTTCGGGTTAGTAGTTGGGATTTTGGATTCTGGTTTTAAGTAAATTATGGTTGAGATTAAGTTGAAAGAATTTGGAACTTGGAAGCTCAATTTTGAGAAAATTGGGAACTAAAATGTAAAGAATTTAAGTTTTGAGTCTAAAGTGAAAATACGGGAAATATGTGTATTTATGAAGCAATTTACCCATTTTTAATTTGGAGTCAATATTTTGAAAGAGTGGCTGATATTGGAGAGAGAAAAATCAGATTTTTAATTCTCTCCACGTCTTTCTTTTTCTCTTTTTTCCTCTCCATCTTCTTCAAAATTTCATGTCTGATCTGACAAATTTCGTGCCACTATGATCGACATGAATGACACCATTGCGTTCCCCTTGTTGTCTTTAGTCGACCGGTGGTATTGGCGTCACCATCGGAGCCGCCATGGAAGGGATGAATAAATCAAAGTTTTTTGGTGTTTTAAATACAACAAGTTTGGTGTTCCCCATTGCAAATGGAGGCCACCACTAGATTCCCCGTGTCCAATATCCAGATCTAGAGCTTACCGTCATAGACCGGCCACCAAAAGGCAATGCACACGCCACTGTCTCAGCGTGGGTGTGCCTCACAAGCGGGAACGAACTCTCTTGGCTTGGGCCGAGCCATGGAGCCAGCATGCTAAGTCGTTGGGATAACCCAATGAGTTGCAAACTGAGCCAACCTTTCAAGCTGAGTCGAGTCGAGCCAAGCTTGTAACATCCCCAAAATGAGGTTAGAAGGATTAGGGGATTTGACCGGGTTAGGTTCGAATCAGGTTAATCATTAAATATGTTTTGGGTAAAACAAATATTCTAAAAATATAACTTTATTAAATTAAAGATTGTTTAGACTTCTAAAAATGTTTAATTATTTTATTAAATATTTTGATAATTAATTAATTAAAATGACATTTTATTTTTAGTAACTAAAATTTAAAATTTGCTAAACTATTTTAAGTGACTACATTGTAAAAAGGGTCAATACTAAAAATCTTTAGAGAGCTATATTTCTCAAGTGTTTTAATTAAGTTTAACTCCTTATTTTGTTGATGGTTTTGATAGTTAATTAGTTTTTTAAAATCATTTTCTTATTTTCCCAAAATTTCCTAAGATTTTCTCTCTCCATTTTCTTTCCACTTTCTTTTTCATAAATCTCAGATTTCTTGTTAGTTTTCAATGGAAAATATCTGATTTGATTCATTTTCTTTACTTAACAAAAACTCAAAAAGAATTCCTAAAGATCTCATCTATTTCTCATTTTCTTTTCAAAAGAAAAGTTACGTCAATTTTGGTGGGAACCTCTCAAAGGGTAATTTTCTTCTTCTCTTTTCAATTAAAGGTTCTTTATTGATATTCCCTAGTATTTGACTCTTGTTTATTGTTGTCTAACTTGATTTTACTATTTAATTCAAGAAATGGATATTAAATGGTGTTTTTGATGTTTTGCCTAAATTCTTGATTAAGATGATGAATGTTGGTGATTTCAATTGGGTTAATTCATATTTTAGTGGTATAATCATAATGTGAAATGCGTTTTTTATTTAAATCCTAAAACTATTTAATTGCTTAATTTTTAGGTTTAGATTTGGTTAGTTTTGGGGCTGTTATTGGTGATTTATGTTTGCTAGAGGTATAAGGATGATTTGATTGTGTTTTTGGATGGTTATTCATGAGATTTAGTTGATAGAATCATAGGTTTGTGGATGCTTGTGGATTGGACGAAGTTAGAGGATGGTTTTGGTGTTTCTAAATAGGTTTCGGAAGTGTTTTGTTGAGGATGTAGGGGAATGTTATGGCTGGTGTTGAATGCATTTTGATACATTATTCCTCTCGTTTTATGTTGTAGAAGCAAGGGAAGAGCAAGGAGAAGTTGCTTCATAGTTGTCAGATCATTTCGGTAGCTTGAGACGCATCGACGAGTGAAGCGATTTGCGTATCGATGAGTGAAAACATTTTAAAGAGGATTACAAAGTTTTATGGCTCTGTTTTGGGGACTTAGGGAAAGTGCGAAAAGCTTTCCTAAGTCCAAGAGTAAGTTAAATGATTTATATTCGAGTATCTTGCAAGTTTAGCATTTTGATGCATATAAATGTTTTGAAATTAGTTTGATAAAATGCATGGAGAGGAGACTTGTTGTTACAATGCATATTAATCATGATTTGTCATGTTTTATAAACATGATAATGGTTTAAATGAGTATACAAGTTGCACAACCATTGGTTTAAATGATAAGAGTATGATTTGAGCATAAGAGATGAAATGTATCAATGTGGCATTGAAATACGGTAAGTTCCCCATGCATGTATAATTTATATTGGCCATGTGACACTCAAAATGTATCGGATATAGTTGGCATGCCATAAGATTAAAAGTGCACTATAAAATGTAAAGGGCTTAAAGCCTAATCGATCGATCGTTTCGCAACTTTTAGGTAATTGAAAGATATTATACAGGTTGAAGGCATGAAAAGGTAATTGAAAGACTATTACCACCATTAAAAGGCAATTGAAAGACTATTGCCATCGTAAAAGGTGATTGAAAGACTACCACCACTGTAATCTGAGTATCTGATGTGATTTATGATAAAATAATGGTTTAAACTTGTCACATTGATTGGCAATATATGATTATATGTAGGAATCAAGAATGAAAACATGATGCAAATGTTTCAAACAAGCATGATTTGTTTAAAATGCCTTGAGATTGAAATGCAAGCATGGTTTATTAAATAGTTTTATATTGCAATGATGAATATTTGTTTAGCTTCCTTACTAAGCATGCATTGCTTACACTCCTATTTCATCTTTGTAGAGAAATAGAGGTTTAGGGCAGCATTCGAGGCAAAGGGAATCTAAGATATTCGTTAAAAATTGAGTATGAAAACTAGTTCCGCTTTGTGGTCAATAAGACAGTGTGTCATTAAACTTTGGGGGATTGTCATTAAACTTTGGAGGATTTTGTAACATGTTTGCATCAGTCCTTTGTCCTCCAAAATTCACTTTGCATTGAGTGGAATGGCAATGGTAGATGATGTCTTCTTGTTCTTTATCGGGTACACATATCTGAATCATCAGATCAGTGAATTGCTTGAAAAGGTAGGGCTCGTCCCAATAATAGTAGCACGCATCATGCCAAAATTTCTTCTATCCCTGGCTGCTAAGATCATAAGGAAAAATAACACTACCAAGAAAATTAACAATGTCATTGATCTGTGTAAAAATGTCATACTCTAAGTGCAAGCAAACACTGTGCAATAATAGAAATAGGAGGATCCTATTTGAATATCGATCCCACGAGGATGAGTATTTAGCTTTAAAATTATGTGGCCACAAGAAATTCTGTAAATAGAAATATTGTGAGTGTATTGGTAGTTGCAATAAAGAAATAAAGTAATGAGTAATAGATTGATTGTGGTAGCAAATACAACAAGTATTAAAGAGTAAAGAAATATTAAGATAAGGTCCTGGATACCCTCAGTTCAGCTTGGCAGAAAATCAAGTACACTCAAGAAAATACGATGGCTCAATTGTCAAGTAAAAAGTCAAGCTCGCTTACTAACTTCCACTCAATCTTCAATAGTTGACACAAAGGCGTAGGTTGGCTACAACTCTCGTTATGAGTTGAAACTACAACCCTTTGAACAAGTGGATCAACTCTCGTTGTATCCTCATTCAACTCTCGTTGTAATGACTTGTTAACCTGACTTATCACTACATCTCTCGATGTCAGTAGTTTTGTATAAGTGATGTTTTGGTTGGTAATGTATCTTAAATTCAAATAATTATTCAAAATGCCACGTAAACTTAAGGTACCGAAATGGTAGTTTGTGGGGGTGCTAGTCCTTCCCCACACGTAACCGACTCCTGAACCCAATTTTTTTAAGAAATGAATCTTTGGTTTGTTTTATGGTGTCTGGTCTACCCCAAAATGATCAGTTGCGACTCCAATTGTTTGTTTTTAAAGAAATAAAAGGTAAATTCGATTTAAAAACGGATTAATTGATTTTTTCAAAATAAAAGTAAAATGGTGTAAAATCAAATGAATGAAAAGGGGCAAAACCCTAATTTCACAAAAATCAATTGTCAGGCTATTTTTACACATGGTTTCAAAAATGGTCGTGACAACGTGCCATCCTTTTTTTCACAAATAACACCGGTGTTCCCCACGGCGACACTAGGACGGATGAAACCCCAATCCGGCAACTCCTGAAGTTGCGTCTTCAACTCTTTCAACTCCTTTGGTGCCATGAGGTATGGTGCAATCGACACCGGAGCCGAATCAACATATGTATCAATGAAAAACTCCACCTCCCTGTCCGGTGGAAAACCAGGTAACTCTTCCGAAAACACACTCGAAAAGTTACAAACGGTACGGATATCCTTCGTCCGCACTTCCTCCACATTTGGATGCATTATATAGGCTAGATACGCCTGACATCCATATTTCAGCAACTTATGCACCTCCATGGCTGAGACCATATTAGACATAAACTTTATATTATCGCCCACAACCAAAACCTCATAATCATCAACAAGCCTCAAAGAACCCCGCTTGGTCTCAAAATCAACCACAACTCGATGCTTAGACAACCAGTCCATACCCAAAATCACGTCAAAACCATAGAATAGAAACTCCATCAGATCAGCCGCAAACACATTACCCTGAACCATTAGAGGACACCTCCAATACAATTTCCTTATAACGTCCGTTTCTCCAAAAGAACTCATCACATGCATACCAACATTAAGCATTTCTACAGGTACACTAAGAAAATACGCATGCTCATGCAATACATATGAATGTGTGGAACCAGAATCTATCAAAGATAACAATGACATAGACTGCAAGGTAAAGGTACCTGCTATCACGTCCGTGTTATTTCTCCCCTCGCAATGAGCATAGATCCTTGCTGGTCCACCATCCTCTGATTGTACAGCCACTGTGTACGCCACAGTCCTCTATCCCTCTTTCCTCCTCTAGAAGGTACCTCAGTCATGCCTACGGCCCCTAGGTGGTGCAACAACAGGTGCAGGTGCCTGCCTACCTCTAGAAAGCAAAGGACAGTCTCGTTTGATATGTTCTGTCGACCCACAACTCCAACAAGAGTTCGCGCCATAACTGCAGGCGCCTGCCCCTCTCTGGCCAAACGCGGGCAATCTCACCTTAAATGCTCTCTCAAACCACAAACCCAATAAACATTATACTTCAACCGAACCTGAACACCTTGTCTCTGATATCCTCGTCCTATACCACCTCCACTACGCCTCGCATCAGATCAGAACCTCCGGTCACAGTGCCTCTTAGCCTAGCCACCCCCAGAACCATACTTTGCAGCTCTCTTCCCCGAGCTAAAACTTCCAGAGTGATGAGTCAACCCCAGACTCTGCTCTATATCCTTTGCCCGGGATACCAAAACATCAAACTCAAGATACTCAGTGGCCAACATGAACGTCTTAACGTTTTGTACCAAACCATACCATAAACGATCACAACGGTGCCTCTCATCTGGCACCAACTCAGGTGCATACTGACTCAGCCGTACAAACTGTACCTCGTACTCAGACACAGTTATATTGCCCTGAATCAAGGCTATAAACTCCCGTTTCTTGTTGTCCAAATATCTAACACCTAGATATTTCTTCTTGAAGGCATACTGAAAAAACTCCCACGTCACATTACCATGTTTTATGCCCATGATTATAGTGGTCCACCAGCTATACGCATCCCCTTGCAACAGGGAAACAATACAACCTAACTAGCGGTCATCATTACACCCCAGCTGAACCAAGATACGCTATGTACTTGCCATCCACTCTTCGAATGCCTCAGGTGCTAACCCTCTATACTTGACCCCTTTAAGGCTACGCAAATGCTCCTATAACAAACTCGGATTAGCAGCAGCAGGTGCCAGAGCAGGTACATAAGCTTCAGCCATCACGACCTGGAATTCTCATGTTATTGCCTGAACCAAAGACGTCATGTCCCCAAACACAGGACCAGGTGGTGCAGGGGGTACTTGTTTCACTCCCTCAGGAGGATTAGGCGGAGGAGTCAACAAATCCTTAGGGTGTACTAGCTCGCCCTCGACTCCTTGCCCTCTAGTATTAGTGTTTCCGCTATATCGTAATTCTCTCCTCGGTGGCATAGTCTAAAACGTATCTAAGGCATGATAATTACACAAAAACAAAACAATCAGGCCAGCTTCAAGAAAGGATCCAAGACTTCCATTTAAAACCAAAATCATTTTATAAACATAGTAATATGGCAATGTGTCCCCAAGGAACCCAAACATGGCATAATTCAAACATTATACAAGTAAACAATCACCGTGCATAGCAAACATCATGCTACAAACATCAACAACATCCTAGTTTTTTGCAAACCTGGCTCTGATACCACCAAATGTAACCCCTTAGCCCAGCCTAGCCGAAATCGGACTAAAAGGACCACATTAGGTTTACTGAAGCACACTCGATCTAAAACCCTAAACTGAACCCATTTTTCCCTTTTTATCTTATCTAGATGCGCTTTATTAGAGTCCTATGCAAGCACGACATAGCGGTAACTTTTCATATTGACCAGACTTCAAAACGGGAATCAATTACACAATGTAAAACTTTAAGGACCAAAACACACATTTTACAAATTGCAAGGCCTTTAATACAATTGAATTTACCAACCTTTAAGCAGTTCCATATCATGCTCAAAGGTTAACTTTCAATCCAAAACAATCATTCGAGTTCAACCAATTCCAACCATAGCAATATGGACCAAATTGAAAGAGTTCCAAACTTCAGCACAAATCAAAATAGATTCAACATAGCGTATCGATACATGGAAGGCCCGTACCAATACGGTATAACAGATTTAACGACTCTCCATACCGATACACTTCTATCCCATATCGATATGAAATGTTGACCAAACCATACCGATACGATGTTGACCCGTACCGATCCCCCTTTGTTGTTTTGAAATCTCAAATTTCTAGTAGCTAGAGCCCGTACCGATACAGTACCCTGCATATCAATACGGCTAGTTAAAACCAAAGGGGGTGTTTCGGTACGATGGCCTGCGTACCGACACTTATGCCAATTTACTCTCAAGGCATACCAATATGATGGCTAAGCGTACTGGTACGCTAGACTTAGTCTTGGCAGTTTGAGCCTCCACAGGTCGTCGCGTACCGAACCTTGAGGTACCCGTACTAGTACGTAAAGGCCTGTAATGACCTCTAGGTCTAACATATGAAACTTTAGCTCATTCCAAACCAAATTAACACTTAGCTAATCATCATATAACATCCATAAGATGCTTGCATATCATCAAATCAATCTTATAGGCCAATCTAGCTTACCTAGCATACTCAAACACCAAATCTAGATGCATGCTTCCTAGTTCACAACCAAAACATCATTCCAAGCACAAACCAATCACCTAAAACTTATTACAAGTCCAAAACAATAATTTAAACTTGCAACAACAGGGAGTTCATCAAAACCCTCCCAAAACCTCAATCTACACATTATTATTATTATTATTATTATTCAATATCCAAACCATACTTTGAGTTCAAGTATTGGGATTTCCTTCCTCGCTTCTTTGCTGCCTCAAACCTTAGTTTTCTACATTGATGTAAAAGAGAGCGTAAGCATACTAGGCTTAGTGAGGAATGCTCAAACATCAACCATCATCAATGCATTTTAAAACCACTTCTCAATACATTTGTAAAATACTTTTCAAAGATCTTTTAATCTTCATCACATTACCATGCACTTAACATTTCAAAACAACATATTAAACCATATACAACATGTATCATGGATCCCACAACAAAATCCCATTTGCTACCCTCATTTTAATCTTTCCCATGTATACTACCAATGCAAGGCTTAAAGAGTAAGGCATGTTTAAATCACATTAAACAACATACTCTATCTCATGATACATAAACAATTATATTGGCTTCAAAGTGATCATTTACCAATTCCCATTTAACAAAACGTAACATCGCATACACAAATTCAACAAGTGTTCCCACAACACTTAACAAACAATCTACCGGTAATGCAAGGTTCACATAGTAGAGTATTCGGTACATATAAACCCCTCCACCGTTGTGACACCCATAGTGGAGTATTCGGTACTCATAAACCCCTCAACACCACTCATCATTATGATGTTTAACCCACTAACGGGAGTCTTCGATACACACAAGCCCCTCAACCATTAGGGTACTCGAATGGAGTATTTGGTACACCGTATAAACCCCTCGACATCTAAGGTGCCTTTTTATAGTGCACTATCAATCCTATGGCGGGCCAACTATATCAGGTTTCATTTTTAAACCATTTCATAACATCACTTGCCAATATAATTCATTTCAATATCATCAACTCACTATTTTCATATGCATATACCAAAACCATTAAACCAATGCATCAGCCTTTTGCATTAAACATTGTTTATGAACATTAACAAATTGTGCATTATTCCCAAATGCATTATCATCATTCCGAAACCAATTTCCAGCCTTAAACCATGCTCAATATATGCATCAACATTGAGTAATCGGAACATGTAAAACAAGTGCATCAAACTATCGCCAAAACCGAGTTCGAGAGAGAATTCATCATTTACTTACTTCCAAGCTTAGATCAGCATTTCAAGCTCAATCTAAACTCTCAAACACAACTTTCAAACCTTTGCAAAGTTGAAAACATGTTTCCACTCACTGACCCGCAACGCCTTGCTTGCCGATGCGACAAACACACCTCCAAAGCTTAGGAAAATCTTTTGAGAAAAAAGTTTAGGAGAAAAGTTACGTAGATTTTTGGTTTTAGGAAAATAACTACCTTTTCATTAATTCCCTTTTAATTACCCAATTAAAACACTTTTAAAATAATCCTAAATTAGAGGAAAATCTGATATTAAAGTTTGGTAAAATAGCCCCTTAAAGATTCTAAGTTTTGAACCTTTTTCAAAATAGTCGCTAAAATAGTTTTCAATCTTTAGATTTTGGTCACTAGCCAAAATATCCATTTTCCAAAATCCATTTTCCAAAATTTACTTTACCAAAAATATCCATATATTAAATAATGATTTATAGATATTTTCCCATATTTTCCTCGCACCAAAATTATTAGTTCTGATTTTAATCCCAAATTTGACTTGAATCTCTAATCTCGGTCCACTAAACCGTATAAACCACTAGGAAAACTCCTAGGCCCAAAATTGGAGCGTTACAGTTATCCTCTTGTTCACGACTTCGGAGATAACTTCGTATCTAACTTCAACTCTGGTCCTTTACAGGTTGTATCCACAATCTTGGTGTTAACTCCCCAAAAGTACTGATTTTTATGTTATTTCACAATGCTTTTGCTAGCCTTTAAGTAGATATATTTGCATTTAGTTGTTAAATTCATGCATTTGCATAAGGAGTTAGAAGCTTTTATGTTGCTAGTGTGAATGGTTATTTTGCTGGTTTTGATGTAGGACACAGGCAGGTAGGCATGGTAGAGAGGCGCTGGCAGAGAACGCAGGAAAGGAAGCGAGAGAATTGCTGAGTAGCAATCGACATAGATAGAACAAACAATGCCAAGCTCGACTGGCAAAAGATTGATGTCTGATGATCGGTCAAGGTAGCCAGTGGACCTTATACACGTCAGCTCTAGGATTCAAATCAGGATAAGAGGATAACGCGTTTTATCCCTTTGCGCATTCAAAATTCAAACTCAAAAGCTTATCCTAGGGTTACCGCGCAAGCCTATTAAAGGAGCTCAAGCCACCACTTGAAAAGGGGGATTGAAGAGAGGCTGTACCATGGTGAACCGAGAGACAAGTGGTTTGACTAGCTAAGACCGAGAGCTCTGAAGCATTTGAAGGGTTGTATCAATAGATTTCTTTCTTTTCCCATTCTCTTAGTCTTATTTGTTTTTATTTCGAAATGATAATGAGAAATGATGGTGTTCTGTGGATTGACCCTCAACCATGAACTAAGCTTTTACAGTTGGTTGAGGGATGTTTATGATTAAAGCTGGTTTTATATTTGGTTTTTAATAATCTAAATGCCTTGGCATTATTTTCTATTTGCTAGTACTTAACTTTCTCAAATCCTTTGCCATACGACAGTTGGCATAGTGTGCTTATTGCACCTTAATATCTTAACAGACTTAAGGGGAAAAGATTAGTTCCCAGATACTAAGGCGAGAAGCTTCGACATAAGATGTTCAAGTAGATGAACTTACTTCGGAAGTGAGTCTACCCCTTAGGAGTAAAGGTTGACACTTAATTGAGTTAATTAATGAAAAGCTTCGCTATAGACATATATGGGTTTTATCATGGTTAACTTAGGGTATTGCTATCGATAGAGACAATACTACCTTTAATCTACTAGGCAATAAAACCATGGCAGGTTATTATTAAAGGCTGGCATAAGTAGCGTTAAATGCAGGCATCCCTTGCCAACGCTCATCATTCATTCGATTACACTTTCGTTTCCATACTGTTTCCATTTTCACTACTTTGTTTTTGCTATCTTTTCAATCAAAAATCCAAATCATTTCAAAAACTTTTATTTTCTTACAAACAAGTAAACATTAAGCAAATAAGTTCTTAGTCAATCTCTGTGGATTCGATACTCAGCTTACTATTGTATTACTTACTGACTATGTATACTTGCACGCATAAGACTCACCTTGGCATTACACTAAATATTCAATTGTTTGCCAAGCGTTAGCTACAGTCGACAAGTTTTTGGCACCGCTGCCGGGGATTGCGATATAATTTATTATTTTGATTTTTACTTGTTTCATTTCTTGTATTATTATTTCATTTTATTTATTTGTTTTAACTAGTGTATGACCAAAAACTGCCCTTTGGTGGAAGATTGGCCATACGATCCAAAATTGAAAGAACCTTACGGAGGTTAAAAAGAAAAGCTCGAGAGATGGCACATCAAGGCAATGGAGGAGCAGATGGTAACCCAAACAATAGGGGAAATCCACCAATTCATAATGGGATACCTGTCGCACCTACTGCTCCAGCGATTAATGTGGAGAAAGAGAGACCTATTCGAGTACACTCGGCACCGAACATAGACAATTTGATGCCAAGACTGATTGGTCTAGAGGTAAATACACTGAATTTTGAACTTAAACTGGTGATGATACAAACACTTTTGAATGTAGGACAATTTGATTGAGCAACTACTAGAGACTTGAGGCAACACTTGAAGCAATTCATGGAAGTTTCCCAGCTATTTCAGCAACCTGGAGTATCGGAAGATACAGTGAAGCTAAAATTGTTCACATTTTACCTGAGAGATAGAGTAAAAACGTGGCTTAGTTCTTTGCCACCTGGTTTTGTCACCTCATGGGGAGATCTATGCTAAAAAAAATTGTTTCGATTCCAGCCACCTAAAGTCACTTCCAAGCTGAGGAGTGAGATCATTACGTTTAGGCAGGCTGATGATGAGACCGTATATGATGCCTGAGAGAGATTCAAGGACTTGTTGAGGAGGTGTCCCATGCATGGATTCCCAAATTGGACCCAGATGGAGACCTTCTACACAGACTCAATGCTCATTCCAGGTTATTGTTGATGCTTCGGCAAATGGTTCGCTGCTTGACAAGAACTATACAGAGGAAGTTAGCATCCTTAAGGGGATCTCATCTAATGATTTCGAGTATCCTACTACTAGACTAGGGACTGAAACTAAAACTGGTGGGAGATTAGCGCTACATGAACTAACATCCATCCACGCTAAGATTTCTAATCCTACTAGAATGGTGAGAACTTTACAAAAGAATAAAGAATCCCAAGAGGTCAAGGCAGTAGACCCATTCTGCACAATATGTTGGGAGGACCATTACATGGAAGATTGCCTTGCCAACCTTGAGTCGGTAAATTTTATTGGCAATTTCAATCGTAATTATAATGCAAATTCCAATACTTACAATACAGGATGGAAGCAACACCCAAATTTAGCTTGGAGAAATCAAGGAGGTAATCAATACAATGCCCAATGTCAGAATAAAAATGCTCAACAAGGTTTCAACCAAAATGCCATGCCACAAAGGGCACAAAGCAATTTTTATGCAGGACAAAGGAACAACTAGGGGACTTTGACAAAATATATGGAGAGGAATGATGCAACTGTCCAGAGTTTGACAACATCTATGCAAAATTTAGAGATTCAGATTTGACAGATTGCTAATGCACTCAACAATCGACCCCATAGAGCTTTGCCAAGTGATACAGAAGATGCTCGGCAAAGAGGCAATAAACAATACAAAGCTGTAACTCTTTAGATTGGCAAACAATACGAGGCTGAGATACTTGTCAAGCAACCAGTTAATTGCCAGGAGAAAGAGAAAGGACCAGTAGATGAACCAAAAAAAACAGAGAAGAAAAAAGAAGATATAAGCGATTGTAGACCTCAGTCTAATGCCAGCAAACCCTTGGCAAAGCCGGCAGAGTCAACATTTGCTTACCCACCTCCACTATTTCTATAAAGACTATAGAAGCACAAACATGATCAGCAATTTAAGCGCTTATTGGAAGTTTTTAAGCAGTTGCAGATCAACATACAATTAGTAGAAGCTCTTGAGTAGATGCCTAACTATGTTAAATTCATGAAGGATATTTTGTCCAAGGAGAGGAAACTGGGTGATTTCGAGACTGTAGCTCTCACTGAGGGATGTAGTAAAATGATACTCAGTTGATTAACACCGAAACTGAAAGATTTAAGAAGTTTTACTATTCCCTGTACCATAGGCAACAGATTCATAGGTAATGCACTATGTGAACTGGGAGCCAGCATCAATTTGATGCCAATGTCTGTTTTCAAAAAGCTCGGCATCTAAGCAAGGCCTACCATTGTAACACTTCAGTTGGCAGATCAATCATTTGCATATACTAAGGGTAAGATTGAGGATGTGTTGGTAAAGGTAGAGAAATTTATATTTTCATTTGATTTTATCATTTTAGATTATGAGCCAGATATGGATGTTCCAATTATATTCGGCAGACCGTTCCTTGCCACAGGTAGAGCCCTAATTAATGTTCATAAAGGTGAACTTACTATGCACATGAATGACCAACATGTTACATATATGTGTTTCAAGCTCTTAAATGCATAGATGAACCTGAGGAATGCCAAGCTGATGAGATAATGAAGTCTATTTTCATTATGGATGTGGCACAACTGTGCCAAAAAGTAGATGATTATGCCAGAGAATTGGATGATGAAATTGAGACGAGTGAAGACACTGAAGCACAAACCTTGAAGAATGAAGTTGTTAATTACTTTGGACAACCAGAGCCATTAGAGTTGGCTGGCAGAGAAATCAAGGCACCTAAACCATTCATTAAGGAGTCACCAGAATTGGAACTGAAACCGTTGCCAGACCACCTTAAGCATGCCTACTTAGGTAAACACTCTACTTTGCCAGTGATCATTGTTGTTGATCTAACTAATGATTGGGAGGAAAGATTGATGGAAATTTGAAGCAATTATAAGCAAGCCTGGTGCAATGTGTGCCAAATATAGGTGGTATGACCGTGGTTCAAAATAGCAAAGATGAGTCGATTCTTTCCAGAATTGTTATCGCTTGAAGAGTGTACATAGACTATAAGAAGCTGGATAATACCACCAGGAAAGACCACTTCCCACTGTCCTTCATCGATCAGATGTTGGTCAAATTGGAAGGCAAGGTATTTTATTGCTTCCTAGACGGCTATTCAGGATATAATCAGATTGACATAGCTTCGGAGGATCAGAAGGAGACCATATTCACCTGTTCATATGAGACATTCGCTTTTAGAAGAATGCCCTTTGGACTGTGTAATGCTCTAGCAATGTTTCAACGTTGCATGATGTCTATTTTTTCAGACATGATTAAGAATAACTTAGAACTTTTCATGGATGACTTTTCGGTGTTTGGCAAGAAATTTGAGGAATACCTTCAGAGTCTAGAGCTTGTTTTGAGGAGATGTATTGAGACTAACATGGTCTTGAACTGGGAAAATACCACTTCATGGTGAAGGAAGGCATAGTTCACAGTCATAAAGTAACCAAGAGAGGCCTAGAAGTAGACAAGGCAAAAGTGGAGGTAATCAAACAGTTGCCACCTCCTACAAGTGACTATGCTGTGTGATGCCAGCGACTATGCCATTAGAGCTACGTTGGGATAGAGGCGTAACATGATTTTTCATACCATTTACTATGCCAATCAGACATTGAATGAAGCCCAACTCAATTACGCCATACTGAGAAAGAATTTCTCGCAGTTGTATTTATATTTGACAAGTTCAGATCTTACTTGGTACGTAACAAAGTTATGATGTATGCAGATCACTCAGAATTGAAATATCTCTTGGCAAAGAAGGATGCCAAGCACAGACTAAAATGATGGACGCTCTTGCTGTAAGAATTTGATCTCGAGATTCGAGACAAGAAGGGAAGTGAGAACTTGGTGGCTGACCATTTATCACGATTGGAGCATCACCTAGAGGAAGGTAGAGCCACTGCCATTAGAGATGAATTCCACGATGAATACTTACTTGGAGTCAATTTTATGCCATGGTACGCTGACATAGTCAATTACCTGGTAAGCAATATTTTGCCACCGGATTTGACGAGTAATGCCATGAGACATTTTCTGCGACATATTCATCAATATTATTGGGATGAGCCGATTTTTTTTTGTAGGAACTGCCGGTACACCCCATGGCGGAGTAGAAAAATTATTTCGACGATCTCACCAGTGATCCATGTACGATTAATCAAAATCAGGAAGAAGGATGCAGAAAAACTACCTTAGTTCGTCTGGAAAGAGGTAGAAGAGAACGGAGATGCAATCACGATCACGTGTTTCAAATCCTTAGTCACAACGAAAACGTCCTGACCTCTACTCAGTTCACCCGGTTGCAAGCAAATAATTTTCTTCTCTAAACTGTTTAGAGAGTTTTGCAAAAAACATAAGTGGCTGCTAGACCCTTATGTTCCTTTTATAATGCAAATAACCCTAGTTCAACTTGAATTAGAGTTGTTGACTATTTCTGAATTTCATGCTTTAAAGAGTTATAATTACATTTAATTACTCTCCTTTAATGCTTATCCTTTAAATTCAGAATAATTTAAATTCTATATATATCAAATATATATAAACTTTAAATTTGAATAATCAAAATCTATATATATCAAACTATACATAAATTTTAATTATAGCTTCACTTATGTACAACAACTTTGTACGTGTATTATTCGTTTAACATTTGCTTGATCAAACCATAGAGTGTAACCCTGTAGGTTCTTGTAACATTAGTAGTAAATATTAGAACAATTCTAATATTACAAACAATGAGTGACGTCTAGCAATGTATCATTGTCACCTAAGTTACAAGAAGTCATGATTCGACATAACCTCTATGTGATTAACTCTCTTTCTTGCATTACATCCTTTTGTCCTTTATATCTAGATTGGACACAAGTCATGGAATAGTCACACTTGTATAGTCTATCTAATGTTTCTTGATATCTTGAGTAGACTATAACAAATGAATAATTTATGATGTCTCATATCAGCTTATTCGAGCATGGCCATGCGTTTCTAGTCTCACTTGATCAAGTGGCCTGTGATACTACTCCTATTATGTAGGAGGGACAAATCCTATGTTGATCACCTAAATCTCACTACATATATTGTGGCATGTCAAATATCAGTCTTTATGATGCAACCAGTTACGTTACACTTTTAAATGTATCAAAACATGAGACTATAGATGTCGAGATAATAATGATCTCAAGTCTGAGGATCATACAATTAGTCATCACTATGAACATGTTTGTGACTGTCACCTAATAATCCAAGAAACATGCTCATAGCAGGTCATTCTAGTATGTTGTTCTCTAAAACATACTCATGTATTGATTTTGACATCTTCATGGAAATAACAACATTTTTCCATCAATCAACTGCACAATAGCCTTTAATGTATTATCATTGTCTAAGCCTACGATAATACTTGGCTATGGACCTTTTAAGAATAATCATATTATTCTATGGACTTTATTATCATACAGCTTATATATAAGAACACATAAATATAAATGGCAATGCCTTAATAGAACTGGTAAAGTATGGGGTTACAATCATCTCATGATTGGTCTTTGGGCATACTTTAACATTTCATACAATGTGTTGACCAAGTGATCCATCGACGTGTGCTAGAAGAAGAGCAGAACAACATTTTGCAGTTATGCCATGCAGCACTGTACGGAGGACACTTCGCTAGAATAAAGACTGCTGCTAAGGTGTTGCAGTCTGAATTCTTTTGGCCTACGCTATTTAAAGACGCACATTACTTTGCCAAGGCATGTGATCGATGCCAGCGGATAGGTAACATCTCTAGCAGACATCAGTTGCTGCTCTAAAATATTATGCTAGTAGAGCTCTTTGACGTATGGGGAATATACTTCATGGGTCCCTTTCCCCCCATCATTCAAGAACCTATATATCCTTGTGGCTATTGACTACATTTCAAAATGGGTAGAGGCGGTGGCTTTGCCAACAAACGATCCCAAGGCTGTTGCCAAGTTCCTTCATAAGCATATCTTTACTAGATTTGGTGCTCCTAGAGCCATCATTCAAGATGAAGGTACACATTTTAAGTGCAATTTAATCTCTAGAGCTCTGTGTAGGTATAAAATCCAGCAACATATTACCATAGCTTACCATCCCCAAATAAATGGCCAAGCAGAGATCTCAAACAAAGAAATTAAGAACATTTTGGAAAAAACTGTGAATCCAACATGGAAGGACTGATCCTTGATACTAGATGATTCCTTGTGGGCTTATAGAACAGCCTTTAAGACTCCATTGGGAACTTCTCCTTATATGCTCGTTTTTGAGAAGGCATGCCACTTGCTAGTGGAATTGGAACATAGATTTTATTGGGCAATCAAAAAGCTAAATATGAAGTAGAGAGCATATGGTACGAAATGCTTATTGGACATAAACGAGCTAGAGGAATTTAAAATGCAAGCTTATGAGAATTCTAGACTCTACAAGGAAATAACAAAAAGATGGCATGATAACAGGATATTGCCAAGGCAATTCGAGGTAGGGCAATGTGTTTTGTTATTTAACTCGAGGCTAGAGTTATTTTTAGGGAAGCTCAAGTCGAGATGGTCGGGCCACTTTGAAGTTATAAAGACATATGCTTATGAAGCAGTGGACATCAAGGATTTCAAGACGGGAATAATTTTTAACGTAAATGGCCAAAGATTGAAACGCTATTTGGAATGCACTCAAAAGCATGCCAAGTAGATTATACTCCTGGAAGAAGTTTTGTGATCATCATCAACATTGTTTGATTTGTGTATATAGTAGGTTAGATGTTTTTATTTTTAGTATTTTTCATTTTTATCTTTCTTTTACTGCGTTGAAAGGTTTTTGTTGAGTGAATGCAGGATTTTGTTGCCAGGCAGAATGCCAAGGCAGAGGACTACATGGGGCGATAAAAAAAAGAGAAGGAAATTTACCATAGCCGCCCAAGGCTTCATAGAGCTCAGCCCAAGAGAGAATGAAAAGTTTTGCTAATTGTTGAATTTTACCCTAGCCGCCCAAGGTGAAAAGTTAAAACTCAAATTTTAACCTAATCACCATATCACTTCATCTTTCCCCGCACTGTCTTTTCACTTTACCCCTTATCACATCATTGTTTATCCTCCCCAAACACGCTAAACCCTTATCATTACCCCTACTCAACCGGACAAATTAAAAACACCATTTAAAATACTCAACCTTTCTACCACTTCATCTACTTAAACCCTAATCGATTCTTAGCTAAAAACTTTTCATTATTTCTTCTATTGTATTTTTCAAGAAATAAAAGCAAGATTTAATTCTCTTTCTTCACAAAAAAAACCATTTCAGATTTCAAAAGATTTTTATGGCATCTTCTTCAACACCTTTCAAAATCTTTTTTCAATGAAGAGATCGACAAAAAGTATAAGGAGAATTTCACATCAAGAACCTTCTGCTACGAGAAAGGTTTTGAGTTCAAGAATGAGCCAAACTTGGGTTATTCCCCAGAGTTTGTCACGGTGATAAAGACACACAAGTGGGAGAAATTCCTCCATCCACTAGGGGAAGTTCAATCCAACATCGTTCGAGAATTCTATGCCCATTTTACGACCAAAGACTCAACCTTCTTGATGGTGTGAGGTAAGTGCGATCATTTTGATGAAGGTTATATAAATGATATGTTTTCTTTGGATGGAACAGAGGAAGAACACACCAAGTTTGCAGAATCCTTGGACGATGCCAAGAGGAAGACGATGCTGAAGGAATTATGTGAGGTTGGCACTAAATGGAATGTGTCATCAAAAGGCCATCAGACTGTGAAATAGTTGGCACTAAAGTCTCAGCCACAAGGTTGGACCGGAGGTTCGTGAGAATCGGTTTTGGCGATTCGAATAGTTTCGGGGAAATAATTTTATAAAAGTGATTTTGGGGGAAATAAAATGTGGGAAATTTTTTTAAATTAATTAAATAATATTTGAAGTAAGTTGGTAAGTTCAATTTGATGGGATTAATTATGATTTTATGACATTTTAGTTTAGTGACTAAATTGAAAGTTTTTAAAACTGTTTTTGGTGACTAAATCGAAAAATGATCAAAACTTAGAATCTTTAAGGAGCTATTAAAACATTCTTTTTCAGCAGATTTCTTTCTTAATTATGGCCATTTTAATGTATTTTTAAATGGTTTAATAAATGGATTTATGAGGATTTAATTAAACGATCTTATTTTCTTAAAAACATTTTCTCCAAAACTTTTCTCTCAACTTTTCTCAGCAAATAAATTGAGATTTCTACTTGTAAATCTCCAGGATTCAATTCTTATTGAATTCCTTTTTAATTTCCACTTGATTTCATCAATTGCTTTAGCATAACCTCTGTCGATTTTAACAAATCTTGGCCAATTAAGATGAAATCAACAATTGGAGGTGATTTTCGTTTCTCTCCTCTAATTAAAGGTTCTTTAATGAAATTACCAAGTTCTTGGTCCTTTGTTGTTGATTTATATTGTGGGTTTATGATTTAAACATTGAATTGTTAATTAAATTGAGTTTTCTTGGAAAATTTAAAGAAACTGAGATGGATCTGTTTTGAGGATGGTTTTATGTGATTTATATCTTATTTTAGATATGTTTTAATGTTGAAAGGATTTATTTGTCAATGGAATCCCGAAACTATATAGATTGCTAGTTTTTAGGTTGTTTATGGTTAGTTTAAAGTCTATTTTGGTTGTTGTGATGTTGCTGGAGATAAAAGGACGTGTTTAGGTTGTTTTTGAATTTTAATTGATGTTGTTAATATGTTAGAATTGTTGGATGTTGGCTGGGCTTTGCTTGAGTAAGGTTAGGAGGTGCTCCCGTTGGTTTTCGAAAGGTCTTTGGTAGATTCTTGTAAGGTGTTGTTGAGATTATTGGTTGCTGGAGGGTTTTGATACAGAGATGTGTTCTTAATCCTCTGTTTTGGCTTGGAAAAGTAGGGGAGCTGAATCCTTTGCATATCGAAGAAGGCGTGGGAGTGCAGAGGCTGGAATCCTGCATTGGCAAGTGAGCGTTGGTTTGTTGGTGAGTGGATAAACGCTTTACTGCTAGAAAAAGGCTTGAAAAGGAGTTGTGGGAGTTTAGAGAAGGTTTGAAATGCCTATCTAAGCTCAGAAGTAAGTATCAGTTGAGTTTCTCTCGGTTTTTTATTTTTATGGATGAAATCTCATGAACATGTTTACGGATTTATTACTCTCTTATTATGCATGTTTTGAAAGTGGAAAATGATGCAGATAATCATTGATGATAGTTTTTGAGAATATCATATTGGTTTATGCAAGTGTTTGAGAATATGTAAATACATGGTTTAATGTATTATGTTAGAATGGTTTCGATGCATATGTAAAACAATGATGTAATGTTGGTTATTGAATATATTGGCAAATGGCTAAGTTTAAAATGTTATCAGATATAGTTAACCGGTCATAGGATTGAAAGTGCACTATAAAAAGTCGCTTCATGTGTGTCGAGGGGTGTTAAAGTGTCCATATTGCCCACCATAAGAACCCCAGCAGTTGAGGTGGGTAAATGTTTCGTTTTCTCTTGCTGGTCTATTTATACATCCAAACCGTAGAGGTGGGTAAATATTCTGTTACTCCGGTTTGAACCATTGAGGTGGGCAAGTGTGTCGTTACTCCGGTTGAGGTATGTATGTGAAGTGGTTGTGTGAAACACTTGTGAATCCGTGTATCTGATGTTTTTTTATGAATTGGAAGGTTACTATTTTTGAGTCACTTGAAAGCCAATATATGAGATAATGTATCATGAGAAATGGATTATGTTTGTATAATGTGATTTGTACATGTATCGCTCCTTAAGCTTGTTAAAAGGGAGTTATGGTGTGAAGTTTAAATTGAGGTAGAGTTTGAATCCATGATACATGTGTTGAAATGATTTAAATGTGCATATTTTGAGATGACATGAGAAGCATGAGATGTTTTACCATGATTTATAAATATGTGTTTTGAGCTAAATGGTTTTAAATGCATTGATGAGAGTTTTGTGGTTTCTCTCACTAAGCTTATTTCTTACGCTCTCATTTCCTCATCAATATAGAGAAACAACTATCCGGGCTGCACGTGAGCAAGAAGGATCCAAGGATTTGAACCTTTACAAAGTTTGGTTTTATTACGCACTAAGTAGTAATAAGAAGGCAATGTGACCGTGTTGTTTTGGGAGCTATATTTTGGAGGTATCCCCTGTTGTAATAGTTTTGATTTTGGTTTTAGACTTGTATGATGCTTTTTACTTGTGTTTTGAGGGGTGGGGAAACTTTAAGCATGCTTGGGAAGAAATCATGCCCTTAGGTTGATGTTTAATGATGCTATGCTTAGTGTGGTCTCTTGGAATGTTGCCATGACTGGTGAATGAGTGCTTATGATGTTATATGATGTTTATATGTTGTGTAGAGGGAGTTAGAGTGAGCCAAATTGTCATATGTTGGACCTAGAGGGCATTACAGGTCCCATCGTACCAAAATAGCCTCTTCTATTTTGGTACACGGGGACTGATCACGGCTTAAATAGCACAAATTTGCCTAGCCATACCGATACGCATGGTAATCCTATCGATACACCAAGCTTACAAATAGTGGAGGTTTCGGTACGCAGGTAACTGTTTTGGTACGGTTCTTAGCCACAAAATTTGGATTTTGGAAATTAAGCATATCGTACCGACACGACTGAGGATCGTGTCGGTATGCCATTTTTCTTCAACACCGTATCGATATGATGGACACCCACATCGAAACCCTGGCAGTTAATTTGGTTAAGATGTTGTGTGAAGTTTGAAATGATTGCATTTTGGTCCCTATTTCTTAGTTATGCAATTAAATGAGTATGAGTGATCGTTTTGGCTTGTAAGTTAACATGAAGACGTGAAATGTGACTGGTTAAGGATTGGTACTCTTTAATTTGGTAAAAGCCCTCGTAAATATCAAAAAATATGTTTTAGTCCCTTGAACGCGGATTTGAGCAATTAGATGTCTAAATGACGCTCGATTGAGCTGAGGTTCTAACCATGGCATGTATGCACACCCTAGGACCTAAAATGAATGTATAGAAGATAAAATAAAAAATGGATCAACTCGAATGTTTATCTTTTCAGGGTTTATTTTGGTAAACCCTAATATAGCTCGCTCAATTCGGTCTTATGACTAGTCCGAGTTAAGGAGTTATATTTTCTGGTATCAGGGCCAGGTTATGATTGTTGGAAGGTGGGTTATGGTTGTTTGTATGACTGAATATGATGCTTGATATGCACGGTGATTGAATTTGTGAAATTGCATATGATATGTGGTATATTTGGAAGTTAAACCTTGGGACACATTGCCTTATTACTACTTAGGTTAAATGATTTAGTTTTAAACAAGAGTGACTTGGATTCTTGCTGTGAGCTAGCCTAATTATTTTATTTTGTTGCATTATCATGTTTAGACTCACATTATCGAGTATGGGACTGAGACGAGAGATTAGATCTCACATGGGTAGCGTTATGGATACGCATGATGAAGAGTTACCTCCTCCACCACCGATTCCTCCTACTAGTGCTGGAGCAGAGGGAGGTGCACCTCAGGAACCACAAGTACCTATTTTTGGTGATATGGCACCATTGGTGCAAGCGATGACAGGAGCTTTCTAAGCGACCATGGCTAGAGTGCACGTACCTACATCGATGCCTGCAGCTGTTAACATCGGGTTACCTCTGGAGCATTTGCGTAGCCTGGGTGGTGTTGCGTTCCAAGGGTTGGTTCTGAAAGGAGCCGATGAGTGGTTTACAAGTACCGAAAGGATCCTTGTCCAGATAGAGTGTACCAATGTACGTAAGCTTAGATGTATCGTATCGTTGCTCTAGGGTGATGCATATAGTTGGTGGACAACTATGATTGTGGGTGTGGAACCTGCCAATGTTACTTGGGAATGCTTCTGTGAGGCTTTCAAGAAAAAGTATTTGGGAACTCGTTACAAAGATATGAAGAAGAGGGAGTTTATGGCTTTGGAGCAGGGAAACATGTCTATTTTTTAGTAAGAGGTCTAGTTTGTTTAGCTGAGTAAGTACGCTCATGAGTTGGTTCCTGACGAGTGTGAGAGGTGTGATCGATTTTGTTTCAGGTTGATCAAAGAAGTGAATACATATATGTTGGCCACTGATTATATGGAGTTTGAGGTTCTGGTGTCATGAGTGAAGGATATAGAATAGAATTTGGGTTTGTCTTCTCGTTTTGGCAGTTTTTCTTCTAGTAAGAGGAGCGTAGAGTCTGATGTTGGCCGAGATCATTATAAGAGGCAGAGAGGCCGAAGGTACCATCCAGATCAAAGGCAATGAGGATATGGTGCTGGCCGTGGTTTTCAAGGTTAGGGTGCTCATGTTGGGGTTCTCGGGTGTAGAAGATGTGGCCAGAGGCATTTAAAAGAGTATTGGGGTACTGTAGGCACATGTTGGAGTTGTGGATTGAGGGATCATCTTCGTAGGGATTGTCTGCAGTTAGCCAGAGAGGGTTAGGCTAATGCACCAGTTGCTGAAGCGTAGAGAGGTCATGAGCGCGGCTGTGGGCATTTCTAGTGCCGGGATGATGGGCAGAGAGTTGTGGCATATACCATAGCGGTTCAGCCAGAGGATAGTGGACCAGCGAGGGTTTTTGCTCACCATGTTAGGAGGAATGATACCGACATGATCGCAGGTACCTTTACCTTGTAGTTTATACCTTTGTTGTCTTTGATTGATTCCGGTTATACGCATTCCTATATTTTGCACGAGCATGCATGTTTGTTGGATTTACCTGTTTAGTTGTTAGATGTTGGTATGTAGGTTACCAGTTCCTTTGGTGAGACGGTTGTGGCTAGAAAGTTGTATAAGAGTTGTCCCTTGGTGGTTCAAGTACACGTGTTTGAAGCCGACCTGATAGAGTTACCGTTTCATGGTTTTGACGTGATTCTGGGTATGGATTTGTTGTCGCATTACAAGGCTGTAGTGGATTTTAAAGCCAAGCGGGTTTCTTTGAAACTTGTAGAAGATTATGAAGTTGTGGTTGTGGGCAAAAATATCAAGTTTATATCAAATATGGTTTTAGCATTAGAAGCACGAAGGTTACTGGAGTTTGGGGGTCAAGCATACCTAGCCTATGTGATGAATCGGAATATGAAGGAAGAGCGTGCCTAGGATATTTGCATGGTTTACGACTTTCCAGGAGTGTTTCTGAAAGAGTTGCCTGGTTTGCCGCCAGATAAAGAGATGGAGTTTTGCATCAAGACGTACGCAGATACAGCTTCAGTATCGATTGCTCCATACTGTATGGCACCGAAGGAGTTAAAATAGTTGAAGACGCAGTTGGAAGAGTTACTTGATTGGGGCTTCATTTATCCAAGTATGTCACCGTGGGGTGCCCCGGTGTTGTTCATGAAGAAGAAATATGGCACGATGAGGATGTACATTGATTATCGACAACTAAATAAGTTGACAATCAAGAACAAGTACTCGTTGCCGAGGATCGATGATTTGTTTGATCAGTTTCGTGGAGCTACGGTGTTTTTGAAGATAGATCTATGGTCAGGATATTATCAGTTGAAAGTGAAAGATAGAGATATACCGAAGATAGCTTTTCGCACACGTTATGGGTATTATGAATTCCTAGTTATTTTGTTTGGTTTGACAAATGCACCGTCAGCATTCATGGATATGAAGAATAGGGTGTTTCATGAGTTTTTTATCATTTCGTAGTAGTGTTCATCGATGATATCCTTGTGTACTCACGTACTGAGGAGGATCGCGATCAACATCTTCGAATAGTGTTGCAAGTCTTGTTGGATAACAGGCTTTATGCCAAATTAAGCAGGTGTGAGTTATGGATCAAGCAGGTAGTTTTCCTTGGGCATATTGTGTCGGCCAAAGGAATTCGCGTGGATCCACAAAAAGTTGAGGCCATTGTGAATTGGAGGCCACTAAAATCTGTCTCGGAGGTTCGTAGTTTTTTGGGGTTGGCAGGATATTATCAGCGGTTTGTGGATGGGTTTTTGAAGATTGTAGCCCTTTTGACAAAGTTGTTGCAGAAGGATGTGAGTTTCGAGTGGACGAAAGTTAGGCAGCAGGCTTTTGACAAGTTGAATGAGGCTTTGACACACGCTCTAATCTTGATTCAGCCGGAGTCAGGGAAAAAGTTTGTTGTGTATAGTGATGCGTCTTACGTGGGATTTGGGATGCGTGTTAATGCTGGAAGGAGGGGTGGTCGCGTATGCATCTAGGCAGTTAAAGGTGCATGAGCGTAATTACCTTATGCACGGTCTTGAGTTGGTAGCGGTGGTGTTTGCCTTAAAATTTTGGCGACACTATCTCTACGGTGAGAAGTGTGTTGTATACACTGATCACAAAAGTTTGAAGTACCTGATGTCTCAGAAGGAGTTAAATCTTAGGCAGCAAAGGTAGTTGGAGCTGTTGGAGGATTATGATCTGACCATTGAGTACCACCCAGAAAGGCAAATGTGGTAGTGGATGCTTTGAGTAGAAAGGTTGCGGTGGAGTTAAGAGCGATGTTTGCATAGCTAAGTGTATCACGAGATGGTGGGTTGCTAGCGGAGTTGGAAGTGAAGCCTTCGATGTTACAATTAATCAAGGAGAAACAACCTTTTGATGATGAGTTACTACCACATGTTAAGGATATCTTCGATGGGAATCAAATGGATTTTGGCTTTAGCGAGGATGGGGTTTTTTGTTTCAAAGATCGAGTAGTGGTGTCGAGTGATGAATAGTTGAGGCACACTATCTTTACCGAGGCACATTTGAGTCCTTTTACAATGCATCCGAGGAGTACGAGATGTATCAGGACTTGAAGAAGGAATATTATTGGATTGGTTTGAAAAAGGATATTGCGGAGTTTGTGGCTCATTGTATGGTTTGCCAATGTGTTAAGGCAGAACATTAGTTTTCTTTGGGATTGTTGCAACAATTGAGTGTTCCCGAGTAGAAGTGGGAGAGGATCACCATGGATTTTGTGTCTGGGTTGCCTTTGATGCCATAAAAGAAGAATTTTGTTTGGGTGATCGTGGATAGGTTTACGAAGTGTGCACATTTCCTGGCTGTTCATACGACATATACTTTGGATAAGTTGCCAGAGTTGTATATCGCTGAGATCGTGAGGTCCCATGGGGGGCCGAAGTCTATTGTGTCAGATAGAGATCTGCGTTTCACCGCGAGGTTCTGAAGGTGTTTACATAGGGCCTTGGGTACATAGTTGAACTTTAGTACCTCGTATCATCTGCAATCAGATTATCAGTCGAAACATGTTATCCAAGTGCTAGAGGATATGTTGCAGTGTTGTCTTATAGATTTTCAAGGATTATGGGAGAAGCTGTTGTTGTTAGTGGAGTCAGCTTATAATAACAGTTATCAAGCCAGTATCCAGATGGCTCCATACGAGGCTTTGTATGGTACAAGATGTCGTACGCTGCTTTGTTGGGCGGAGGTAGGAGAGAAATATGTTTCTTTGCCGGATACGTTGAAAGATACCAATGAGAAAGTAAAGCTTATCAGCGATCGTTTGATGGCAGCTTCAGATTGGCAAAAGTCCTACGTTGATTTGAAGCGAATGGAGATTGAGTATGAGGTGGGCGATCGTGAGTTTCTAAAGGTTTCACCGTGGAAAAAGGTGATGAGATTTGGGCGGAAGGGCAAGTTGAGCCCTAGGTTCACTGGACCTTATGAGGTGTTGGAGTGTGTTGGTCCTATTGCGTATTGATTGAGGTTGCCGACTGAGTTAGGAAAGATACATGATGTCTTCCATGTATCGATGTTGCGGAGGTATAGATCGAATCCTTCGCATGTTATGCTCGTTGAGGAGATTGAGTTGAATCCGGACTTGACCTATGATGAGGAACCGGTGAGGATTTTAGATTCCATCAGTAAAGTTCTCCGTGGGAAAACCATATAGTTGGTAAAGGTGTTATGGCGGCACCGAGGTGCAGAGGAAGCAACCTGGGAGAGCAAAGAGGATATGATGAAACAGTTCCCTCATCTTTTTCCACCAGGTAAATTTTGAGGTCAAAATTTATTAAAAGGGGGAGAGTTGTAACCCCCTAAAAATGGGCTTAGATGTGAACCAGGTTGGACCGGAGGTTCGTGAGAACCGGTTTTGGCAATTCGAAAAGTTTCGGGAAAGTAATTTTATAAAAGTGATTTTGGGAGAAAATAAAATGTGGAAAAATGTTTTAAATTAATTAAATAATATTTTAAGTAAGTTGGCAAGTTCAATTTGATGGGATTAATTCTGATTTTATGACATTTTAGTTTATTGACTAAATTGAAAGTTTTTAAAACTATTTTTGGTGACTAAATCGAAAAAGGATCAAAACTTAGAATCTTTAAGAAGCTATTAACCCATTCTTTTTCAACAGATTTCTTTCTTAATTATGGACATTTTTAATGTATTTTTAAATGGTTTAATAAATGGACTTATGAGGATTTAATTAAAAGATCTTATTTTCTTAAAAACATTTTCTCACATAACAACTTTTCTTCAAAACTTTTCTCTCAACTTTTCTTAGCAAACAAACTGAGATTTCTACATCTAAATCTCCAGGATTCAATTCTTATTGAATTCCTTTTTAATTTCCACTTGATTTCTTCAATTGTTTTAGCAAAACCTCTTTGGATTTCAACAAATCTTGGCCAATTAAGAGGAAATCAACAAATAGAAGTGATTTTCGTTTCTTCCTCTAATTAAAGGCTCTTTAATGAAATTCCCAAGTTCTTGGTCCTTTGTTGTTGATTTATATTGTGGATTTATTATTTAAACATTGAATTTTTAATTAAATTGAGTTTTCTTGGAAAATTTATAGAAACTGAGTTGGATCTGTTTTGAGGATTGTTTTATGTGATATATATCTTATTTTAGATATGTTTTAATGTTGAAAGGATTGGTTAGTCAATGGAATCCCGAAACTATATGGATTGCTAGTTTTTAGATTGCTTATGGTTAGTTTAAAGTGTGTTTTGGTTGTTGTGGTGTTGCTGGAGATATAAGGATATGTTTAGGTTGTTTTTGAATGTTAATTGATGTTGTTAATGTGTTAGAATTGTTGGATGTTTGGCTGGGCTTTGCTTGAGTAAGGTTAGGAGGTGTTCTCATTGGTTTTCAAAAGGTGTTTGGTAGATTCTTGTAAGGTGTGGTTGAGATTGTTGGTTGCTGGAGGGTTTTGATACAAAGATGTGTTCTTAATCATCTGTTTTGGCTTGGTAAAGCAGGGGAGCTGAATCCGTTGCATACGGGAGTTATGGAGGCTTGAATCGTGCATCGGTAAGTGAGCGTTGGTTTGTTGGTGAGTGGATAAACATTTTATTGTTGTAAAAAGTTTTGAAAAGGAGTTGTGGGAGTTTAGATAAGGTTTGAAACACCTATCTAAGCTCGAAAGTAAGTATCAGTTGAGTTTCTCTCGTTTTCAGTTTTTATGAATGAAATCTCATGCACATGTTTACGGATTTATTACTCACTATATTATGCATGTTTTGAAAGTGGAAAATGATGCAAATAATCATTGATGATGGTTATTGAGAATAGTATATTGGTTTATGCAAGTGTTTGAGAATAGGTAAATACACGATTTAATGTATTGTGTTAGAATAGTTTTGATGTATATGTAAAACAAAGATGTAATAGTTTTGATGTATATGTAAAACAATGATGTAATGTTGGTTATTGAATATACTGGCAAGTGGCTTAGTTTAAAATGTTATCGGATATAGTTGACCGGTCATAGGATTGAAAGTGCACTTTAAAAAGTCACCTCATGTGTGTCGAGGGGTGTTAAAGTGTTTGTATTCTCCACCATGAGAACCCCAGCAGTTGATGTGGGTAAATGTTCTGTTTTCTCCTGCTGGTGGATTTATACATCCAAACCGTAGAGGTGGGTAAATGCTCCGTTACTCCGGTTTGAACCGTTGAGGTGGGCAAGTGTGCCGCTACTCCAGTTGAGGTATGTTTGTGAAGTGGTTGTGTGAACCACTTGTGAATCCGTGTATCCGATGTGTTTTATGAATTGGAATGTTACTGTTTTTGAGTCACTTGAAAGCCAATATATGATATAATGTATCATGAGAAATGGATTATGTTTGTATAATGTGATTTGTACATGTATCGCTCTTTAAGCTTGTTAAAAAGGAGTTGTGGTGTGAAGCTTAAATTGAGGTAGAGTTTGAATCCATGATACATGTGTTGAAATGATTTAAATATGCATATTTTGAGATGACATGAGAAGCATAAGATGTTTTACCATGATTTATAAACATATGTTTTGAGCTAAATGGTTTTAAATGCATTGATGAGAGTTTTTGTGGTTTCTCTCACTAAGCTTATTGCTTACACTCTCATTTCCTCATCAATGCAGAGAAATAGCTATCCGGGCTGTACGTGAGCAAGAAGGATCCAAGGATTTGATACCTTTACAAAGTATGGATTTATTACGCACTGAGTAGTAATAAGAAGACAACGCGACCGAGTTGTTTTGAGAGCTATATTTTGGAGATACCCCCTGTTGTAATAGTTTGGATTGTGGTTTTAGACTTGTATGATGCTTTCTACTTTTGTTTTGAGGGGTGGGGAAACTTTAAGCATGCTTGGGTAGAAATCATGCCCTTAGGTTGATGTTTGATGATGCTATGCTTAGTGTGGTCTTTTGGAATGTTGTCATGACTAGTGAATGAGTGCTTATGATGTTATATGATGTTTATATGTTGTGTAGAGGGAGTTAGAGTGAGCCAAAGTGTCATATGTTGGACCTAGAGGTCATTACAAATCTTACCGTACTGGTACAACCCCTCCTATTTCGGTACACAGGGACTGATCACGGCTTAAATGGCACAAATTTGCTTAGCCGTACCGATACACATGGTAACCATATCGGTATGTCAAGCTTGCAAACAGTAGAAGTTTAGGTAATCGGGTAACCATTCTGGTACGGTTCTTAGCCACTAGAATCTGGATTTTGGAAATTAAGCATATTGTACCAATACCACTGTGGACCGTATCGGTACGCCATTGTTCTTGAACACCATATCGATACGGTGGACACTCGTACCAAAACCCTGGCAGTTAATTTGGTTAAGATGATGTGTGAAGTTTGAAATGATTTCATTTTTGTCCTTGTTTCTTAGTTATGCAATTAAATGAGTATGAGTGATCGTTTTGGGTTGTAATTTAACATGAAGGCATGTAATGTGACTAATTGAGGATTGATAATCTTTAGTTTGGTAAAAGCCCTCGTAAATATCAAAAATTACATTTTAGTCCATTGAACATAGATTTGAGCAATTGGATGTCTAAATGACGCCCGATTGAGCTGAGGTTCTAACCATGGCATGTATGCACACTCTATGACCTAAAAATGCATGTAGAAAAGATAAAAGAAAAAAATGGATCGGTTCAAATGTTTCTCTTCATGGTTTATTTCGATAAACCCTAATGTATCTCACTCGATTCAGTCTTTTGACTAGGCCGGGTCAAGGGGTTACACTTCTTGAAGGCAAACCTTATGCCGACCACCCACAATGAGTCAGTTTCTGAGGAAAGATTGGCAATACTGCTCTCTATTATGACTGGCCGCAAGATTAATGTTAGACGGCTCATTATTGAAGAGACCTTTAAGTGCGCTGGTAAGACCAATGAAAGTTTAATTGTTCCTTCTCTGATTTCTACTATCTATTTTCATCATGGCGTACCACAGCTCGATTCAGATAGCATTGAAAAGAGTAAGGGGACCACCATGACTCCTGCCTTGTGGAGGTAGTTGATTGCCATGGAGGGAAAAGAGAAGGGCAAGCAAAAGACTGCCGAGTCTGTGCCCAAGACCAAGGTGCCAAGGGCAGAACCTGTAACTCTGATGCCAGTTGGATCAGTGGTAATGTTTTCCCAGATCTACCAACGCTAGGAGCTCATCCTCCAAAAGCTGGAGAAAGCTGAGGATCATAACTCTATGTTCTGGCAATATGTTCATGTCAGGGACTTTTCCATGAAGAAAACACTCGAAGGCATGTCCGCACATACATTGCCAGCATTCTATGAGTTCCCTATCGACCTCCTTGCCAAAGACGATATGCCAACCAGTCCTCATTCTATCCACAATCCTACACAATCTGATGCCACCATCCCAGTATGTCTAGTACAAGTTGAATATGCCAGAACTGACACACCACCTGAATTTGAAGATAAAGGTATCCAAAGCAAAGCCAAGGTTGCTACCACACATGTAGCATCTGCGTCATCTGATGCCACTGAAGCCTCGACTGCTTTTGAGCTGATGAAAATTGTTGATGAAGTTCTCTATGACCTTGGAGCTTCCACAACCACATTAAAACCCAACCTATTGTGGAAGAAGCATATGGCTTCCAACCGAGGGAGCTTTATCAAAAGAAGGACCCGAATATCAAGACTGAAAAGCTCCGAAGGGGAGTCCTCCTCTTCCTAAACTCCTTTACATTTCATTTCATTGTATTTCATATGATCATACATTTTTCTATTTTTATATATATGTTGTTTGCATGCGTTGAGGACAATGTAGACCTTTGGTTTGGGGGCGTGTATCCTCACATTAAGTTTGCTATGCCATTCATGTTTAAATTTCAGTTGCCATGTAGGATTAAAATTTGTATACCAAACCACTAAAAAATTGCCTCGGTCAATTTTGTACTTATAATTTTTGTCAACACTACTATTTTAGGAGAATTTGTGCTAGATTATATGTCCGGTGAAGAAACTGGAATTTAGAACTTATATGCCAGCAGTATAGCATTGCCAAGTAGCTTGTCAATTGAGCTCTAGTTTAGGGAACTATAGTTTCACTCTAAACGAGGTATACATCTAGTCTACGAAACAAACTAAGGTTCGCTTGAAACTGAACTCAAGAAAATTGTAGGGTAGAAAGAAAGAATAAGGCAACAATGTTTTGCCAAAAGCTGAAAAAACTTGAGAACACTCACCTGGCTTAGGAAAAATAATTAACTTGGGTCTTCGTGGTTTGCTCCCTCTTATGTCTCACGCCAAACAGTAAATGACGCGACCCTAATCAAATGCCAGCATAAAAACACCCTTGGCAAAAAAGAAAAAATATTTATATAAAAATAAAAATAAAAATTTTGAGTTTGGGTAGTAAAGTTGACTAAAGGAGTTGATTAAATTTGATGCATATTACCCGTACTTCATGCACACTTGATGACCTTAGACTAGAACTATATTACTCCACTTGAATTTGCTTATTTTCTTGGCATTGCTACACTGAATATCCGAGGACAGACCTAGTATAATATTTTGCTAGCTGGTAGGTGTTGGGAACCATGACAATTTTTGCCGAGGTACTTTTCTTGTTTTTTTGTTTTTTTAGATTTTTAGTTGCATTACTTGAGAACAAGCAATGAGCTAGGTTTGGGGGCGTGTTAACTCCCCCAAAATACTTATTTTTTATGCTATTTCACAACGCTTTTGCTTGCCTTTAAGTAGATATGTTGCATTTAGTTGTTAAATTCATGCATTTGCATAAAGAGTTAGGAGCTATTTTGTTACCAGTGTGAAGGGTTATTTTGCTAGTTTTGATGCAAGAGACAGGCAGACAGACATGGCAGAGAGGCGCTGGTAGAGAACGCAGGAAAAGAAGCAAGAGAATTGCCGAGTAGTAATTGGCATAAATCGACCAAAGAATGCCAAGCTTGGCTAGCAAAGGATTGACGTCCGATGATCGGTCAAGGTAGCCGTTGGACCTTGTACACATCAGCCCTAAGATTCAAATCGGTATAAGGGGATATCACATCTTATCTTTTTGCGCATTCAAAATTCAAACTCAAAAGCTTATCCTAGGGTTTCCACGCAAGCCTATTTAAAGGAGCTCAAGCCACCACTTGAAAAGGGGGATTGAAGAGAGGTTGTACAGTGGTGAATTGAGAGACGACGTGGTTCGACCAGGTAAGATTGAGAGCTTTGAAGCATTCAAAGGGTTGCATCGACGAACCTTCTTCTTGCCTATTCTCTTAGTCTTATTTGTTTTTATTTCGAAATGATGATGAGAAACGATGATGTTTTGTGGATGGACCCCCAACAATGAACTAAGCTTTTACAATTGATTGGGGGATGTTTGCGATTAACGCTAGTTTTATGTTTGGATCTTAATAATCTAAATGCCTTGGCATTATTTTCTATCTGCTAGTACTTAACTTTCTCAAATCCTTTGCCATACAACAGTTGACATAGTGTGCTTATTGCACCTTAATATATTAACAAAAATAAGGGGAAACTATCAGTTTCCAAATACTAAGGCGAGAAGCTTCGACAGAATATGTCAAGTAGATGAACTTACTTCAGAAGTGAGTTTACCCCTTAGGAGAGGTTGACACTTAATCGAGTTAATTAATGAAAAGGTTCACTATAGACATATTGGGGTTTTATCATGGTTAACTTTAATCGAGTTAATTAATGAAAAGGTTCACTACCTTTAATATGCTCAACAATAAAATCAAAGTAGGATATTATTAAAGGCTAGCATAAGTAGAGTGAAATCTAGGCATCCCTTGCCAACGCTCATTATTCATTCGAATACACTTTTGTTGCCAAACTGTTTTCTTTTTCACTACTTTGTTTTCGCTATCTTTTTAATCAAAAATCCAAATCATTTCAAACACTTTTATTTTCTTACAAACAAGTAAACATTAAGCAAATAAGTTCTTGGTCAATCCCTATGGATTCGATACTCGACTTACTGTTGTGTTACTTGCTGACCATGTATACTTGCAAGCATAAAACTCACCTTGGCATTATTTTCTTGCACTTTTACACTAAATATTCAATTGTTTGCCAAGCGTTAGAAACAGTCGGCACTTGGATGCAACCAAACTTCTTTCAAAAAATTCTTTCTCAACAGTGGTCTTCTCATCGTAGGAACTATTTTCCTCATCAACGTCCTCAACAAAAACATAATCTTTTCCAGCAGCGATGGGTGTTGCTTTGACATCCGTAGGGATATTCAAGTCAAAGAGACAATCATTTATGATTTTGCTCAATGTTTTTTCTCTTGGTGTGTCACCAGTCTCGCTTACATTATCAGGAGAGTTTACAGACTTGGCTGGTACTTCTTTTGTGGCAGCATCAGAAGAGAAATCATAGCTACGAATGATAGAAAGAAATTCTGGGAAATTAAGTAAGGCAAACTGGGGTGATTTTGCTCATTGCAGCGAGAGCAGACTTATGCCACATCTTGACAGAAGCATAAAATAATTTTTTTGCCAAATCTACTATTTGTACTATGGTGGAAACTTCTCTCAGTGTGCTCGTTACAGCATCGAGTTTGTCCTCTATAGCCAGAACCTTTGTCTAAACTTCATCACTTGTAGGGACATTTTTAGATGCAACTTCCACCTTTGCTCTGCCTTTTTCTCCCTCGTTGTAGTGCCCACTTTCGATACAGGAACCTCTGTAGCTCATACCATTCTCGCAATGGCAACCTCATTGATTGGCCCTTCGTTTGCTATTTTTTCCTCATTTACAGGGGTTTTACTCCCTTCAATTTGCATAGCTGCATGATCATCGAAAGAAATGCCAAAATTCCATTCTTCCTCTCAGCAAAACCCGCTATTTCCTTGTAGGTGATTGCACCCACGTCTATCTTTCCTTCCGTAATGATAGAATGTATCAGGAACATTCTATCTAGTAAGACTGTAGTACTATGAGTTAAAGAAAGTAACTTGGAATTATGAACTGAATCCAAATCGTTGCAGGAGAAGTTAGAAACTTCATACTCATTGTGAAATACCCAACATTGGTCCCCAACCAAAATGTACCCGCAATACATAAATCCTTAACAAGCAAGGTCAGTTCTTTCCCATTAATCTCTTCTGCAAAAATTGCATGTTCATCAGTACTCACAGAAGTTTTTAGCAGTTTGTTAATGACAACAACACTCCAAGGAATAAAGCTTTCCATAACAAAAACTAGTTTTAATTAAGGCTCGTAAAGATTAGCGTATAACTCTCTTACCAAGGCAGCATTATAGTTACCAGGGTAAGTGAAAAAGTTGCTCCATTTGTGAAGCTTTATAGTTTTGTGTATAGATTTTCCAGGTTTCTTCTCTAGGGAAAGTACAATCCCTTATTCTGGGAGGATATTCCACTTAAGGATATGTTCCTTGTAATGCTCTCCCGCTATTTCAGTCTAAAACACTTTATATTTAGTGTTTTCTTCTTGGGCATCAGGTTCGTCAGATTTAGGATTTGAGGCTGAGCTCTAAACGTCTTTCGCAGAGGATTCCATAGAGATTTTGTGAGCTTCTCTTGTCTTGGCCATGATAGAGTGAGAAAGAAGATAAAAATGAAAGATTTTTGTAGAAAAAAAAATTCAAACTTTGAAGCTTTGAATATGAAGAAATCAGAGCAACTAAGTGAATTTGTCAGTGAAGATCAGAGGTGATAAATAAAGATGAAGAAAAAAGGGAAATAAAAGGGCGTGATTCATATTGTCTAATGCGATAAGAATTGACGGTCTGATTGTGGCACAATAATCATACTTGTTCGCTGCATTTCCCACCCTCGCTGATGAAAGGTTGTGATTTTGGGGATTAATCGGTGTAATTGAATTACCAGAATTGCCCCCAAATATCATGCATAGCTTGTGTAGCCTTCTTGTCGTACAGGCTGTTAAAGGAAGATACCATATTTATTCTACAAAAAAGGAAATAAAGAGAATTAAAAAAAACACAAGGAAAACTAAATCTATATCTAATGAAACAATTAAAGAGAATGTCAAAAGAATTCGACCAATTTAATGGTCTCAATATTCCTAGAATCAAAGTCACCAAAATAAAGTTTGAGCCTTTGTCTATTAACTTTGAATGGAATTCCCGCCTCAGTATATTTTACTATGACTGCACCATGTGGAAAAACTTCCAGAAATTCGAAAGATCCCAACCAGCGTGACCATAATTTGCTTGGGTGCAGCTTCAGTCTTGAGTTGAATAGCAACACCAGTTGTTTGACTTCAAATTGTCACTGCAAAATAATCTTAACATGATAACGTTTGCTCTTGTCCTTGTAAATAGAGGCATTTTCATAGGCATTACGGCGAATTTCTTCCAATTTAGTGATGTCCAGCCATATTTTCTTCCCCGCAACCTCATAATCAAAATTAACATGCTTTAGAGCCCAAAAGGCCTTGTGTTCGAGCTTTACAAGCAAATGACAAGATTTTCCAAAGATAAGATGATACGGCGAAATTCCCAATGGCGTTTTGTATGCAGTACAGATAGCCCACATGCTTTATCTAAGAGTGAGGACCAATATTTCCTAGTGGCGTTGACCATTTTTTCTAAGATGTTTTTAATGGCCCGATTAGAAATCTTGACTTGTCCATTGGACTGGGGATGATATGTTGTAGCCAGTCTATGATTTAATCCATAACTTTTCAATGCATTAGCCACCTGGCTGCAGTGAAAATGCTTTCCCTAGTCACTGATCAATGCTCTTGATGTTCCAAAATGAGTAAGTATATGCTTCCATTTTGGCATCATCTTTAGGTACTACCACTGCTTCTATCCACTTTGAAACGTAATCCACAATAACTAAAATGTATAGATTGCCAAAAGAATTTCGGAAAGGACCCATGAAATCCAATCCCCAAAATATCGAATAACTCAATTTCCATTATTGGCTGCTGTGGCATCTCATTTCTCATGGATATTGACCCTGTGAGTTGACAACGGTCACAACATTTGGTAAACTCATGAGTATCTTTGAATAATGAAGGAAAATAAAATCTGAATTAGAGGACTTTTGTAGTTGTCCTCATTCCCCACCAAAATGTCCTCCATATGGAGCATTGTGATAATTTTGTAATATCGTTTCCATTTCTTCCTCAGGGACACAACGTCAAATTATATTATCATTGCAAACCTTGAACAAATAAGGTTCATTCAAATGATATTTCCTCTATCTCTAAGAAATCTTGCCTTCTTGTACCCAGTTATACCCAAAGGAGTTTTTCAACACAACAAGTAATTTATAAAATCAACATACCACAGAGTTACATCCACAACGAAAAGCTTTTCATCGGGAAATGTGTCAAAAATTTGCAACTTATTTTGTCTTTGCTGCCTGTTCTAACCTCGAAAGGTGATCGACAACTTGATTTTATGACCTTTTGTGGTCTTCTATCTCATTATCAAACTCTTGCAGCAATAAAATCCAACAGATCAATCTTGGTTTTGCATCTTTTTTCGCAAAAAGGTATCTTAAGGTGGAATGATCAGTAAAAACTATAACTTTTTGCACCCACAAAATAAGAACAAAACTTATCAAAAGCAAAAATTACTGTTAACAACTCTTTCTCAGTAGTTTTAACTCCCCAGATTTGGGCCTAGATGTTAGCTACAGCTATTAGACGGTTCAGGGGAACCAAATTAGGCAATTCGAGCTAGTTTCAGGAATTAATTCATAATAAATCATTTTTGGTTAAAATAAAATATGGAAAATGCTATAAAATGTTTAATTAATATTCCAAGGGTTTTTGGAAACTCAATTTAAATAATTAAAATTGGATTTTTGGACATTTTGATCTAGTGACTAAAATGTAAAGTTTTCAAAACTATTTTGGTGACTAAATCGTAAAAGGGTCAAAACTTAGAATCTTTAAGGTGCTAATTTACCAAAGTTTTTAATCAAAATTTCCCTTAATTTAGTATATTTTTAAATGGTTTTTAAAAGGTTAATAAATAAAAATAAAATAGATTTAATTAAAAGGATTTCTATTAACCAAATTCATTTTCTTACATAACTACTTTTGCTCTCAACTTTTCTTACATAACCAAATGAGTTTGGATGATTATTTTAAGTTGAAATTTAACTGGTTTGCATGTAATATGACTAATTGAGGTTTGGTAACTTTGGATCTGAGGAAGTCCTCTTGTTTTTCTAAAATTACAATTTGGTCCCTAGAGTGTGATTTCAACCAATTGGATGTCAATTTGACTCCCGATTTAATAAAAAGTTTCACCGCTGCTAGCATGATCACCTTAGGACTTAATTATGAATCTATAAATGATGAAATAAAAAATTAAATGTTTTCTAAGTAAATTGTTTGGGTTTATTTTGGTAAAACCAATGTAGCTCGCTTAGTTCAGTCTGGCGTCTAGGCTGGGTCAAGGGGGTTACAGTAGTAGTGTAATTGATTTGAGATTTAGTTAGAGTCTTACTAGCATAATAGATCACATAAAATACCTTATATCTTCTTTTCCCTAACACTGCTCCCACAACAAAATCACTAGCGTCGCGCATTAGCTCAAATGGTTGCTCCCAATTTATGTGCAACGATGATCAGTGCATTCACAAGCTGCTTTTCAATTTTACTGATTGCATCCAGATATGCATCATCGAAGATAAATTTTCTACTCTGCTTCAGCAATAAGAATAATGGTTTTGTGATCTTCAATAAATCCTGAATGAATCTTCGATAGAATCCAGCATGGCCTAAGAAACTTTGAATGCCTTTCATATTTGTTGGTGGTGGCAGTTTTTCAATTACATCCACTTTGGCTCTATCAACCTCAATTCTTGCTTTAGATATTCTATGGCCTAACACAATCCCTTCTGTGACCATAAAATGACATTTTTCCCAATTTAGAACCAGATTAATGTCTTCACATCATTGTAATACTTTCTCAAGATTGTTGACGTAATGGTAAAAGTTTTTCCCATGCACCAAAATATAATCCATAAATATTTAAAGGGAATTATCAATCATATCTAAAATTATTGCCATTATGCACCTTTGAAATGTGGTTGGTGCATTACAAAGACCAAAAGTCATGCGAAGAAAGGCATATGTCCTGAATGGGCATGTAAACCTAGTCTTTTCTTGGTCCTCGTGTGCAATAGAAATTTGAATTTAGCCATAATATCCATCTAGAAAATAGTAATACTCCTTTCTAGAAAGTCTATCGAGCATTTGATCAATGAAAGGAAGAGGAAAGTGATCTTTTCTTGTGGCTGCATTGAGTCGCTTGTAGTCCATGCAAATACGCCAACCCACAGGAATGCGAGTAAGAATCAATGCATCAGTATCATTATGGACTACAGCGATGCCACTTTTCTTAGTAACACAGTGGACTGGACTCACCCATGCACTATCATAAATTGCATAGATAATACCTGCGTCCAACCATTTGAGGATTTTCTTCTTGACCACTTCCTTCATCTTTTCATTCAGTCGACGTTGTTGCTCAATAGATTGTTTACTCTTATCATCCAGCTTGACCTTGTGCATGCTCAAAGATGGGCTAATGCCCTTAATGTCCGCAATGGTCCAAGCAATAGCACGTTTATGCTATTTTAGAATATTTACTGACTTATCTTCTTGTATTGTATCTAGAGTTATACAGAAAATGACTGGGAGTGTTTCTGCATCTCCAAGGAATACATACTTGAGATTAGTTGGCAATGGCTTAAATTTCAATGTAGGAGCTTCTTCAATAGATGGTTTAAAAGTAGAAATTTTTCGGTGGGAAGATCTAAAGGTCCAACTTGCATTTGTAGTGAACTGCCACAATGAGTACATCAACAATGTGGTCACAATGTGAGAGATCATCTTCTACCATTGTTAGTGCAGTATCCTCGGTAATTAGTATAATAAGATGATTCAAGTCTTCTTGAATGATATTTTCAAGAATATCAATATGATGACATTCCTCATTATTTCTTCCAATATCGCATTGAACATCCCAAAAGTAACTTGATCATTGTTAACCTGTATTGTAAGTTCTCCTTTTGATACATCAATAACTGCCTTTCCAATTGCTATGAATGGGTGGCCAAGAATAATAGGGACATCCTTGTCTGCCTTACAGTCAGGAATAATAAAGTTTGTTGGAATAACAAACTTGTCCACACGAACAAACACATCCTTTATTTGTCCATTCAGGTGAGAGAGGGATCTTTCTGCTAATTACAATGTAACTATAGTGGGTTTCATTTCTCCAATGCCCAACTTTTGAAAAGTTGACAATGGCATTAAGTTAATACTAGCCCCTAAATCACAAAGAGATTTGCTAAGTGATTACCAATAGAGCAAGGAATGATGAAGTTGCCAAGATCTTTCATTTTTCTTGGTAGAGGGGTGGATATTAACACACTACACTCTTTTGTGAGCGCAATGGTTTCTATAGCACTAAGCTTTTTCTTCTTGGACAAGATTTCCTTCATGAATTTTGCATAATTAGGAATATGCGTAAGAGCATCAATCAAAGGAATTTTCACTATAAGCTATTGCAAAGTATCATGAAAAAATTGAAATTGATTATCAAACTCAGTGTTCTTAAATCTTTTAGGAAAAGGTGGGGAAGTATTATCTGCTGGTTGCGCTCACATTGGGCATTGTGACGACAACATAGATTGTAAAACTGATGGAAACGGAGTAATAACTGGAAGAGCATTACCTATCTTCCCATTATCTATTCCAACCTCTACTGTATGATCAGGTTTAGAGGACTCTTCTCATTCTTGAGTAGATATGGGAACTAGTTGCATCGAGTTAGCAGTTTGTTTGCCAATGCAAAGATTAATAGCCTTGTAATGCTCCTTACCCTTCATTACCAAACTCTCCATATTCTTAAGAAGTGTGCCCGATTGTTGAGAATTCATGTCAGTTGCTAACTGCCCAAATTGAGCTTCCAAAGTATGTATGGATTAAGAGTGACCTTGCACTATAGCTTCTGTGCGAGAAAAATGGTCACGCATCATTTCCTCAAAAAGAGTAAATGGATCAGATATAGTGATGGAGCATAATGACTAATATGTGATTGTGTCTGAGATGGTGCTCCATATTGTGATTGCACGCCATAATATGATTGTTGAGATTGTATAGCAAAATGTTGTGGTTGTATCCTATTATATTGTGGCTGCAATGGAGCTTGTGGTGTAAATTGTTGTTGCGGATAACTGAAGTTCCCTTTGTGCACACTAGAATTCCCTTGAAAAGAATTATTCCCTGACCGGAATACTCTTGAATTATGCGCAGAATTAGAGTTACCCCAAGATTGTCGATTAGATGTGTTGTAAGATGTACCCATATTATTACCTCTCATGTTGCTGACGTAACTAGCATTTTCGGCATGTTATGGGCAATCTTCATAGCTGTGGTTCTCGCCACAAATCTCACAAGAAAATACAGGAGTAGCAGTCTATTGAGCTAGCTAGATAGGAGCAACTTCACGTGTACCCTTCATATTCTTGATTTTGTTCTCCAAAGAAGAAATGTGAGCTTTTAGAGAAGAAAGATCATCAAGCTCGAATACTCCTAGTGTATCCTTGCATGAAGCAGATCTTGAAGTAGGATATTGAGAATCATTCTGAGCAAATTGCTCCAACACACCAACAACCCCGGTTTAAGTGCAATAAAGTAAAGGTCCATTAGATGACCAATCGACAAGATGTCTTTTGGCTGCATTCAACCCATTATAGAAATTTTCAATTTGAGTTTCTTGTTGAATGTCATAGTTAGGACATTGTCACAACAAAGACTTATATTTTTCCCATGTAGTGTGGAGAGTCTCATCATCCAACTGATAGTAGGCTATAATATCATTCCTCATACGCGAGTTCATTGTCGGTGGATTAAAGTGCAAAACAAATTACGTTGCAAGATCATTCCATAATGTAATAGATCCAGCAGAGAGTCCATGAAACCATGTATGATCTCTACCCTTCAAAGAATATGGAAACAATTGCATTCGTAAGGCATCATCGGGAACATTTTACTGACTAAATGAAGCACAAATTAAAAGGATGGATTGAAGATGCTCTCTAGCGTCTTTGTATGGTAACTTCGCACACTGGCCATTTGAGTTGAGCATTTAAAACATAATGGTTTCAACTCAAAATTCCCAGCTTGAATAGGTGGTCTAACAACTCCCAGTTGCAAATTGTCCAATGGGGGAACAACAACCTCGCGGATTGTTCTATTCTAGGCTGGTGGGTACAGTGGTGGGTTTTCAAGATCGTGGGGGATACCCTCATTGTTGGGTTATCTTACCATCCGGCTATATTCTCGAATTCTTCGTCTAAAAGTTCTCTTAATTTTTGGATCAGGTATGAAGAGTGGTGTGGTAGCACTTCTGGTCATACAACACCTATAAAACTTAATAAGAAGAAAAGGAAATAACAAAAAGAAAATTGTTAGAAACAACTACAACTAAATAAGGAAAATGAAATTGCAAGCCGAAACATAAAAAACAAATAATGCCATCCCCGACAACGGCACAAAAACTTAATCGGTGTAAAAATGTCACACCTAAGTGCAAGCAAACACTATCGGTGCAAGAATAGAAATATGAGGATCCTGTTTGAATATCAATCCCACGAGGATAAGTATTTAGCTTTAAAATTATGTGGCCACAAGCAATTTTGTTAAAGGAAATATTATGAGTGTAATGGTGGTTGCAATAAAGAAATAAAGTAATGAGTAATAGATCAATTGTGGTAGCAAATATAGCAAGTATTAAAGAGTGGAGAAATATTAAGATAAGGTCCTAGATACCCTCGGTTCAGCTTGGCATAAAATCAAGTACACTCAAGGAAATACGATGGCTCTATTGTCAAGTAAAAAGTCAAGCTCTCTTACTAACTTCCATTCAATCTTCAACAGTTGACACAAAGGTGTAGGTCTGTTACAACTCTCGTTATGAGTCAAAACTACAACCCTTTGAACAAGTGGATCAACTCTCATTGTATCCTCATTTAACTCTCATTGTAATGACTTGTTAATCTTACTTGTCACTGCATCTCTCGATGTCATTAGCTTTTTTTAACATTCTTATGCAAACAATAATCAGATCCAACAATCAATGTATGAGAAAAAACTAGTAAAAATATATTAAACTGAAAGATAAGATTTTAATGAGCTCGTACAAAGCTTAAATGTTTAACCCATCATCATTAAGGCACAAAATATAATAAAAATCTCCAACAAACATCTAAATAAAGAAAAGTTTAAGAAGATAACAAATATTCTCCTTGATCTAGCACTTGAATCCTCTTCTCCTCAGAAATTTCTACTTGCTTCACCTCGGATCTCCAGAAATAGAGCTTAAGCAGCCATGGATGAAAGGAAAAAAGCTTGAGGTTGAAGATGATAAGAAAATGGAATTCACTTGTCTCTCTCTCTTCCTGAATTCGTCCTTTCATAAGCTACAAAAGAAAGGACACTTGTCCTTTAGGTATTTTGCGTAACCCAAAGCTGTATTGAATTTGTTATAACAAATAATACAGCTGGCAAGGTCATCCTTATCTTTTAGTAGACTGGAAAACTGGTCGTTACAGTGCCGAGCTGGCTGCATTGGTGAAATTTCCTCTGCATGGACATTAGAAATATAGCAACAACAAGGCAAATTAGGCATAAATATGTGAAATAAGAGCAACCGAGACTAAGTTAGACACAATGCAGAAATAAACATGAAAATGCAGAAATGGATGCAATAAAAACTGAGTGGGGACAATTAAATCTATAAACCTAGGGAAAATACATGCTCTTTAAAGAGCTATCAGTCAGCATACCACGATAATGTCGTAGCTTTCAAAAGTTTCTCATTAAGGAATTCCTCCTTAATATCACATGAAATATTAGTATCGCATACATTCTCAATCCTAGAAAGATGGTCAACTACTTGATTTTTAGTACCTTTTCTATCCACTACCTTAATGTCAAATTCTTGCTACACTAATGTCCATCTAATAAGTCTAGGTTTAGCATCCTTTTTAGTTACTAAGTACTTAATGGTAGAATGATCAGTACGCATAATGACTTTAGTTCCTATAAGGTAAGCCCAGATTTACCCTAAAGCCTCGAACGGCCACAGGTTCATCTTAGTAGCTATTGACTACTTCACAAAATGGGTAGAAGCAGCCTCATACGCGAATGTCACCAGGTCGGTTGTTTGCAAATTTTTGAAAAAAGAGATCATTTGTCGCTATGGCTTACCGGAGAGAACAATCACCAACAATACATCCAATTTAAATAACAAGATGATAGATGGGGTTTGTGAATAGTTCCATATCAAACACCACAATTCGGTAACATATCGCCCAAAGATGAATGGGGCTGTCGAAGCTGCAAATAAGAACATCAAGAAAATAGTCGCGAAATGGCTGACACTTACACTGATTGGCATGAGAAGTTGCCATTCGCATTGTATGCTTATAGAACAACTAAAAGAACTTCCACTGGGGCAACACTATTTTCTTTAGTATATGGAACGGAGGTTGTGCTGCCAATTAAAGTTGAAATCCCTTCACTCCGTATTTTGAAGGAGGTAAAACTAGAGGAGTTTGAATGGGTTCAAACAAGATATGACCAGTTAAACCTCATTGATCAAAAGAGGTGAAAGCAATTTGCCACGGCCAGATGTATCAAAGAAGAATGATACGAGCATATGAGAAGAAGGTCCACCCGAGGAAGTTTAGGGAGGCGATATTGTGCTAAAGAAGATGTCGTCAATCTAAAAGGATTCGCGAGGAAAATGGGCACCAAATTGGGAGGGGGCATATGTGGTATCAAAAGCTTTCGATGAAGGGGCGCTAATTCTGGCTGAAATGGGTGGAGACGAGCTCAAGAATCCAGTGAATTTTGATTCAGTAAAGAAATATTACGCATGAAATGATGAAGAAGAAAAAAAAGAAAAAAAGAGCAAAAACCCGTAAAGGGCGTTCAAAAGAAAAAAAAAGAAGAAAAAAATAAAAAGAAAATAAAAAAAGAAGAAAAAAAGAGAGAAAAAAGGAGGGTTCAGGATGAAAACCCGCAAAGAGGGCGTCTTGAAACCAAATGAGGATTCGAGTTGAAAACCCGCAAAGGGCAGCTCGAATTATTCCAGACAACGAATAATCCCTTCAAAGGCTTGGCTATTTGGAAGGAATTCTATATCTTCATTCATTGTTGTAGTGGATGAAATTTTCTCGACAAAGGCATCACTCGAGGTTGTTTTGAGGAAAGTTCAGACCTTTGAGATCTGGAAACTCGTCTTTTGACCCTTCTTTTGTACTTTTCTTTCATGTTTGCCACAAAATTAATGAAATTCTTCTTTTATGCCTATCTTTTTTGAATGCCCCCTTTACATGAGCATCTTTTATTTGGTTAAGGGTCATTTTGGTTTAGACATCATTAAAATATGCAAGTGATTTTCGTGTATAACTCTGGAAATCATTTAAGAACATATGGACTATAACATGGTCCCTTGTTATGCCTCGAATATGGGGCATGTTATGATCTGGGGAAATTGATACCTAACAGCTTTGGTAATAAGCCTGGAAAGAAAAAGGTTAAAATACTGTATCATTCAATGATGTTTTACGGGAATTTATGAAGATCCTTAAAAGGGCCTTGTCATACATAGTATTACTTGAAACTCACTCACACAATACTGATGTATCAACTACAATGATAGTTAAATGTGCGAAAGAGTATGTTTTCAATAAGCAAAGAGATACAAAGAATGGGAATAGTGAAGAAGAAAACTACCATTCAAAGACTGGTGAAGTAGAAGACGATCGTTTGATGAAGCAAAGAGGTACAAAGAATGCGAATGACAAAGACAGTGAAGATGGACGTTTGTCTAGATTAAAACAAGCTAAGAAAGAGATTAAAACTTAGCATGCATTCATGTTTTAGACATCCTCAGGGTCATGCGCAACATAATTGCATAATATTGCAGGTATGCAGAAACTCTTCAGCAAAAAAACCTGTCTATCCGTTCAGGCATAGGGAGAATAGAACCCTGCTCATCTATTCGGGCATATGGAGAATAGAACCCATCTATTCGTTCAGGCGTAAGGAGAATGGAACCTTGCTCATCTATTTGGGCATATAGAGAATAGAACCCGTCTATCCGTTCAGGCATAAGGAGAATGGAACCCTGCTCATCTATTCGATCACTTGGAGAATAGAACCCGGCTATCCGTTCAGGCATAAGAAGAATGGAACCCTGCTCATCTATTTGAGCACTTGGAGAATAGAACCCGTCTATCCGTTCAGGCGTAAGGAGAATGGAACCTTGCTCATCTATTCAGGCATATGGAGAATAGAACTCATCTATCCGTTCAAGCGTAAGGAAAATGGAACCCAACTCAACTATTAGGGCATATGGAGAATAGACACATCCATCCGTTCGGACAAAAGGAGAGTGGAACCAGCCTATCTATTCAGGTATTTGGAGAATAGAACTAGCCTATCTATTCAGACGTTTGGAGAATATAACATGCCTACTTGTTCGGGCATTAGGAGAACATAGTTGAATGGCAAATTAGTAAATGGTGAAAATTAGTGCCACATGTTCTTTGCTATATCCCTGTTTCACTAGAATAAGCAAAGAAGGGACAGTTGTTGTCACTAATTTTTACCCCTTTTATAATAATAATAATAATAATAATTAATACATAATAAAAATGAATAAAAAATAATATTAATAAAAATATTCTTTCAAATAAAACTCATCTTCAAAGGAAATAATAATGAGCCCATTTTAAAATAAAATACAAAAAAGGAAATAATAATAAACCAAAAAAAGAAGAAAATTTGGTTCATAAAACCTATTTTTGAAAAAAATAATAACCCAAAATAAACCCTTTTAAATAAAAAAAAACCACTAGAAAAATAATAAATAAGGAATCCATTTTATTTCTAAGAGGCCCAAACTAACCCATTTATCTTGCATAAAAAAGGGAGGAAAAGGGATGGCTTGGATCGAATAAAGAAAAAAGGGGGAAAACGGGAGGATCACGCGCCAGCGCGTGCAGCGGGGTCATCTCCCCCAAATCCCCTGCTTCGAACAACCCTTGGCTACTGCTGGCAACCATTTCACCGTCCCTGGGCCACAGCAGCTGCCATGGTTGGTGTCGATCGACTTGCCTCAGCCAGCTGAGTCCAATGCTGCCGTCCCCGTCCCTTTCCGTCGCCGGTAGCTCGTCAATTGAAGGAAAAAAGGGTTCGAATCCTAATTTAATTGGGGGGCAAAATTTCCCAAATTGGAGCCGAATCAGATAAAATTCGAGGTGAATTTCAACAAGTCAAAGCTGTGATGATCACATTGGATGATTTCATGGGACAAAAATGGGGATTTTGTCCCCAAATTGCCTTGAATCCCAATCCCCTAAACACTATAAATAATGCTCAATTTTCCATTGTTAAAGGATAGAAGAAATTGATCCAAAAATACCCAGAAAAATACTCTGAAAATTATTGGGAAGTTGCTGGAATTTATTCGAGTTTTGTGCAGTATTGGTTCGAATTTTCACGGGGAGTAGAAGCTAGCAATTCGTCGCTTCATTGGTATAATTTCTCCCCTTTTTCTTCTCTAATTTTAATTCTATTTTTATTCGTTCATTTGAATGTTCTTATTTTCTACATATTGTGTTCATATAAGTTTATATTAATCCGGGTTTGTTCAAATTAATCTTTTTATTGTAATGTTTCTTTGTCTTATATTCGAAAAAAATAATAATAAAAGGGAGGAGACCTGGTGGCTATCCTCCTTGTTCGTCCCCCTTTACGAACACCAAGAACATGTTTTTTTTAAATATATGATGTTTGATTCATCTGATTTCTAAAAAATGAAAAATGATGTCGTTGAAATAAAAAAGTTTTTTTAACAAAGAAAAAAATAATAAAACAATTTTAAAAAAAAAGAGTTTCTTTAAAATTTAAAAAAAGGTTTTAACTAAAAAAAGGCTTTCAAAAAAAGAAGAAAGAAAAACAACTCTTTAATTACAAACATTTTTTTAAAAAAGGGGGTTTCCAAAACTTACAAATAAAAAAATATCTTAAAATGTAGAAAAAGGTTTTAAAACATAAGGATTTAAAAAAAGGTTTAAAATTTAAAACAAAAAAAACTTATAAAAAATTAAAAAAAGGGTTTGAAAAATTTAAAACTTTAAAACATAAAAATAAAGCAGAACTTTTTTTCAAGTAATAAAAATGATAAAAGTTTCAAAAAATGTTTTTTCAAAGAAAATAAAAAAACACACAAAAAAACTTTTTAAAATAAATTTTATCCAAGCCTAAAATGTAAATAAAAAAACTTTAACTTGTTGTCTTGATTGCCTTTTAGTAATAATTTTGAACCTTAGGGATAAGTTCTACAAGCCAAAGTTAGAAACTTTTGTTTGATAAAATTTTCTTCATAAAAATAAAATACACTTAATAAAATTTAAACCCTTAAATATGAATAAAAAACTTAGACCTTCTTTAGGATTATTGGACTTTAATTTAAAGAAAAAAATCTTCAACAAATCAAGTTTCTTTGTCTGTTAGAAAAATGAATCTAAATAGTGTGGTGTCTTACTAAACGGAAATGAGGGATTAGCGCCAGAGGTGTTGACGGTGATTGGAGTTCATTTTCGGATAGTAAGGCCGTTAAAGTAAAATTAAACTTATGAACGGACAATAATTTAAGCTTTACATCGATTCGGCAAAATCCGACTTTGAAACCTTTTGTAACCGACAAGGTACCATTTTTTGGGCGTCATGGGGTGCTAACCCTTCCCCACGCGTAACTGACTCCCGAGCCCATTTTTGTGTTTTCGTAGACCAAAAATGTTGTTTTAATAAAATAAAATGATTGTATTAAAAAAAACTCATTTTAGGTGATCCAATCACACCTTCATTAAAGATTGGTGGCGACTCTGTTGTTTTAGTTTTATAAAAAAAACGTCGGGACCTCATTTGAAAAAGGGTTGCAACATAAGCTTCTCTATGAATTCTATTGTAACGCCCCAAATTTGGGAGTAGGATTAGCTAGGTAGATTAGACAGTTCGGGTGAACCAGATTAGTCGGTTTGATTTAGTTTTGAGAATTAAATCATAATATTAATTTTGTTAAGAAATTTACTGAGTTTTGTTATTGATATGAATCATTGCAATCATGATTGGTTTAGATCATTATTAAAGTGTATTTTGATGATATTTAATCGGATTTATAAAAAGAAACGCGAAACTAGTTGAATTGTTAATTTTCTAGGTTGTAAATAGTTAGTTTTTGAGGTGTTTGTGGTGTTAAGATGTTGCTGGAGGTATAAGATGAAGTTGCAAGTATTTTTAGATGTTAATTGATGTTTATTAGATGTTCATATCGTTGGCTTATGGCTGGGTTTTTTTTAGGTTGTGTTTGGTGATGTTTCTAGTTGTTTTAAGGAGGCATTTTATGGTTTTTGGTGAGGCGATGTTGAGAATTGATGTTGATGGGATTATGGTTGCATAATGATGCATTAATCCTCTAGTATGATGTGAATAAAATAGGGGAGATCGATCCTACAATAATTGACGAAGGTTTGGAAGCGTCAGACGTTTGATTTCACATCAGCAAGTGAAGCTTTGTGTTGTCGGTGAGTGGAAATGAGATTTACAGCCTTGTAAAGGTTTAAAAGTGATTTTTGGGAGTTTAGATTAAGCTTGAAATTATTGTCTAAGCTAGGAAGTATGTATTAGACGATTTCGCTCTCAATTTATGTTTAGCAAAGTTGATTTTCTCATGCCTATGTTTATGATTTGATGATACCTACTATTTTATTCATGTTTTGGAAATAGATTATGATACAAATGATCTTATATTGATGATATTTGAGCATGGTAGATGCTTTATGAAAAGTATTTTGATGTTATGAAATGCGTGGTTTGTTGCATTGTAAATTGGTTTAAATGATTTATATGAAAAACAATGAAGTGTCATGTTTAATATGGAATATATTGGCAAGTGACAATCATTAAATGTTATTGGATATAGTTGGCATGCCATAGGGTTTAAAGTGCACTATAATAAGTCGCCTCCTGAGTGTCGAGGGGTTTTGATTGTACCATTTTCTCCCACTGATGGGTATTATACATTTGTAACCGTCGAGGGGTTTATTGTACCGTTTGCTCCGGTTAAATGTATGGTTAAGCGGTCTAAGGAACCACTTGTGAAATCTGTGTATCCGATGTGTTTTGATAAAGGAAAGAATTGGTTTTTGGTCACTTTAATGCCAATATATGACCTAATATATCATGATGGATGAATAATGTTTTGTGCAACGTGATTTATATATGTTTTTTCTCTTTAAGCTTTGTTATTGGATGTAAAAGTATGTGAAGGCTTAAATTGAGGTTTTGCATATGGGATTATGCATGAGATCCATGATACAAGTTTTGCATATGGTTTAATATGCATGTTTTGGAAAGGTAAAAGGGCATGAGGTGTTTTAGCATGAAGTTGAAAATATAGTTTGACTCAAATGGTTTTGAATGCATTGATGAGTGTTTTTAGAGCGTCCCTCACTAGGCATTATTTGCTTACGCTTACCTTTCACATCAATGCAGAGAAGTGAGTTTTCGGGGCAGCAAGTGAGCAAGGAGGAATCCAAGAATCGATTTACTTTCAAGTAAGGTTTTAATAAATGAATTTGTAGTAATAAAGAGCAATGTGACCAAGTTGTAACTAGGAGGTTTGTTTGCTTACTCCTTGTTTTGGACATGTTCTATTTGGTGTTTTGGACTTGTATGGGTTATATGGTTTGATTTCTGGGTTTGGGATGAGAATTGCATGCTTTGGTAGAGACCATGCCTATAGGTTCTCTTGATTGATTTTCTATGGATTGAATGTTCATCTAGCATGTTTGGTTGGTTGTGTAAATGGTGTTAAACATGTTATATGATGGTTGTTTGATGTTTGAAGCATGTTAGATTGAGCCTAAGTGGCATAAGTTTGGCCAAAAGGTCATTACATGCTTAGTCGTACTGATATTGGTTCTTATAGGATCGATACACGAGGTTTAATACGGCTCAATTTGGGGAAAATAACAAAGGGGTATCGGTATGAGTAGCTGTCGTATCGGTATGCCCTTGAGAATGTTTATACTGGGATCGATACGCGGGGTACCATATCGGTACAGGCTTTAACCTCTAGAATCCTCTAATTTTTGAAATGTGCAACAGGGATTGATAATCGAATAACCGTACCGATACGAGTGTGCTGCGTTGACTCGTACCAATACGGGACAAGTCTATATCGGTACGGGGTTAGTTAATTATGGTATTTTCATGTTGCATTTTGGATTCTTTGCAAATTGGACATTGTTTTTGTAATGCCCAAATAATGATGCTATTGTGATCCAATTTTGATGCAAATTCACACAGAGGCATGTGATGGAACTAATTATGGGATGGTAACATAAATATGTAATTTAGTCCTTTAATTGATGGAATTTACATTTTCGTCCCTAAAGTGTTAAGTCTTGCAAATTGAATGCTTAATTCGTCTTCTGCTGTTGTACATCATACCTTAGGGTTAATTAAGCATCTAGGCAAGATAAAAAGGAAAAAATGGACAAGTTTAGGTTATTAGTTTAGGTTTGCTTCGGCAAACCTAATGTGACGTCCTTGATTCGGTCTTGGCAGATAGGCTGGGTCAAGGGGGTTACATCTATCTTGGCTTTATCCACTTTCATGCCTTTCTCAAAGATACGGTGGCCTAGGACAATGCCCTCAGACACCATAAAGTGTCACCTTTCCTAGTTAAGCACAAGGTCGGTTTCCGCATATTATTTCAACACTTTGGCCAAATTGCCTAAGCATTGTTCAAATGAGTCTCCAAAGACAGATAAGTCATCCATGAAGATATCTAGAAAGTCATCCACCTTGTCTGAAAAGATGGCCATCATACAAAGCTGGAATGTTGCTAGAGCATTACATAGGCCAAAGGGCATTCAACAAAAGGCATAAATGCCATATGGACATGTGAATGATGTTTTCTCCTAGTCCTCATGTGCAATGGAAATCTATTTGTATCCGGAGTAACCATCCAGGAAGCAATAATAGGGTTTTCCTACAAGCTTGTCGAGCATCTGGTTAATGAAAAACAACACAAAGTGGTCATTTTTCATAACTTTGTTCAGCTTCTAGTAGTCGATGCAACCACCATCCAGTAATAGTTTTGGCCGGGATGACTTCATCAGCATCATTCTTTATCACGGCCATGCCTCCTTTCTTCGACATGCACTGGACAAAACTCACCCAAGAACTATCCGAGATAGGGTAGATGATTCTGGGATCGAGCCAATTATGTTCTCCTTCATAACCATAGTCCTCATGATCGGATTAATTCTCTATTATGGTTCAATCGAGCTGATGTGATCATCTGCAAGCAAAAATTTATGCATAAACAAAGTATGGCTTATACCCTTCAAGTCAGCAATAATCCAACCAATAGCTTTTTATGTTGAGATAAATCATGCAACAATTTATTTTCTTGGTCAGATGTTAAGCTAACAGATATGACAACGAGAAGCATATTATTCTCCCATAGATATGGATACTTTAATTGTGAGGGAAGAGGTTTAAGGTGAAGTACCGGCGGATGCTTCAGCAATGGCTTGAAAGATTTAAACTCAGCAAAATCCAAAGGTTAAATAAACGTACATGGCCTAGTAAGCACAATATTGGACTGTTCAACCTCCCCCTTATCTTCTTCTTCAACTTCGTGCATTGCCTCATTGAATTTATTTTGCTCCTCAGCGCTAAGCACATTGCTGCAGCATATTTCTTGAAGGTTCTCTTCGACTAGGGCTTCCTTACTTTGCACAAGCTGGCACTCTTCATAATCATTCGTATACTTGAGAGTGTTGAAGACATTAAGTGTGATCTTTTGGTCATTCATCTTCATAGTGAATTCAACTTCTCACAATCGATCATAATACGCCCGGTAGCAAGGAATGGTCTCCCGAGAATGATGGGAGTATTCTTATCAGCTTCTCAATCAAGGATGATAAAATCTATTGAGAAGACAAATCTATCAACTTTGATTATGACATCTTTAATTCTGCCCTCGGGTTAAATTTGAGAATGATTAGCCAATTGAAAGATCATTGATGTAGTCTTAGCTCTTCCCATGCCAGTGTCCTTTATCTTGGGTGGTAAATCACTTAGCACAGCCACACACTACCCCGTTGTGGCAACAGTTTCAACTTGTCCCATCATCCTTTTTCTTGGCCACAATCTTCTTTAGAAACTTTGCATATATCGGCATCTGATTGATAACCTCCAGGAATGGGACGTTGACGTGCAACTATTTAAGCATCTCTAGAAATTTTTGGAAGTGGGCATCTTGTTTTTTACCCTTCAATCGTTGCAAAAATGGAGGTGGTGGTCTAGGCTCGTCGTGTGGTCTAGTGGATACAGTAACATCTTTAGCATTGTCATCCTTTCCATCAGTTGCAAGGTCTCTCACTGTATTAGACACAGGAGTTGTATCTTAAGGTGCTGGAGAATTGGTGGATGGCTTTCTTGGAGTAGAATCAACAAGGGAACCTCCCCTAAATTTTTCATCTTTAGTCAATTAGGCGCCACTAAGCAGCGTGATGGCATTGCATTGCTCCGCACTAAAAGTCATAGTGACTCAGTATCACTAGGTAAACCATCTTGAGATTGCATCTTCAATACTTGGGCAATCTGCCCAACTTTTGTTTTCAAGAACCGTAGGGAAGTAGTGTGATTCTGCAAGAAGGATTAATGGTTTTGTTACATAGTGGCTTGTGTTGTGAGCATGTCACTATGATTCTTTAGAGATATTGACTGATCCTGCATAATAACTCGGGCCCATAAAATTTTGATAAGAAGAATCAAAAGAATTAGAATTGGAGTTAGAAGCTCTCTGGTTCTACCTTGGAGTTTTCTATTGAAATCCAAGAGGTTCTGTTGTAGCATTTTGTTGCGCTCCTAAATTTTTTGTGTTACCTCCCCAACCAAAATTTGGATGTTATCACCACCTTGGGTTGTAGGTGTTTGAGTGGGGATTATTGTTGGGGTTGGCATTCACTATGTAGCATTGAGATTCTTGTTGTTGGGGGCATTCATTTGACTGGTGTTCCCCATTTCAATGCTCACATGTATATTGAACTGCCTTAGCCTTCCATGTGTTAGATATCGGTTGCATGTTCTTGAGCAGGTTTGCAATGGGAGAGATCTGAGCTACCACAATCTGGAGATCATCCAATTGGAGTGTTCTAGAAGATTTAGGTCTAGGATTCAATCTCCCCATAGGAAACTAATAGTTGTTATTGGTTATCTAATCAAGAAGTTTAAAAGCCTCTTCAGGATATTTGTCAAGCAAAATTCCATTGGCTGAAGAGTTAATCATCATTCTTGTTGGTGCATTGATGCCATTATAGAACCTCATTATCTTTAGCTAGTAATGAAATCATGAATCGATCACTTGCATAGCATATCTTTTTATTTGTCCCAGCATTCATACATAGATTCATTGTCTCGTTGCTTGAATGCTATGATTTTGCTCCGCTTCTGATCGTGCATGTTCAGTGGATCATATCGGTGCAAAAGTTCTTATACAGGTCATCTTAGCATGTAATAGATCTTGAGGTTATAGTCTTCAACCATGCTCGGGCTCAATCTCACAAGGAATAAGGGAATAGTTTAAGTCTCAACATATCATTAGGGACTCTCGGTTGTTTCAAACAATCACATACTTCAAGGAAAGCCTGAATGTGTTCTCCAGCATCCGCTCTTGCTAATCCACTAAATTTTCTAATAGAGTTGAGTATGTTGAACATAACGGGATTCAACTCAAAGCATGTTGTCCCTAGATCTGGCACAATGATCGATGGGTTAAGGTTGTTGATGACAGGTGCTATGTTTTCATGAATGGGTCTTCTAGGTCGGGCATGTGGTATAACAACAGGCTGTCTTCTCTATTTTCCATTGTTGGCTGCATCATCAACAATTTCTTGTTCCTCTATCAATGGAACGCCATCTTTACGTACATTATCTATGCTGTTTTTTCCATTGTTAACAACCTATCCTGCATTATCATGTGTTCTTTGCATAAGTTTTGCAAGTACTTCTAGATCTCTGGATTGTATGGAAGAATAGGTTCCTTTGGATGTGTGTGTATGGTCATGCACTGGAACGTACCTAAAAAGGAAAAAGAAAAACAAAAATTAGATGCAAATAATTGTTGCTTGCGAAATAGATATGCACTTCAGAGCAAGTATATCGTCGATCAAGTAATAAAGTGATAAAGTAGGGTGTCGAACCCACGAGGATTTGATCAATAAATATGAAGTGGTCGTACTTAAGAATGGTTAGCAAGCATTGGTTTGATGGTGATTTATCAAAACTAAATGCAAATAAAATAAAGTAGTTATCATCAAGACAAGCAGATGTTGAAGAAAATATTAAGATAATTATGGAAGCTGGGTTTATTGCCTAGGAATTATGATTGACTACTTATTTGAATTCTATAGCGACTAGCAATACACGTCCTCGTAAACCAATTAAGATCTTTATCTACTTGACAGGATTTTCTAATGAACTTCTTACTCCTCGATGCCTAGAAACTGAAAACAATGAAGCTAAGGTAATACATGTCTGTGTGAACCCTACAACTCTATTATCTTGTAATGCCTCGATTTTGGGCCTAGGAGTTTGCTAGGTGGTTTAGACGGTTTGTTGGATCGGATTAGAGGATTCGAGTCAGTTTCGGGATTTAAATTGAATTAAATATTTTTGGAAAGGATAAAAATATGGGAAAATTATCTAAAATCAGTATTTAATATGGTAATGATTTTGGTAAAATAAATTTTACAAAAAGGGGTTTCAAAAGTGGACATTTTGGTTAGTGACCAAAATGTAAAATTTTCAAAACTGTTTTTGGTGACTGTTTTGTAAAAGGGTCAAAACTTTGAATCTTTAAGGAGCTATTTACCCTAAAGTCTAATATCAGACTTTTTTCCCTTAATTAGCTATTTTAATGATTTTAAATAATATAAAAGGTTGGAGAATTAAATTGGTTAAATAAAAGCTTTAAAACAAAATTGACGTGACTAACTTTTCACAAAAGAATTTTCTCTCCATTTATCTCCAGCCAAACACTTCTTTTCTCTTCAAAATTCTCAGGTAAAATCTTATTTTAATTAATCTTTTGATTTCAATTGAGATTATAATGATTTCCTAACAAAATCAATTTGGTTTTTCATGGTTTTGCTATGACAAATCATCTAATTAAGGGGAAAAACAGCCATTAGAGGTGAGGTTCATTCTTCTCCTCTAATACAAGGTTCTTTATTGAAATTATCAAGTTCTTGATCCTTTACTTATGATTTTTAACTTGTATTGATTATTTAATTAAAGGAAAATGGTTAAATCAAGGTTTAATTGGTGAAATTGTTTTACTCTCGTAATGGTTCTATTTTCTCATGATTTGGATTGATTTAGATAATGATTTTGGTGTTGAATTCTGTTAATAAGATGGTTTAATCATAGGAATTCAGAAACTAATTGAATTCCTAATTTTCTAGGTTGCTAGTTATGTGTGTTTGAGGAGTTGTGGAGGTTTTATGAATGCTGGAGGTAAAAGTATTTTATTGATGTGTTTTTAGATGTTAATTGATGTTAATTGATGGACTAAGATGTTAGGTTGTGGCTGGGTAAAGTTTGGAAAATGTTTGATGCTAATTCTGGTTGTTGTGGAGGGGTTTTTGATGAAGGATGTTAAGGATTTGCATTGTTGTGTTGTTGATTGCATTTTGATGTAATGTACCCTCTATTTTTGTGGATAAAGAAAGGGAAGTTGGTCCTCAAGCTTGAGCTTTGGTTCCGAAAGCTTTGGAGGCATGAATACCGTATTGGCAAGCGAGGCTATGCGTGTCGGTGAGTGAGAGCATGCTTTAAAGCTTTGCAATGGTTTGAAAGTTGTGTTTGGGAATTTAGATCAAGCTTGAAACACTGGTCTAAGCTCGAAAGTAAGTAAAGGATGAATTCTCACTCAAACTCGGTTTTGCAATTGGTTTTTTTATACACTTGTTTAAATGGTTTAATTACTCACTGTATATGCATGTTTTGAGCATGGCTTAATGCTGGAAATTGATTACATAATGATGTTTATGCATTTAGAAGTAATGCACGTTTTGTTAATGTTTATGAACACTGTTAAATGCAAGGTTTATTGCATTGGTTAAATGGTTTTGATGATGCATATGAAAACAATGAGTTGTTGTTAGTAAAATGAATTATATTGGCAAGTGATGAAATGAAAAGGTTTGTAAATATTATCGGATATAGTTGGCCGGCCATAGGATTGATAATGCACTATAAAAAGTCACCTTGGATGTGGAGGGTTATGTGTGTACTGAATACTCTATCCAAGTACCCTAACGGTAGAAGGGTTTAATCGTACTGAAGACTCTTGTTAGTGAGTTATACATCTGATCGATGAGTGGTGTTGAGGGGTTTATGTGTACCGAAGACTCCACCAAGGGTGTCACAATGGTGGAGGGGTTTATGAGTGCCGAAAACTCCTGCGTGTGAACCTTGAGATGCCAATGGATTGTATGTTAAGTGTTGAGGGAACACTTATTGAATCCATGTATCCGATGTTATGTTTTGTAAAGTGGAATTTGGTTAATGATCACTTGTAATCCAATATAATTGATGATGTATCATGAAATGGATTGTGTTGTTTAATGTGGTTTAAACATTTTTTGCTCTTTAAGCCTTGCATTGGTAGTATGCATGGAAAAGCTTAAATTGAGGATAGCAAATGGAATTTTGTTGTTGAATCCATGATCCATGTTGCATATGGTTTAATATGCTGTTTTGGAAATATTAAGTGCATGGTTTTGATAAGGCGTGATGTGAAATGATGTTTGAAAAGTGTTTTGGAAAGTGGATTTTAAAAGGAATTTTAATTGGTTTAAAATGCATTGGTGATGGTTGGGTTTTGAGCATTCCTCGCTAAGCCTAGTGTGCTTACGCTCTCTTTTCTATCAGTGCAAAGAATTAAAGATTGTGGCAGCGAGGACGTAAGGAAGGGAGTTCTAAAGACTTGTTTTCAAAGTATGGTTTGAAGTACTTTAAGTAGTAATAAGGGCAATGTGTCAAATGGTATTTTGGGAAGGTTTTCGGTGAACTCCCTGTTTGTGTGAGTTTCAATTGTTGTTTGGGTTTGTAAGAAGTTTAAAGTAGTTGAGACATGGATAGATTTGTGTTTTGGATGTGGACTAGGAAACATGCCTATACACTTCATGATTGATTGTGCTAGATTTGCTAGATTAGTCTAAATGCTGGCATGTTGATGTTAAAGCATGTTGATGATGTTATATGATGTTTAGATACGTGTTAGGATTGATTGAGGTGAGCCAAAGTGTCATATGTTGGACTTAGAGGTCATTACAGGCCTTTGCGTACCGGTACGGGTACCCAGGGTTCGGTACGCAAGGTCCTGTTGAGGCTCAAATTGATGAAATAAAGCATAGCATATCGGTACGCTTAGCTACCATATCGGTATTCCTTAGGGAAAATTATACGTTGGTGTCGGTACATGGGCCAGCGTATCGAAACGACCTCTTCGATTTTAACAAGGCATATTGATACATAGGGTACCGTATTGATACGGGCTCTAGCTATTAGAATTCCGAGTGTTGAGAAAATACAAGGGGAATTGGTACGGGGTCAAAGTTGTATCAGTACGGGTTGGTCAACACATTGTACCGATACGCGTGGACGTGTTCTAATACAGGTAGCAGTTATGTCTCTTATTCCATATCAATGCAGGAATTGCTCATATCAGTACGCCTAGCTAATTGTGTGTAAATGATTCTGCTAAAGTTTGAAATCTTGCAGTTTGGTCCTTAAATGTTATGTATGCAATTGAATGAGTTCTAATGGTTGTTATGAGTTGGAATTTAGCATGTGAACATGAAATTGGATTAATTATGGTAATATAAATCGTAATGAGGATCCTATAAATTATGGAAATTATGTTTTGGTCCCTAATGTGAATTGTTGATCAATTGAATTCTATTTTGCAATCTGATTTCAATGTGACGTTTTCACTGAAGCATGAACACATAGGATAAAGTTAATATGCATATAGACAAGATAAAAAGAAAAAAATAGGCTCAGTTTAGGTTAATAGTTCAGGTTTGCTTCGGCAAACCTAATGTGATTTTTTTAGTCCGATTTCGGTTAGGCCGGGCTAAAGGGGTTACATATCTATTAAAATTCTCCATATTAGTCGTTGAAACCCTAAACTTATGTTTAAGATAGATTAAGACTAAGTTAACAGCTTAGCCTCACTGTTCATGTTTGTTTAACCTAACTCTCTTGATATTAAGCCACGGATCAATAGTTAAAAGGCCTCTCTCGATAGCTCTTACAATAACGATGCATGAAGAACGATGAACATAATAGATAAAGGAAAAGAACTATATCGTTAAAAAATATTCAAAACATAATATCCTAAAAAAGCAATAAACTCAACTAAAAGTATTTAGCTCATGTCTGAGACTGAAACATCCATAATAAAAACAATTAAAAATATAGTAGTTTATCAAGCAATGGATAGAAAAGGGTCAAGTCTCCTCGACGATCTTCTCCAAGTTTTCTAACTGTTGCGGCAGGTCCACACTCCTTCAGCCTCTCTCGATGGCTTTTTTCGTATGGAGACTCCTCTAGAACTTTGACTATGATGGTTCTCCAATAATTAAAGACTAAGGGCTACCGTCTGTGATCGAGCTCTTCTTGTTTGTGGACCAAGTCTCCTTTATATAGGCGAGAAAGCTAGGGTTTTGCAACCCTAAAGCGCGCGAAGCCTCCTTTAAGAGGATCTTGCTTTCTCGCTTCCTTTAATGAGTTCCGCATCTAGCGAGAGTCCACTTAAGCCAAAGCTAGATTTATCTCCAACTCTTCTTGCCTCGTCATCTCCTACTGTGAGATATGTTATCCTTCTTGCTCCAGCACTCTTCCAGCTTCAGTAGTTCCTGCGCAAACACAACAAAAACATTACCTTTCCCATTAAAAGCAACAAAATATATAACAATTAAGCACATACAGTGTAACTCCCTAACTATATGCAAACTACTCCTAAATGCAACTAAATGTAAGGGTGTTCAAAATTTTGGTTAACCGAATTAACCGACCAAACTTTTTTCGGTTCGGTTAAAAATTTAAAAAAAATCGGTTCGGTTAACGGTTAATAGGAAAAATTTTCAGTTAATGAAATTTTGAAAGTTTGGTTCGGTCGGTTAACCGAACCGACCGTTTGAACATCCCTAACTAAATGAGCCTAAACACATGCAAAAGCTAAGCTAAAAGGGTATGCAAAATAGATTATTCACATAGTCATCACTTGGGCTCTCTTCAAGTTGACTTCCCATTTTTATCTTCTTGGTTTGGGAATGGGTACCATACTTGTGTGTAATCTTGTTGTGATCTACTGCCATTGAACTTCTCGTAGTCAATTTATTGATGTGTTTAATTAAATTCAGGTTATTATGATGCAATGCAGATGAATGATATGAACAATAATGATGCAAGACTGTTGATATTTTAAAATCAAAAGCATGTTTCATTGATCATGAAGTTCGTGTACACATTATTGAAAACATAACGAAATATGAGGCGACTCTATCATTCTTATTGCTCTTCCCCTCCTTTAATGCACTTCATTGCTTTAATGTAACTGTAAAGCATTGTCTTTTTCATGTTTAAGGTTCTTCACAATCTGAGCATATAGGAACTTCCTTGTAAAGCACTGACTCTTATTTTTCGTCATGATATGGGCATCCACTTCTTCAACCTTTAAACCGGTGAGGCTAGCAAGCTTTTTTCGATAACCCAAGTTTCAGTCCCTCGAGTAAATCTTGTTAGGACCTTCTATCTCCAAATATAGCAAGACCATATATTCTTCAATTGTGAGGGTCGTGTCTTCTTGGTTAGAGATGAAACACCGATACGCTGGGTCCCAAAATTTGTCAGCTGTTGAAATCATGGGCTCTTCCATATCTACTCTGAGCAATAGGGCTATGTCTCCAGATTTCCTGGAAAATATGGTTTCGATCCTAGTCTCCAGGCTTTCCCACAGGTGATCGACTTGGACAAGTTGTTCTGAGGCAGGCCCATATGTACCCGTTTTGGCAAGTTTCAGATCGTTTCTTTTTTGCATACAATCACCATGTTGGCTTTGGAGCATCAAGTAATCATTTTAGACATTGGTGTTCGGAGGCAAGATCCGACACTGGATAATGCCACTCAAAGATTCATAATAAAAGACCGACTCTTGCTTCAGAATATCAATAGTGTATGATATGATGCACACAAAATATATATACAAAATAGAACACAAGAAAAGGTTAGTACAACATAATAAATCATTTAAACATGGTATATTATAGAAAATATAAACCCTATTCTCATGCATTCTAGTTCTCTAAGGCTTATCGCATGTCTATAGTGGGGTGGGATTCCTAAATTCTCATTCATGTGGGTTCATGGTCTAAAGGGTACTCGAACCAACCTTATCCCCTACTAAGGTAGGTAAGAAGTTTAATTCTGGCCCATTACAGGCTTGCAGATCGAACACGGTTTGAGGGATGCATTTTGCTATGCCCATTCGGAAGGTTACTCACGAAGTTATAAGTACTTTCGACCCCGGAAGTGTTCACTAGCTCATACAAAGGATTACTCATGAAGGCAGAGCTACTAACTTCCACTTAACTGGATAAAGCCTGGGCAGAGAGCTTATGTCATGATGCACTGTCAATGCAAAAAAAAAGAAAAAAAGCATTAGTATATTAATATACCAAAAATACAAAAAAACACAAAAAACTGAAATACAAAAGAAAATACTTTGTGACCAAATAAAAGTTGGGCCCACTTAAAAAATTCCCCAGCGGAGTCGCCACGTTATAACGGCCGAGAATCGGGGTAAGCAAAAACGTTTGGGGTCACCACCGATCCTTTTAAAATAGGTAGACCGAAAATCTGAAGCAAATTGGAGATTTTGAAATCTTGGGTTTGGGGGCACGGTTACGTATGGGGAAGGGTTAGCACCCCCACAAAGCCCTTAAAACGGCGCTTACTTGCTCACTAATATTTTCTATCATAATTTAGGTTCATGCTAAAACTTAATTAATCCTAAAGTTTATATTTTTTAAAATTTTCAAGGTTTTACTTTAATTAAAAATGATCTAAGTGAAGTGATGTTTAACTGAGTTATTAGGGGTAAATTATTAAAACATCTAAACTAACTTTAATTAAAAATGATTTATTTAAAGCCTAACTAATTACATTTAAAGTATGATTTTGTGAGCCTAATTTAGAGAGTCTAGCCTAGGAAATAATTTATTATGCAATTGCCTAAATAGCTAAACTTAATAGAGATGACATTAACCCTATAATTAACTAGGAGATCCTAAACAATAGGCTCCAATTATCTAACTAAAGAGTTAAAAGTAGAGGATTTTATTCCTAAAATTATATGCTAACAAGGATAAAAAAACAAATAAAAATAAACAGCATTAAAAAAATAAGATAAATATATGACATAAATAAATGAAATAATGTCCAAATTGAATAAAAAATAAAACTTAAAAGTGAAATTGAAATTGAAATTGAAATTGAAAGGAAAGGGACTAAGTTGAATGAAAGGAGAATCGAAGTACCGCGGTGCGAGATCCAGAGAAGAAGGCGCGGGTACAGGCCAGTCTCCGAGCTGGTTCGCAGGTCGAATATAAAGGCCAAAAGTCAAAAACAAAATTCATTTCTTCCTATTTGGCTGAATGGATGAATCCGGCTCGCTCTCCTTTTTCTTTACAGTGTTCATCTATGTTCTTCACGAACATGAAGAACGCCGCCTTAAATTCCAAATTCCAGTCGAGAGTCGCCGTGATCCGCCATGCCAGCCGCTGTGGATCGACACTGACTACTAATCACCAGTGGACGTCTTTAGCACCTACGATCGCGCTCTTCGGGCTGGATGATGGCCGACAGTTTGGCAATCCCTGGGGTTGCCTTCTCTGGCAATTCGAACGGTAAACTGGTGCCCCTCCTTTTTCTTCTGGTTTGATATGTTAGCAAACAAAAATAATAAAAACTCGGTATAGAATATACCTAAAAACTAGTTTGCCTCTTGCTTCTTATTGCTCAGAATTTATGTGTGTTTACAATGGTGAGTTACACTAGCTTTTACAGCCGAATAAAATGAAGAAAAAAGGGAAGAATCCATGATTTTCTTTCCTGAATTACAACAAAAGGGAACCCTAGAATCTTCAAGATTTGGCTGATTTCTTTCTCGGTCCTTGTACGATTTGATTTGGTTTGCTTCTTCCTTTTTTTACAAGCTTTGATCGATCACTTTCCTTATTTGAGCTTGATTTTATTTGGTCTCTTGATCTTATTTCCTTTATGTTTTTCTTTCATGCCACGACTGAGCAGAGGAAATGATGGTGACGATAAAATACGATGATCAACGTTGATCATGACGGTAGTCGTGGGAGCTGAGAAGTCGTGGAAGATGAAGAGTTTGGCGCGTGGTCTTCACACACGCATTGGGAGCCAAACATGTGGTATATATCTTGATCTTGACCATTGGATCAGATTTGATCCAACGGCGATGAGCTGGCTATGCAAAGAAGAAAGTAATTAGGGCCTAGGGTTTTTAGTTTAATTTGGGCCAAATTGGGTTTTTATTGTAAATGGACTATTTTCTAATTAAATAGACTGAGTTATTAATGAATTTTTTATTTACGTGGACTCAATTATAGGGTTTTACCAAAGGGTTTTATATACATATACAATAAATACAAGAAATAAAAAGGAAAAGTAAAGAAAAGGGGTCGAATAAAATTAGGTGACTACACGATGCTGTGTGACTCGGGCCTCATTCGAAGGTACTCAAGGGGGATTTTGAGTATGGGTGTATGTTCCGATGCTGTGTGACCTAATCTTACTTGAGGTGTATTTTTCGATGCTCTGTGATCCGACCTCACCCAAAATGTATATTCTCGAGGCTGTGTGACACCGTGCCTCAGTCCAGGTTTGTGGTAATGACTTTGTAAGCTTTTGCACGGATGATCTGGTGAGATCTCGGGTATGGTTGGGCCTTGTGTGCCATGTATGATGATTGCTATGATGTTAGCATATTTTTAGGAAACTAGTGGTAGTGCCATGTGTATATTATCTCTCCTTATTACTCGTACTAGCTTGCATGATTATGTTTATGATTAGCATGAAGTTTAGTAGAGTAGATGTGTACGAATAAGCCATGTGAGATCTCGGGTATGGTTGGACCTAATATTAAGTATTGGATGATATAATGTTTTAAATAAAGGCTAAATCTATGGTTTTAAAATGAAACTTTTTGGGTTGGATTTTTGGGTGATCCAAATGTAGTACTTCGAATCGGGATCGGGGTGTTACACGAAATTAGGTCCATTTTTTCTTTTATCTTATCTAGATGCATTTTTAAGTCCTAAGGTGTACATACAAGAAGCGGTTCAATTTTCACTCGAAATGGACACCGAATAGACACTCATTTGCAAATGCGAGCATTTTAGGGACCAAAATACAAATCTGAATAATTACATAGACTTAGCCAAGTTTCGGGTTACCAATATTTAATTATTCACATTTCATGCCAGCATGTTGATATTCAACTCGAATGGGTCATTCAAACTCATCCAATTGACATATAAACATTCATGGACCATTTTATAAAGAATCTAAACTATAGCAAAATCCCAACGGTCAACAACTACCTTGTGTACCGGTACATGGGACTCCATACCAATACCGCGTGAAGTGTACCGGCACTCAAACTCTGTACCGATATGGTGTATTCCAGTAATCAAAAATTGGTGTCGATACTGTCTGTACCGTACCGGTACCCAAGCATAGCTCATACCGGTACGGCTGTATCGTAAAGATACCCAGGCTTAAAACCACGCCCTCATGCCATTATCAAGCTCCGTGTATCGATACGGTGAACACTGTACCAGTACGAGCAGACCTGTAATGCCCCTTTTGACTGGTTTATCAACTTCAAACCACATCAAACATGCTTCAATCAATCTAACATGCTTCCTAAACATATTCCACATATAAAGCATGCTTCAAGGCACAAGTAAACCAAAGGTCAAGTTTTTTCGTCAACCATCACCCAATCTAGAGGCATGCTTCATAATAATATAAAGCAACATTCAATACGCACCAAATGGTTAAGACACCAAGCATAGGCTATAAATCAAGTAAAACTAGAAGCATTTGACCATATGAACACTTAGAGATCAAGCTCTTCATCCAATTATTATTTAAGTCATTTTAAAACATTAGACCATAACCATCAAGTATACTTAGCATTAAACCATAATCAACATCATAAACATTATATAATGCCATCATTCGAATAATACAAACTACAATCAAATAATCATGTCTTATACACAACAAAGCATCCCAATGATTATCCACATTGCCTTATTACAAATAGTGAAACAGAATAAATATACTCTTTATACTCTAGTCTTGGGATCATTCCTTGCCACGAACCACAACCCTGCACTTGCTTAATTCACTGCATTGCCAAAAGAAAAGAGAGCGAAGCATATAATGCCTAGTGAGTGCGCTCAAAAAATAAAACGTCGATGCGTTTTCAAAACAAAAACCAATATTAGAAACCCGCTTTTTAACATTTCAAATCACCATTCTCAAAGCATTTAAACAAAACATGTTTGTTCGAACATTTGCATCATGTTTCCATTCTTGCTTTTCATCTATTGGGCAATCAATGTGACTAGTCAAAATCGTCAAAATTTAATCATAAATCTCATCCGATACTCGAATTATGGTGGTTATAGTCTTTCAATCACCTTTTAACAGTGTCAATAGTCTTTCAATTGCATTTTTAACGATGGTAATAGTCTTTCAATTACCTTCTCACGCCTCTACCCCGGATAATGTCTTTCAATTATCTCAAAGTTGCAGATTCTATAAGCTCGGATAATGGCTTTCAATTACCTCAAAGCCACAGAACGATCGATCAATTAGGCTCTTAGCCCTTTACAATTTATAGTGCACTTTTAATCATATGGCATGCCAACTCTATCTGAAACTGAAATGTTTTAGTGTGTCACATAGCCAATATAGATCATACATGCATGAGAACTTACTGTTTTTCAATGCTACATATACTCGTTTCATCTCTTTATTCAAAATCATGCTCATAACATTTAAATCAATAGTAGCATATAATGCTTACTCATTTAAACCAAATTTTATGTTTATAAACATGGCAAATCATGATTAAGATGCATTGTAACAGCTAGCTTCATCCTTATGCATTTATCCAAATCGATTTCGTACTCAAATAACATTGCCCTTGGTAACTACTATATTTTCTTTCGGAAACTTATGGTGCACATAGGCATCCCCAAAGGCCTAATTCAAACCTCTTTAGAGTACTAAAACGTATTTACACTCATCAACTCGCTACCGTCTCGACACCTCGACGCCTAACCGAAAATCGTTTAAACACTTGTCAACCTCCAAATAAAAATGCAATAGTCAATATAAATTGGACCACAACAAAATAACCACTTTATTAAAATACTCCACGAGATTCGAAATCCCTGTCATTCGAACATCTACATAATGCCATGCCTGGCATTACTTCCTACCAGCCACTACCAAACCCCCTTATTTCTCACGCCTCAATACAATTAAAATATAAGGCGGCGGTAGCAGCAGCAGCCGCCGACGCCCTGCTTCGTGCCCACTTCTTTTACCCTTTTTTATTATTATTGTTATTTCGCTACTGCCAACCAATGACTTTCAAAGGCAGCAATAGTTGCACAAATTAAAACCCCAAAGGAAAATGGCAGTAGCGCCACAACACTGTCCGACCCCTTCTACGGCATTTTACCCACCTTTTATTTTCAGCTTTAAAAATCCTTACAAACATTTCATCGAATATAATTGGTGCACCTTATTATGTGATCAAATAATTCAATTATCCTCGCCACTAATCACCCTCTTCAAAAACACCAATCTAAACTTAATCAATTCAATTAATTTCAGTACTAATTTCTTAAAATTGTGATTAGATTACATCTAACCCATTATAATAACTTTCAATCCAATTAAAATATCAAGGTTTTATCTATCAAATCACAATTACTCATTTATCATCCAAAAATCAAATAAATCAAACTAAATTGGTTTTAATTCATAAACTCCAATAGAAATGATAAATAATCAATTAAAAACAATTAGAGAACCTTTAAAAATCAAAAGTTAACCTAACTGATAGGGAAAATGGAAGTTGAAAACCTCTTCCTCCATTTGAAAGTGAATTCCAAGAAGATTTGATGAAGACTACTAGCTACTGCTAGATTGTTGATTAGAAATCATTTAGAATATAAAAAAAATGAAAAAAGAAGGAAAATCAATGTTTTCTAAAGTGTGTTTGGTAAATTCTAGAGAGAAAATGAGAGAAAAGCTTATATATGTTTTTCTCAACTTGAGAAAATAATAATCGTCATCTTCTTTTGTTAGACATGAGAGGAAAAAGATATATTTAATAATTGGTTTAGTAATTCCAATAAAAATATCACTTTAATTATTTTTACAATATTGTCATCAATAATATTTTACAACTCTTGCAAAATAGTCAGGATACAATACTTTCATCATTAATATTTTACACTCATTAAATTTATTGTAAAAAATATTGAATATAACAAATTTACCAAAAATCAATTTAATCAAGTCAACTTAATTTTTAGAATTAATTAATTAGCTAAATCCTAGCCCAAAATTCCAACCCGATTTCGATAATTCGCTCGAATCTTCTAGCTTGTTTTTCTGGGATGTTATAGCTTACCATCTGAAATGTCCTTAACATGTGGAACCAACGAATCATCATAAGGTTGTCTCGCTTTAATCATTTGAGACAACATAGGCTTAACTTGTAACTCAGCCAATAAACCACCTCTACGTAATATGCTCAACATAGCAAACATTGCTCTTAGCTCAACGACTGTCTTATGACTTAACGCATTCACTACAATGTTAGCTTTTTTTAGATGATACTCAATTGTCAAGTCATAATCCTTAAGCAACTCAACACATTTTCGTTGCCTAAGATTTAACTCTTTTTGAGACATCAAAGACCTCAAACTCTTGTGATCAGTGTAAATAGTACACTTCTCACCATAAAGATAATGTCTCCAAATCTTCAAAGCAAACACTACTACAGCAAACTCCAAATCATGCGTAGGATAATTGTGCTCATGAAATTTCAACTGCTTCGATGCATAAGCTACAACTTTCTAAGCCTGCATCAATACACAACCCAAACCAACATATGATGCATGACTATACACCCAAAAAAATCCATGCCTGGCTCAAGTTGAATCAAAACAGGAGCATCTGTTAAAACCTCCTTCAACTTCTCAAAACTACGTTGCCTACTCTCATCCATTAAAACAGAACATTCTTCTACAAAAGCTTAGTCAATAGAGCAGCGATACTCGAGAAACCCTCAACGAAATGATGGTAGTATCCATTCAATCTAAGGAAACTACAGACCTGAGATACTGGCTTCAGTTTCTTCCATCTAAGAATAGCATCAATCTTCTATGGATCAACATACCTTCCACTGAAACAACATGACCAAGAAACATACCTCTCTGAGCCAAAACTCACATTTGCTCAACTTAGCATACAACTGATGTTCCTTCAAAGTTTGCAACACAATCAGCAGATGTTGATCATGTTCTTCCTTGGTACGAGAGTACACAAGGAAATCATCGATGAACACAAAAACAAACCGATACAAATACTCGTGATACACCCTGTTCATCAAAGCAGGCAGGGCATTAGTCAAACCAAACAGCATCACAAAAAACTCATAATGCCCATATCTAGTACAAAAAGCAATTTTCAGCACATCAACTTCTTTCACCTTTAATTGATAGTACTCAGATCTTAAATCAATCTTTGAGAACACCACAACACCACAGAATTGGTCAAACAAATCATCATAATGGGTACTTATTCTTAATCGTCAACTTATTAAGTTGTCGGTTATCAATACACATATGCATGGTCCTATCCTTTTTCTTCACAAACAACACTGGTGCACCCTAAGGTGAAGTACTCAGTCGAATGAAACCATGATCTAACAACTCCTGAAGTTGAGTCTTCAATTCTTTCAACTCCTTCGACAATATGAGATAATGAGCAATAAACATTGGAGCCATACCAGAGTACATCTTAATACACAACTCAACATCCCTGTCTGGCGGCAACCAGATAACTCTTCAGGAAAAACCTCTAAACAATCACACACTATCCAAATATCTTGTACTCAAACACCCTAGGTACCTAGATTCATCACAAATCCTAAGTAGGCTTTGCAACTCACCCACGCCATCTTTTTAGCTTGCATAGCCGAAACAACATTAGACAATAACTTAGCATTCTCGCCTACAACAATAACAGCAACATAATCATTCACCAACTTCAAAGAAATCCTCTTAGTCTCAAAATTAACAACAACTTTGTGCTCAAACAACCAATCCACTCCCAAAATAATATCATAATAATAAAACAACAACTCCATTAAATCCATAGCAAAAATATGACCTTGAACAACCAAAGGACATCACCTGTACAATCTCTTAACTGTAACAATCTCATTAAGAGAACTAGTTACCAAAACACCAACATCCAGAATCTCAACATGAATATCCAATAAATGTGCATGTGAGCTCAATATATATAAATGTGTAGAGCCCAAATCAACCAAAGAAAATAATGACATAGACTGCAAAGTAAAGGTACCTGCAATTACGTCAATGGCATTAAGGGCCTCGCGATGTGCATAAACTCTTGTTGGTCCTCTAGTCTCTAGCTAAATAGCAATGGTATGACCAACAATCCTCTATCCCACATCACGCCTCTAAAAATTAACCCGTCACAGCCTCGGTCTCTAGCAAGAGCAGCAGCAATTACGATTAAACTGGTACATCTCTAGCGGCACAATGACGGTATCGCCTTTGATGTTCCCATGAGCCACACAAAAAAAGATCCAATCACCCTCTAGCACTCACCTGGATGACGTTTCCCATAGTGCTCACACTCAACAACAACAACAACAACCTAGAAATTTTGACCACTACTACCACCGCCTCATCTGCGATCCAGCTTATATCACTTATCACTCGATCTCTTGCTTTATCTCCCTCTAAAATCAGACTCTACATCTCTCTTCCATGAATCAACACTCATCATCTGGGAAGAAACACCTAAGGACTCCTCAATATCCTTGGCCATGTTAACCAACACATCAAACTCTGTGTAATCAGTGGCCAACAAAAACGTCTTGATATCCTTCACAAGATCATATCTAAATCGATTACATCTATTGTGATCATCCAGAACCAACTTGGGAGCATATTGGCTCAATCAAACAAACTTCACCTCGTACCAAGCTTTAGATATCTGACCTAGCACCAAAGCTATGAACTCTCTCCTCCTTGCATTCTGATATTACGGACAAAGTTACTTCCTCTTAAAAGCTCTCTGAAATAACTGCCAATTCACAACAATTTTAGCTACTCCAACTCTGGTGGTCATCCACTAATGATAAACATCGTCATGTAACAATGATACAATACAAATAAGCTTACGCGTATCTGTACACTCTATCTGCCCCAGAATATGCACAGTTCTCTTAAGCCATTCTATCACTTCACTAGGGTTTAACCCTCTGAACTCAACACCTTCTCCCAAACTATGAAGATGCTGCAAAGGTAATCCAAGATTACCAACAACTACAGGTGTTGGCACTTGAATATTGACTCTAGCTATAGCTGCCTAGAATGCACCAGTCATTGCCTGAATTAACAGTTCCATATCTTCGAATAAAGGTCCTTGCAGTGCTTGTGGTACATTTCCAGTACCTATACCAATTGGTGGATTAGGTGGAGGATGAGGCAATCGGTCACGATGAACTAATTCCTCTTCATTAGTTTGGTCACCCGTGGCATTACTCATACTAGATCTAGTTTCACACCTCTGAGGCATATCCATTAATATCTAAGACACATAAATACAACTAGTTAGGCTTGTATTCAGCAAAGGATCCAAGACAACGTGTAAAAATCATTTAAAATTGTGGTAATAGGCAATGTGTTCCCAGTAAACCCCAAAAATGCAAACAATGTCAATTCAATCAATAATCATGCTTACAACAATTAACCCTTTTGTCAAACTTGGCTCTAATACTACCAAATGTAACCCCTTCGACTTGGCTTAGTCGCTAGACTAGAATCAAGGAGATCACATTAGGTTTGCCGAAACAAACCCGAACTCACTTACTCGAATCAAGGTTCTTTTTTTATTTTATCTTATCTACATGTAACATTAAGTCTGATGGTGTACATAAAATCAGCGGTTCAAATCTCATTGAAAATGGACATTATAAAGTCACTCAATTGCAAAAACAAGTACTTCAAGGACCAAAATGTAAATTGAATAATTGCATGGACTTTACTGAATTTAAAATTACCGATAATTAATTAATAAAATCTCATGCTACCTTGTAAATTTTTAGCTCAAACAAATCATTCATACTCACCCAATTGACATATGAACATTCAGGGACCATATTGCAAAGAATCTAAACTATAGCATAGTTTCAATAGTCATAACCGCCATGCGTATCCGAACACAGGACCCCGTACTGATACGGTGTGCCAAAATAATTCCATGTGTACTGGTACACGAGACCTCATACCGATACGATGGATTCTAGTAACCAAAAATTGTACTGGTACAGCTCACACCGTACCAAACCCAGGCATAAACCATGCCCCATGTGCCAATACGGTGAGCATTGTACCTGGTACGAGTATACATATAATGCCCTTTTTTGGTTTTTCAACTTTAACCCAAACCAAACATGCTCCAATCAATCTAACATGGTTCGTAATTATAGACCACATATAAAGTATACTTCAAAAAAACATTTACACCGAAAATCATTCATTATCCACCATCCATACTCAAGCTAGAGGATGCTCCCTAATTGCATAAAACCATCATACTCAAAATTGAACTTAGAGCATGAAATAAGCCAAATATGTCATAAAATATTCATACATGCCATCTAAGACTTTCCTAAGCATTCAAATCATAAACATAAGCATTCCACCAATATTTGCATATCATGGCATATCAAAGCATGTAAATTCTTCACATTGTTCAACCAAAGCACTTCATCATCAAGCTTCAAACTCAAGAAAGAAGTAAGGATAAAGGTCTAAAAACATCATGAAATGAATTACAAAATCCCCAAAAGACTAATGACATGTTACATTATTAACCACAATTCAAAACTAGTTTACATACTCAAGATAAATCAAAGCTCTTGGATTCCCTTTGCCTCGAATACAGCCTCAAACCTCTATTTCTCTGCAAAGATGAAATGGGAGCATAAGAAATACATGCTTAGTGAGGAATGCTTAACAAGTATTCATCAATGCAATTAAACCATTTGTAAAACCATGCTTTCATTTCATACTTTTCAATCTCAAGGCATATAACAAAATTATGCTTGTATAAAACATATGCATCATGCTTTTATTCTTGCTTTCCATCATATACTTATATATTGGTAATTAGTGTAACTAATTCAAACTATCACTTTTTCATAAATCACATCAGATACTCGGATTATGGTGGCAATAATCTTTCAATCACCTTTTTAATAGTGGTGATAACCTTTCAATTACCTTTTTAACGATGGTAATAATCTTTCAAATACCTTTTCACGCCTCCCGCCTGGATAATGTCTTTCAATTACCTCAAAGCCGAGGATACTTCTAGACCTGGATAATGCCATTCAATTACCTCAAAACTGATGAACGATCGATAGATTAGGTTCTAAGCCCTTTACACTTTATAGTGCACTATTAATCTATGGCATGCCAACTATATCCGATAGTTTTTTAGAGTGTCACATAGGCAATATAAATCATTCATACATGGGAACTTACTGTTTTTCAATGCCACATACATTCATTTTATCATTTACGCTCAAGTGATGCTCTTAGCATTTGAATCAATAATTGTGGATCATGCATTCTCATTTAAATCAACCTCATGTTGATAAAACATGGCAAATCCTGATTGATATGCATTGTAACAACAAGTTTCATCCTCATGCATTTAATCAAAACAATGTCAAAACATTTATATGCATCATAATGCCAAAATTTCAAGATATTAAAGTATAAACCATTTGAACTTACTCTTGGACATATGAAACCTTTGAAACCTTCTTAAATTATTTTCACTCACCGATACGCAATCACCTTCTTTGTTGATGCGTCCCAAGCTACCGAAACGATCTGATAATGACTAAGCAAGCTCTCCTTGCACTTACCCTGCTTCTACAACATAAATCCAAAGGAATAATGCATCAAAATGCATCCAAACACCAGCCAACAATATTCCCCTGCATCTTCAACAAAACACTTCCAAAAACTATCTGAAAACACCAAAATGAACCTATAACTTTGTCCAATCAACAACTAGACACAAACCTACGATTCTATCATCTAAACCCCATTAATTAACATCTAAAAACACAATCAAAGCATCCTTATACCTTTAGCAAACATAAATAACCAATAACATCCCCAAAATTAACCAAGTCTCAACCTAATTAAGCAATTAAATAGTTTCGGGATTTATATCAAAAATCTCATTTCACATTATGATTATACAACTAAAATATGAATTAACCTAATTGAAATCACCAGCATTCATCATCTTTATCAAGAATTTAGGCAAAACACTAAAATCACCATTAAACATCAATTTCTTGAATAATATTGCAGAATCAAGTTATAAAACCATAAACAAGAGCCAATTACTAGGGGATATCAATAAAGAACCTTAAAAGAGAAAAAGAAAATTACCTTTTAAAACTTTCCACCAAAATTGATGTAACTTTTCTTTGAAAAAGAAAATGAGAAATACCAAAGATCTTTAAGAATCTTTTGTGAGGTGTCGACTATTGCTAACACTTGGCAAAAGAGTATTTTTTTAGTGTAAAAGTAAGCCAATGCGAAGTGCCAAGGTGAGTCTTATGCGTGCAAATATACACGGTCAGCAAGTAATACAGCAGTAAGCTGAGTATCGAATCCGCAGGGATTGACCAAGAACTTATTTGCTCAATGTTTACTTGTTCGAAAGTTTTAAAAGTGTTTGAAACGTTTTGGGATTTTGATTGAAAAGATAACAAAACAAAGTAGTGAAAATAAGCAGTCTGGCAATGAGCTATTCAAAATGAATGATGAGCGTTGGCAAGGGGATGCCAGATTTTACGCTACTTATGCCAGCCTTCGATAATGATCTACCTTGGTTTATTGCCGAGCATATTAAAGGTAGTATTGCCTCTTTCGATGGCAATAGCCTAAGTTAACTATGATAAAAAAAAACCCTATATGTCTATAGTGAATATTTTCCATGAATTAACTTGATTAAGAGACAATCTTTACTCCTAAGGGGTAGACTCACTTCCGGAGTAAGTTTATCTACTTGAACATCCTCTGTCGAAGCTTCTCGTCTTAGTACCTAGCAATAGATCGTTGCCCCTTAAGTCTGTTAAGATATTAAGGTGCAATAAGTGTTGCGCATAATAAGTGCTACGCAAATGTGCAAGTATACACGTCGCAAGTTATAGTATAAAAGATATCGTCTCCATAGGGATTGGTGCCACTTCAAGGATCTAGTCTCTTGCACTGTAAAAAGTAAAAACACAAGTAAAGGATTATAGGAGTTTAACTAATGACTAATCTAGAAAGCAATAAAGTAAAAGAAAAGATGAATTCAAATGAGAGAGAGATAGGCCAGGTTATCGTGAGTTGAGGTGTGATAGCCAATTGGATTGTCTTGGTAAAAGAGTGCACGGGCAACTCAGTTGCCATGGCAACTTGCACAACGGGGTTGCCTTGGAAACTAATCGATGGTTGCCTGGGCGACTAGTTGGGCAACTACTTGGGCTTCTGGGCAGCAACCTTCAAGGTTCGGCAGAGCGTTCTTCAATGGTTTCTTCTTATCCCTAAGTCAAAACTCTAGCTACTTGTGCATCCCTTGATAATACATCCCTGCGTGAATCAAGGGTGAACAACAACCAATCTTGCACTCCTCTTAGCCGTTGAAATCCTTAACTTATTCCTAAGCCGGATTAATCTTCACCATCAATAGATTGAATAAAGATCATATTCATTCGTTTCTTGAATCTAACTCTCCCGATATTAGATAAATAGATGAAATCACGAGATCCTCTCCCAATTCACTCGCAAACAAGAATAAGAACCAAGAATGAATAAACCTTGAAATAGAAAAGTGCAAACTCTTATTACCTAAACAAAAACCAATAGTTTCTCACAACCACAAAACACAATAACCATAGCCAAGTAGATTTAGTTCATGGCTAGGTTCCAAAGAAACACAAGATAAACAATCCCTAGCATGAACCCAATCGAACAAGAAAGAAAAAGATGAAGGAGGAGGCTTGTCGAAATCCTCCTTGCCCTAGATGCTTGTCGAAAATTCTCTCCTCTTGCTCTACTTGGACTTGTCGAAATTTCCCTATTCCTCTTTTTGCATCTTGTCGAAATCTCCTTGCTATTTATAGGGCTAGGCCAAAGTCCTTCTTTGAGGAGGAGTTTAAGTTGGAATTAAATTATCTTTAAAGAATATAATTCTTTATTATAATTGTATTCCTACTAGAACTTCTCCTATCTTCTTGGAATTTAATTCTTCTTTAATCTCTGCATGGAAATCAAATTCCTTTGGGTTTGGGCTTTGCTCCACGTCATCTTGGGCTTGTTTAGCCCTCATTTTCGACTACCATATCACCTTTACTCTTATCGACAATTGCCATGGCAACTGCCCGCGCGTCTCCTTCATGTATTGCCCCAGCAACTAGCTCGGCATCTCCTTCATGCATTGCCCTTGCAACTAGCTCGGCATTGCTTTGGCAAGTGATCCTGCACATACACACACAAAGCACACCAAAGCAGCATTTTTTCCACAAAAACTACCAAGTTATGTAATCAAGCTCAACGATTGAAGGAAACATGGATTAATGCATGAATAGCTAATTATGCAACTAATATGAGCCTAAGTCTAGCAATAATATGAGTAAAAAGGGTAAGAAAAAATAGTACTTTTGAACACTTATCACACCCCCAAACTCAAACTATTGCTTGTCCTCAAGCAATGCAAACTCATAATTACCTGCCAAGACTTCGACTTTCACAAACTTAGCTTTGAACTTGATTTCAATTCTCTGAACCGGGGCACAAAGTATGATTGGCTTTTTATTTTTCAGAAAATTGAGGAGTTACTCGGAATCAAACTATAATGCTTGTGAGTGTGTGCGGAGTTGTGTGAAAGTTGATTTTTCGGATTCTATGCAAACAATAGGTTTTCAAATTACTTCATTGGGTTCTTTTTAACATGGTTGTTTTCTTGTTGCCGGTGGTGGAATCGATCCTCGTACGGGGTTGTCCTCATCGTCCTCTTCATCAATGTCAATGGCTTTTCGCTTGGAGGATTCAATTGGTGCGGTCTTTATTGGTTCAATGGAGGACTCGTCTGAATCTGAAAAATCAGAAAATGATTCCGTAGGAGTTGATTCGGGCATAGGTGCTTTACCTTTGGCTTTTGCAGTGGTTGCCGGGATGTCTTTAGCTTTGGTTGTCGTGGCATCTTCAGGGTTGATTGCCGTGGCATCATCTTGTGCGTGCACGATGTAGGTTGCCGTGGCGACTGCTTCATTGGTTGTCGGGGCAAGGATCTCGGCGGGAAAGATTGGGAACGGCACGCGATTGTCCGGGTACTTTTCTAGGATGACTTGGGTGATGGCATTGTTGTGCTCCTTCATGTACCACTTGAACATTAGTTTCCGATCTTCAATTTGCCTTAGGCGGCTTGCCAATGGGTGCAAAAGTGCTTCAAAGTGTCCCGGGGTTGGTGGCCGAGTTGCCCTGGCGTTAGGTGCTTGGGCATTAGGGATTGCCGCGGCGGCAGGAGTTGCCGTGACAATTGGAGGCCTTGAAGAATCTCTCGGTGCCTCTCCCATTAGCTTTCAGATTAGTGCTTGATTCCAACCAGACTTGGGTAGGGCCTTTTCATCGGTGGACTCACTCGGGACATGCATCTCCCTGCAAAGATTAGAAATTAAGCAAGGGAAGAAAAGAGAACCCTTATCTTTTGAGCTGCATACAAAAATCTCATCACAAATAATTTTTCCAATGTTAATGATGCGATTATGCAAAATAGAATGTATGAGCAAAAGACGTGGTATATCAACGGTAGTATTGTGTGTGGAAGGCGATTTACCGTGCCCTTGTATTTACCGTCGTTCCAATGAGTTCTCGGCTGAGTGAGTTCTTGAAGCACCTTGTCGAGTTGCTTGGGATTGATTTGGTCAACGAAGGCTTGATGCTCGTCCTTCTCAATGTAAAGTCCGTAAAAGGTGTTGATGCTTTCGGGACTTATAAGTATGGCCTTGTCACAAACAAAAACATAAGGATTATCCGAGTTAGGTGAGTGAGCATAGAATTCTCTTACCCATGAGATGTTACCCGGTTCCGGTTGATGGCAAAAGATTTGGCACTTTTGATGTGCAATCCTCTTGAAGATGAATGGTTCAAGGCCAAAATCTTGATGAGAGTTGGAGTATTCAAAGCCTTGTTCTTCATGAATCTTCCGGCTTTCAAACTTGGATTGAAATCTTTCTTGAACCACCGGTGTAGCAAACTTCTTGTATCTTGGTTCTTTGGAGGAACTTGGATGAACTGAAAGTTTAATCTTGGATGCCATGGATGATCTTGGTTGTGAGTAAAAACAAAGAAAAGAAAGAAACTAAAAAGTTGCAAGATAGAAAGTAGGAATAGGTTAAGGGTGATGGGTTTTATAGAAAAGATAGGTAGGTGGGATTAGGGAAAAAACGAAAAAGGGTTTAGGGTTTTGTAGAAGTTGTCGACAAGGGTTTTTGGTTAGGATGGCTTTATATAAGCCTTAGATTCAGCCCATTAGTTTCCTTGTTGAAGATGTTTTCCTACTTGGTTTAGAATTCCTTCTTTATCTTGAACTTCTTTTCCTACAATTCAAAGACAAATCAAATAAGGATTAAAATTAAAGATAAACTAATAAAGAAAATAAATAAAGATGTGTAATAGGATTCTTAAACTTGAATAAAAAAAATCTATCCTAAAACTGCTAATAATCAGAAAAATAAAAAAAAATCGAAAATAAAATAAAATAGTTAATTAATCAAAAAATAAAAAAATAAATAAAAATAAAAATAAAAATAAAAATATCAAAAGGGAGAGCATGCTCATGCATCTCCTAAGTTGACCACTTCCTTGTTACGTTCCACATGGGCACCATTGTAGTGCTTCAATCTTTGTCCATTAACTTTGAATTCATGGTTGTCAGAGATGGACTTGATTGTCACTGGCGCCGCCATGGGAGAATGGTTTGACGACTTCAAATGGTCCTGACCATCTTGAATTTAGCTTTCCGGGAAAAGTTTTAGCTGAGAATTGAAAAGGAGAACTAGTTGCCCTTGGCGTGAATTGTCGTGGCAATAGTTTCTTGTCATGCCATCGCTTTGTTTTCTCCTTGTAGATTCGCATTGTTATAGGCGAGTGCACGGAATTCTTCTATCTCATTGAGATCCATCAAACGCTTTTGTCCGCACTTTCCCAATCCATATTCACGGTCTTGATTGCCCAAAGATGCCTTGTGCTCGATTTCCACCGGTAGATGGCATGTCTTGCCATAGACAAGTCGAAGGGGGGGACATACCTAAGGGTGTTTTGAATGCGGTCGCGATATGCCCAAAGTGCATCATCTAGTCTTAATGGCCAATCCTTCCTTGAGGGATTTACAACTTTCTCGAGTATTCCCTTCAACTCCCGGTTGGAAATTTCTGCTTGCCCGTTGGTTTGTGGGTGATATGTCGTGGCGATCTTGTGTGATATGCCGAAGTGTTGTAACATCTTAGCAATTAGTCTGTTGTCAAAATGCTTGCCTTCGTCACTGATAATTGCTCTCGGCATCCCAAACCGTGTAAATATGCTTTTCTGCAAGAATCGTTGCCGGTCTTGGAATCGTTGTTGGGAACTATGAGCTGCCTCAACCCATTTAGACACATAGTTGACGGCAAGTAAGATGTAGAGGTTGCCGAATGAAGATGGGAAAGGTCCCATAAAATCGATCCCCCACACAACGAACAGTTCCACCTCGATGATGTTCTGGAGCGGCATCACATGTCGTCTAGAGATATTGCCCGTCCTCTGGCAACGATCACATTGCTTGTAAAAGTCTTGGGCATCTTTGTACAATGTTGGCCAATACAAACCCGATTGCAAAACTTTGGTTGTGGTACGAGTTCCTCCAAAATGTCCTCCATAGGGTGAAGAATGGCATTGCCGGAGTATATTATGTTGCTCTTCTTCAGGGACACATCGGCGTATAACCTGATCTACACATTGTTTAAACAAAAGAGGCTCGTCCCAAAAGTAATGCTTAGCATCATGGCGGAACCGCTTCTTCCCTTGGTGAGTAATGCCATAAGGAAAAATACCACAAACAAGGAAATTAACTAAATCCGCGTGCGAGGTATTGCCGAGGCATGTCTTTGCCGTAGTGATCGCTCCCGAATTGTCGCGGCGTCGCGCGTCAAAAGACTATTTGCGGCGTTGAGAGTTGCCGAGGCGTGTGCATCCATGGTTACCGAGGCGCCGAGGGTTGCCAAGGCGTGTGCATCCATGGTTGCTTGAGGCAACTAAAAGTTGTTCATCCGGGAATGCATCGCATATCTCTAGATTCGCGTCCTCCTCCTTATTGCGTTCCAAAACGTGATAAGTGACCGCCACTTGATTTTCTGCTCCTTTCCGTCCTTAATTTCAATATCAAATTCTTGTAAAAGTAATATCCAACGAATCAAACGAGGTTTAGCATCCTTTTTAGCAAATAAGTATTTGATTGTCGAATGGTCCAGATGAACAATTACCTTTGTACCAATTAAATAGGATCGGAACTTGTCAAATGCGAAAACTACAGCTAGTAACACTTTCTCCGTTGTTGTGTAATTCACTTGAGCACTATTAAGAATTTTACTAGCGTAGTATATCACATGGAAGGTCTTACCTGTGCGTTGGCCTAGGACTACTCCTACCGCAAATCACTTGCATCACACATGAGCTCAAAAGGTAGCGTCAAACTGTGGAATGATAATGGGTGTCGAGGCAAGCTTTTTCTTTAGGGTTTCGAATGCTTGGGTGCAAGAATCATCAAAATCGAAGACTTTATCCTGTTCAAGCAGATTACACAAGGGTTTAGTGATTTTAGAAAAATTATGAATGAACCTCCTGTAAAAACCTCGCATGTCCGAGAAAACTTCAAATTCCTTTAACCGAACTTGGTGGGGTAATCTCTCGATCACGTCCACTTTGGCTTTGTCTACTTCAATTCCCTTGGATGAAATCTTGTGGCCGAGCACTATTCCTTCATCTACCATAAAATGGCATTTCTCCCAATTGAGGACTAAATCTGTTTCTTCGCATCTTGCTAACACCCTCTCTAAATTGCCGAGACAGCAGTAGCCAAGTCATTACCAAAAACCTGAAAAATCACCCATGAAGATCTCAAGGAAGTCTTCGACCATGTCTAAAAAGAGCGCCATCATGCATCTTTGGAAGGTTGCTGAGGCGTTACACAATCCGAACGGCATCCTTCGGAAGGCATAAGTACCGTATGGGCATGTGAAGGTTGTCTTTTCTTGATCTTCCGGTGCTATGGAAATCTGATTGTAACCTGAATAACCATCAAGAAAACAATAAAAGGGTTTACCCAAGACGGTCAAGCATTTGATCAATAAAGGGTAATGGGAAGTGATCTTTCCTAGTGGCTTTGTTTAGCTTTCGATAGTCCATACAAACCCTCCAACCGGTCACACCTGGTTGGGATAAGTTCATTATTTTCATTGCTTACCACCGTTATACCTCCCTTTTTCGGTACACATTGTACCGACTTACCCACGTACTATCGGAGATAGGGTATATAATGCCGACGTCAAGCCACTTGATGATTTCTTTCATTACAACCCTTTTCATGGCATGATTCAGTCTTCTCTGGGCCTCAATTGAAGGTTTGTGATCATCTTCCAACAAGATCTTGTGCATGCACACCGCCGGCTAATTCCCTTCAAGTCGGCAATAGTCCACCCTATTGCCTTTTTGTGTAGCTTCAACATCTTGATCAGCTTCTTTTCCTCGATCTGAATTTAGAAGAAATAATTACAGGCAATGTATTATCGGTTCCTAAGTATGCATATTTTAGTTGCTCGACAATTGTTTCAACTCAAGAATCGGTGGTTGTTCAATAGAGGTTTTTCGAGTTTACCTTCCTTACCCGAGTAATCCAAAGGTTCAAAGTATGTACCTGGTCGGTTGACTAGCCAATTTGCCTCTTCTTGTTGTTCCTCATCGACCGGTTCTTCATACTCCTCGTGTTCCTCTTGATCGGCAATGTAGTTACCGAGGCAACTAAATTCCTCATCGAAGTTAAACTCACGCCGTGGCATGAAGTAGTTGGCATTCTTCTCGATCATCGGCATGCCTTAGTGTTTAGAACACATTTAGTTTGACTGCTGGTCATTCACCCTCATTGTGAGTTCTCCCTTTTCAACGCCGATCAAGGTTCTCCCGTTGCTAGGAATGGTCTCCCGAGAATGATAGGTGCATGCTCATCCGCTTCACAATCCAAAACAATAGAGTCGGTGGGAAAAATAAATTTATCAACTTTTAACAAGATGTCCTCGATTTTTCCCTCTAGATGCACATAGGATCCGCTTGCTAGTCAGAGCATAATCATTGTAGGTCTTGCCTTCCCGATTCCTAGTTTCTGGAAAACCGATTTAGGCATCAAGTTTATGCTAGCCCCAAGGTCGCATAATACTTTCCCGACATAGTGATTTCCAATGGAACAGGGTATTGTGAAACTTCCGGGATCCTTCAACTTAGGTGGCATACGATTGTGCAACATTGCCATGCATCCCTCTGTTGCGGCAACTATTTCAAACTCTCCTAGCCTTGTTCTCTTGGACACAATGTCTTTAAGAAACTTGGCATAGTTTGGCATTTGTTCAATTGCTTCCACCAGTGGCAAGTTGATGTGGACTTGCTTTAGGATATCAAGAAACTTCTTGAATTGGTATTCTTGCTTTTGTCGCTTCAACCTTTGTGGGAATGGTGGTGGAAGTCAGATATCTTCGATTCTTTCATTGGTTTGGAACCTGATTGACGGCATTGCCGGGACATCTGGAGTTGCCGAGGCGTTATCAACTGGGGTTGCCGAGGCATGCTTATCGCCAGTTGCTGAGGCATCTTTATCGTCGGTTGCCGAGGCATGCTTATTGCCGATTGCCGCGGCAATTCCTGGTTCAGTATCTGAGGCTTTGCCGCTAGGTTCGACCTGATCTTTTTGTGGAGTTTTGTTTGACGAGCGGGTTTGAACCTCTCTAAGTTGTTGGCCACTTCTAGTGGTGATCGCCTTACATTGCTCATGGCCAGTTCCTCTTGCGACTTCAGTATCGCTAGGTAAACCTCTTTGTGGTCTAGTATTCAGATTTTGAGCAAACTGTCCGACTTGATTTTCCAATGATTTGATTGTCGCCTCTTGGTTTTGCAATCTCATCTCGATTCTGATATAAAAGCCTCGATTCTTTTTATGAAATTACTATTCTCACCATATAAGATTCAGTTTTCATCATAAAAGCATTTAGAGAATTTTCCAAATAACTAGATGTTGTCGGTTGTTGTTTGCGGCATCCGCTGTCGTGGCATATTCTCGCTGGAATCCGATGCTTGTGCATTCTGATTGTTCTGTTTTAGAGCATTGTTGGGATTACTCCATGAAAAATTTGGGTGCTTCTTCCAAGCTGGATTGTATGTATTGGACATCACATTGTTGTTTCGATTGTAATTCCCACATAGAAGCTGGATTTGGATTCTCGCATACATTCGGAAGAATTATGGTTATCACCACATAACTCACAAAAAGAATCCATTACCTTGACTTCATGTGTGTTGTTTGGTTTTTGCATGTTCTGGACCATCTTGGTTAAAGTGGCCAATTGTGCCGAAATTGAATCTGATGATCCTAGTTCATGTATTGTGGCTTGGCGTCTAACTCCTCCTCTTCTAGTAGATGGGAATTGATAATCATTCTTGGTCAGCCTGTTTAAAATTTGCATTGCTTCTTCCGGCGACTTATCTAGGAGTATGCCATTTGCTGAGGCGTCTAGCATCATCCTTGTTGGTGTATTCACGGCGTTGTAAAACATTGTTACTTGAGTCCACACCGGGAATCCGTGTAGGGGGCATTTGTGTAGAAGTTCTCTATATCGCTCCCAAGCCTCGTACATGGATTCATCATCCGCTCACGAAAAGAAGTAATGTCGTTCTGGCTTATCACCAAAATTTGTAGGATTAAATCTAGCAAGAAAATCACGACAAAGATCAGTCCAAGATGCTATGGATCCGCGGGAATGCTATTCAACCATGCTTTAGCCTATCCCTCAAAGTGAATAGGGGAATAATCTTAATCGTAGGACATCGGGGTGACTCCGTGTATCTTGAACGAGTTGCAAATCTCGAGGAAAGATTTCAGATGTTGTCGTGCATCTTCGCTTCTTTGAGCGCCAAATTGACCTATTGTGTTGATCATATTAAACAAAGATCTACGGTTTCAACTCAAACTGGTCGGCTTCAATTTCAAAAAAAGACAACTCCCGGGTTAAGTCCATCAAGATCTTCTTCAAGATAGTCTCGAATAGTTCTATTTCGCAAGAATCACTCCTCCTCCCGCTCGAACATCTTGATTCATATTGCCGTCTTGATTTGCCATTGCTTCTCTTATCCTTCGCCTAAGTCTTTGTAAGGTTCATTCGATTTCTAGATCAAAGGGATATTTCGTGAAGTTGGTCTCATACCGTCATATACCAATGCAAAACCAAAGTTTGTTAGCCCTTTGAATTTTAAACAAGAAAAATAAAAAGAAAGTGCAAGAAAATAAAAACAAAGTCGTTATTGCCAATCCCCGGCAACGGCGCCAAAAACTTGTTGCGCATAATAAGTGCTACACAAATGTGCAAGTATACACGTCGCAAGTTATAGTATAAAAGATATCGTCTCCACAGGGATTGGTGCCACTTCAAGGATCTAGTCTCTTGCACTGTAAAAAGTAAAAACACAAATAAAGGATTATAGGAGTTTAACTAATGACTAATCTAGAAAGCAATAAAGTAAAAGAAAAGATGAATTCAAATGAGAGAGGGATAGGCCAGGTTATTGTGAGTTGAGGTGTGATAGCCAATTGGATTGTCTTGGTAAAAAAGAGTGCACGGGCAACTCGGTTGCCGTGGCAACTTGCTGTGGGGTTGCCTTGGCAACTAATCAATGGTTGCCCAGGCGACTAGTTGGGCAACTACTTGGACTTCGGGCAGCAACCTTCAAGGTTCGGCGAGCGTTCTTCAATGGTTTCTTCTTATCCCTAAGTCAAAACTCTAGCTACTTGTGCATGCCTTGATAATACATCCTTGCGTGAATCAAGGGTGAACAACAACCAATCTTGCACTCCTCTTAGCCGTTGAAATCCTTAACTTATTCTTAAGCCGGATTAATCTTCACCATCAATAGATTGAATAAAGATCATATTCATTCGTTTCTTGAATCTAACTCTCCCAATATTAGATAAATAGATGAAATCATGAGATCCTCTCCCAATTCACTTTAAAAACAAGAATAAGAACCAAGAATGAATAAACCTTGAAATAGAAAAGTGCAAACTCTTATTACCTAAACAAACACCAATAGTTTCTCACAACCACAAAACACAATAACCATAGCCAAGTAGATTTAGTTCATGGCTAGGTTCCAAAGAAACACAAGATAAACAATCCCTAGCATGAACCCAATCAACAAGAAAGAAAAAGATGAAGGAGGAGGCTTGTCGAAATCCTCCTTGCCCTAGATGCTTGTTGTCGAAAATTCTCTCCTCTTGCTCTACTTGGACTTGTCGAAATTTCCCTATTCCTCTTTTTGCATCTTGTCGAAATCTCCTTGCTATTTATAGGGCTAGGCCAAAGTCCTTCTTTGAGGAGGAGTTTAAGTTGGAATTAAATTATCTTTAAAGAATATAATTCTTTATTATAATTGTATTCCTACTAGAACTTCTCCTATCTTCTTGGAATTTAATTCTTCTTTAATCTCTGCATGGAAATCAAATTCCTTTGGGTTTGGGCTTTGCTCCACGTCATCTTGGGCTTGTTTAGCCCTCATTTTCGACTACCATATCACCTTTACTCTTATCGACAATTGCCATGGCAACTGGCCCGGCGTCTCCTTCATGTATTGCCCTGGCAACTAGCTCGGCATCTCCTTCATGCATTGCCCTTGCAACTAGCTCGGCATTGCTTTGGCAAGTGATCCTGCACATACACACACAAAGCACACCAAAGCAGCATTTTTTCCACAAAAACTACCAAGTTATGTAATCAAGCTCAACGATTGAAGGAAACATGGATTAATGCATGAATAGCTAATTATGCAACTAATATGAGCCTAAGTCTAGCAATAATATGAGTAAAAAGGGTAAGAAAAAATAGTACTTTTGAACACTTATCACACCCCCAAACTCAAACTATTGCTTGTCCTCAAGCAATGCAAACTCATAATTACCCGCCAAGACTTCACTTTCACAAACTTAGCTTTGAACTTGATTTCAATTCTCAACCGGGGCACAAAGTATGATTGGCTTTTTATTTTTCAGAAAATTGAGGAGTTACTCGGAATCAAACTATAATGCTTGTGAGTGTGTGCGGAGTTGTATGAAGTGAAAGTTGATTTTTCGGATTCTATGCAAACAATAGGTTTTCAAATTACTTCATTGGGTTCTTTTTAACATGGTTGTTTTTGTTGTTGCCGGTGGTGGAATCGATCCTCGTGACGGGGTTGTCCTCATCGTCCTCTTCATCAATGTCAATGGCTTTTCGCTTGGAGGATTCAATTGGTGCGGTCTTTATTGGTTCAATGGAGGACTCGTCTGAATCTGAAAAATCAGAAAATGATTCCGTAGGAGTTGATTCGGGCATAGGTGCTTTACCTTTGGCTTTTGCAGTGGTTGCCGGGATGTCTTTAGCTTTGGTTGTCGTGGCATCTTCAGGGTTGATTGCCGTGGCATCATCTTGTGCGTGCACGATGTAGGTTGCCGTGGCGACTGCTTCATTGGTTGTCGGGGCAAGGATCTCGGCGGGAAAGATTGGGAACGGCACGCGATTGTCCGGGTACTTTTCTAGGATGACTTGGGTGATGGCATTGTTGTGCTCCTTCATGTACCACTTGAACATTAGTTTCCGATCTTCAATTTGCCTTAGGCGGCTTGCCAATGGGTGCAAAAGTGCTTCAAAGTGTCCCGGGTTGGTGGCCGAGTTGCCTGGCGTTAGGTGCTTGGGCATTAGGGATTGCCGCGCGGCGGAGAGTTGCCGTGACAATTGGAGGCCTTGAAGAATCTCTCGCCTCTCCCATTAGCTTTCAGATTAGTGCTTGATTCCAACCAGACTTGGGTAGGGCCTTTTCATCGGTGGACTCACTCGGGACATGCATCTCCCTGCAAAGATTAGAAATTAAGCAAGGGAAGAAAAGAGAACCCTTATCTTTTGAGCTGCATACAAAAATCTCATCACAAATAATTTTTCCAATGTTAATGATGCGATTATGCAAAATAGAATGTATGAGCAAAAGACGTGGTATATCAACGGTAGTATTGTGTGTGGAAGGCGATTTACCGTGCCCTTGTATTTACCGTCGTTCCAATGAGTTCTCGGCTGAGTGAGTTCTTGAAGCACCTTGTCGAGTTGCTTGGGATTGATTTGGTCAACGAAGGCTTGATGCTCGTCCTTCTCAATGTAAAGTCCGTAAAAGGTGTTGATGCTTTCGGGACTTATAAGTATGGCCTTGTCACAAACAAAAACATAAGGATTATCCGAGTTAGGTGAGTGAGCATAGAATTCTCTTACCCATGAGATGTTACCCGGTTCCGGTTGATGGCAAAAGATTTGGCACTTTTGATGTGCAATCCTCTTGAAGATGAATGGTTCAAGGCCAAAATCTTGATGAGAGTTGGAGTATTCAAAGCCTTGTTCTTCATGAATCTTCCGGCTTTCAAACTTGGATTGAAATCTTTCTTGAACCACCGGTGTAGCAAACTTCTTGTATCTTGGTTCTTTGGAGGAACTTGGATGAACTGAAAGTTTAATCTTGGATGCCATGGATGATCTTGGTTGTGAGTAAAAACAAAGAAAAGAAAAGAAACTAAAAAGTTGCAAGATAGAAAGTAGGAATAGGTTAAGGGTGATGGGTTTTATAGAAAAGATAGGTAGGTGGGATTAGGGAAAAAACGAAAAAGGGTTTAGGGTTTTGTAGAAGTTGTCGACAAGGGTTTTTGGTTAGGATGGCTTTATATAAGCCTTAGATTCAGCCCATTAGTTTCCTTGTTGAAGATGTTTTCCTACTTGGTTTAGAATTCCTTCTTTATCTTGAACTTCTTTTCCTACAATTCAAAGACAAATCAAATAAGGATTAAAATTAAAGATAAACTAATAAAGAAAATAAATAAAGATGTGTAATAGGATTCTTAAACTTGAATAAAAAAAATCTATCCTAAAACTGCTAATAATCAGAAAAATAAAAAAAAATCGAAAATAAAATAAAATAGTTAATTAATCAAAAAATAAAAAAATAAATAAAAATAAAAATAAAAATAAAAATATCAAAAGGGAGAGCATGCTCATGCATCTCCTAAGTTGACCACTTCCTTGTTACGTTCCACATGGGCACCATTGTAGTGCTTCAATCTTTGTCCATTAACTTTGAATTCATGGTTGTCAGAGATGGACTTGATTGTCACGGCGCCATGGGAGAATGGTTTGACGACTTCAAATGGTCCTGACCATCTTGAATTTAGCTTTCCCGGGAAAAGTTTTAGCTGAGAATTGAATAGGAGAACTAGTTGCCCTGGCGTGAATTGTCGTGGCAATAGTTTCTTGTCATGCCATCGCTTTGTTTTCTCCTTGTAGATTCGTGCATTGTTATAGGCGAGTGCACGGAATTCTTCTATCTCATTGAGATCCATCAAACGCTTTTGTCTGGCACTTTCCCAATCCATATTCACGGTCTTGATTGCCCAGTATGCCTTGTGCTCGATTTCCACCGGTAGATGGCATGTCTTGCCATAGACAAGTCAGAAGGGGGACATACCTAAGGGTGTTTTGAATGCAGTGCGATATGCCCAAAGTGCATCATCTAGTCTTAATGGCCAATCCTTCCTTGAGGGATTTACAACTTTCTCGAGTATTCCCTTCAACTCCCGGTTGGAAATTTCTGCTTGCCCGTTGGTTTGTGGGTGATATGTCGTGGCGATCTTGTGTGATATGCCGAAGTGTTGTAACATCTTAGCAATTAGTCTGTTGTCAAAATGCTTGCCTTCGTCACTGATAATTGCTCTCGGCATCCCAAACCGTGTAAATATGCTTTTCTGCAAGAATCGTTGCACGGTCTTGGAATCGTTGTTGGGAACTGCAGCTGCCTCAACCCATTTAGACACATAGTTGACGGCAAGTAAGATGTAGAGGTTGCCGAATGAAGATGGGAAAGGTCCCATAAAATCGATCCCCCACACAACGAACAGTTCCACCTCGATGATGTTCTGGAGCGGCATCACATGTCGTCTAGAGATATTGCCCGTCCTCTGGCAACGATCACATTGCTTGTAAAAGTCTTGGGCATCTTTGTACAATGTTGGCCAATACAAACCCGATTGCAAAACTTTGGTTGTGGTACGAGTTCCTCCAAAATGTCCTCCATAGGGTGAAGAATGGCATTGCCGGAGTATATTATGTTGCTCTTCTTCAGGGACACATCGGCGTATAACCTGATCTACACATTGTTTAAACAAAAGAGGCTCGTCCCAAAAGTAATGCTTAGCATCATGGCGGAACCGCTTCTTCCCTTGGTGAGTAATGCCATAAGGAAAAATACCACAAACAAGGAAATTAACTAAATCCGCGTACCAGGGTATTGCCGAGGCATGTACTGCCGTAGTGACTGCTCCCAGAATTGTCGCGGCGTGCGCGTCAAAGACTGCTGCGGCGTTGAGAGTTGCCGAGGCGTGTGCATCCATGGTTACCGAGGCGTCGAGGGTTGCCAAGGCGTGTGCATCCATGGTTGCTGAGGCAACTAAAAGTTGTTCATCCGGGAATGCATCGCATATCTCTAGATTCGCGTCCTCCTCCTTATTGCGTTCCAAACGTGATAAGTGACCGGCCACTTGATTTTCTGTTCCTTTCCTGTCCTTAATTTCAATATCAAATTCTTGTAAAAGTAATATCCAACGAATCAAACGAGGTTTAGCATCCTTTTTAGCAAATAAGTATTTGATTGTCGAATGGTCTGTATGAACAATTACCTTTGTACCAATTAAATAGGATCGGAACTTGTCAAATGCGAAAACTACAGCTAGTAACACTTTCTCCGTTGTTGTGTAATTCACTTGAGCACTATTAAGAATTTTACTAGCGTAGTATATCACATGGAAGGTCTTACCTGTGCGTTGGCCTAGGACTACTCCTACCGCGAAATCACTTGCATCACACATGAGCTCAAAAGGTAGCGTCCAATCTGGTGGAATGATAATGGGTGTCGAGGCAAGCTTTTTCTTTAGGGTTTCGAATGCTTGGGTGCAAGAATCATCAAAATCGAAGACTTTATCCTGTTCAAGCAGATTACACAAGGGTTTAGTGATTTTAGAAAAATTATGAATGAACCTCCTGTAAAAACCTGCATGTCCGAGAAAACTTCAAATTCCTTTAACCGAACTTGGTGGGGGTAATCTCTCGATCACGTCCACCTTGGCTTTGTCTACTTCAATTCCCTTGGATGAAATCTTGTAGCCGAGCACTATTCCTTCATCTACCATAAAATGGCACTTCTCCCAATTGAGTACTAAATCAGTTTCTTCACATCTTGCCAACACCCTCTCTAAATTACCGAGACAGCCGTCGAAGTCATTACCAAAAACCGAAAAATCATCCATGAAGATCTCAAGGAAGTCTTCGACCATGTCTGAAAAGAGTGCCATCATGCATCTTTGGAAGGTTGCTGGGGCGTTACACAATCCGAACGGCATCCTTCGGAAGGCATAAGTACCGTATGGGCATGTGAAGGTTGTCTTTTCTTGATCTTCTGGTGCTATGGAAATCTGATTGTAACCTGAATAACCATCAAGAAAACAATAAAAGGGTTTACCTGCAAGACGGTCAAGCATTTGATCAATAAAGGGTAATGGGAAGTGATCTTTCCTAGTGGCTTTGTTTAGCTTTCGATAGTCCATACAAACCCTCCAACCGGTCACAGTCCTGGTTGGGATAAGTTCATTATTTTCATTGCTTACCACTGTTATACCTCCCTTTTTCGGTACACATTGTACCGGACTTACCCACGTACTATCAGAGATAGGGTATATAATGCCGACGTCAAGCCACTTGATGATTTCTTTCATTACAACCCTTTTCATGGCATGATTCAGTCTTCTCTGGGCCTCAATTGAAGGTTTGTGATCATCTTCCAACAGAATCTTGTGCATGCACACTGCCGGGCTAATTCCCTTCAAGTCGGCAATAGTCCACCCTATTGCCTTTTTGTGTAGCTTCAACATCTTGATCAGCTTCTTTTCCTGCTCAGTCTGTAACTTAGAAGAAATAATTACAGGCAATGTATTATCGGTTCCTAAGTATGCATATTTTAGTTGCTCCGACAATTGTTTCAACTCAAGAATCGGTGGTTGTTCAATAGAGGGTTTTTCGAGTTTACCTTCCTTACCTGAGTAATCCAGTGGTTCAAAGTATGTACCTGGTCGGTTGACTAGCCAATTTGCCTCTTCTTGTTGTTCCTCATCGACCGGTTCTTCATACTCCTCAGGTTCCTCTTGATCGGCAATGTAGTTACCGAGGCAACTAAATTCCTCATCGAAGTTAAACTCTGTCGTGGCATGAAGTAGTTGGCATTCTTCTGGATCATCGGCATGCCTTAGTGTTTAGAACACATTTAGTTTGACCTGCTGGTCATTCACCCTCATTGTGAGTTCTCCCTTTTCAACGTCGATCAAGGTTCTCCCCGTTGCTAGGAATGGTCTCCCGAGAATGATAGGTGCATGCTCATCTGCTTCACAATCCAAAACAATAGAGTCAGTGGGAAAAATAAATTTATCAACTTTTAACAGTATGTCCTCGATTTTTCCCTCTAGATGCACATAGGATCTGTCGGCTAGCTGTAGCATAACTGTTGTAGGTCTTGCCTTCCCGATTCCTAGTTTCTGGAAAACCGATTTAGGCATCAAGTTTATGCTAGCCCCAAGGTCGCATAATACTTTCCCGACATAGTGATTTCCAATGGAACAGGTATTGTGAAACTTCCGGATCCTTCAACTTAGGTGGCATACGATTGTGCAACATTGCCATGCATCCCTCTCATGCGGCAACTATTTCAAACTCTCCTAGCCTTGTTCTCTTGGACACAATGTCTTTAAGAAACTTGGCATAGTTTGGCATTTGTTCAATTGCTTCCACCAAAGGGCAAGTTGATGTGGACTTGCTTTAGGATATCAAGAAACTTCTTGAATTGGTATTCTTGCTTTTGTCGCTTCAACCTTTGTGGGAATGGTGGTGGAAGTCGATATCTTCGATTCTTTCATTGGTTTGGAACCTGATTGACGGCATTGCCGGACATCCGAGTTGCCGAGGCGTTATCAACCGGGTTGCGAGGCATGCTTATCGCCGATTCTTTGAGCATCTTTATCGTCGGTTGCCGAGGCATGCTTATTGCCGATTGCCGCGGCAATTCCTGGTTCAGTATCTGAGGCTTTGCCGCTAGGTTCGACCTGATCTTTTTGTGGAGTTTTGTTTGACGAGCGGGTTTGAACCTCTCTAAGTTGTTGGCCACTTCTAGTGGTGATCGCCTTTACATTGCTCATGGCCGCCTCCTCTTGCGACTTGATGATCGCTAGGTAAACCTCTTTGTGGTCTAGTATTCAGATTTTGAGCAAACTGTCCGACTTGATTTTCCAATGATTTGATTGTCGCCTCTTGGTTTTGCAATCTCATCTCGATTCTGTTAATAAAAGCCTCAGTTCTTTTTATGAAATTACTATTCTCAGCCATATAAGATTCAGTTTTCATCATAAAAGCATTTAGAGAATTTTCCAAATAACTAGATGTTGTCGGTTGTTGTTTGCGGCATCTGCTCGCCGTGGCATATTCTCTGGAATCCCGATGCTTGTGCATTCTGATTGTTCTGGTTTAGAGCATTGTTGGGATTACTCCATGAAAAATTTGGGTGCTTCTTCCAAGCTGGATTGTATGTATTGGACATCACATTGTTGTTTCGATTGTAATTCCCCACATAGAAGCTGGATTTCGGATTCGCATACATTCAAGAATTATGGTTATCACCACATAACTCACAAAAAGAATCCATTACCTTGACTTCATGTGTGTTGTTTGGTTTTTGCATGTTCGGACCATCTTGGTTAAAGTGGCCAATTGTGCCGAAATTGAATCGATGATCCTAGTTCATGTATTGTGGCTTGGCGCCTAACCTCCTCTTTCTAGTAGATGGGAATTGATAATCATTCTTGGTCAGCCTGTTTAAAATTTGCATTGCTTCTTCCGGCGACTTATCTAGGAGTATGCCATTTGCTTTGAGGCGTCTAGCATCATCCTTGTTGGTGTATTCACGGCGTTGTAAAACATTGTTACTTGAGTCCACACCGAACCGTGTAGGGGGCATTTGTGTAGAAGTTCTCTATATCGCTCCCAAGCCTCGTACATGGATTCATCATCCGCTGCCGAAAAGAAGTAATGTCGTTACGGCTTATCACCAAATTTGTAGGATTAAATCTAGCAAGAAAATCACGACAAAGATCAGTCCAAGATGCTATGGATCCGGCAGAATGCTATTCAACCATGCTTTCGCCCTATCCCTCGTGAATAGGGGGAATAATCTTAATCGTAGGACATCGGGGTGACTCCGTGTATCTTGAACGAGTTGCAAATCTCGAGGAAAGATTTCAGATGTTGTCGTGCATCTTCAGCTTTGAGCCGCCAAATTGACCTATTGTGTTGATCATATTAAACAATGCGGTTTCAACTCAAACCGGTCGGCTTCAATTTCAGGTGCGACAACTCCTGGGTTAAGTCCATCAAGATCTTCTTCAAGATAGTCTCGAATAGTTCTATTTCGCAAGAATCACTCCTCCTCCTGCCGAACATCTTGATTCATATTGCCGCCTTGATTTGCCATTGCTGCTCTCTTATCCTTCGCCTAAGTCTTTGTAAGGTTCATTCGATTTCTAGATCAAAGGGATATTCTGGTGAAGTTGGTCTCGCCCTGGTCATATACCAATGCAAAACCAAAGTTTGTTAGCCCTTTGAATTTTAAACAAGAAAAATAAAAAGAAAGTGCAAGAAAATAAAAACAAAGTCGTTATTGCCAATCCCCGGCAACGGCGCCAAAAACTTGTTGCGCATAATAAGTGCTACACAAATGTGCAAGTATACACGTCGCAAGTTATAGTATAAAAGATATCGTCTCCACAGGGATTGGTGCCACTTCAAGGATCTAGTCTCTTGCACTGTAAAAAGTAAAAACACAAATAAAGGATTATAGGAGTTTAACTAATGACTAATCTAGAAAGCAATAAAGTAAAAGAAAAGATGAATTCAAATGAGAGAGGGATAGGCCAGGTTATTGTGAGTTGAGGTGTGATAGCCAATTGGATTGTCTTGGTAAAAGAGTGCACGGGCAACTCAGTTGCCGTGGCAACTTGCACAACGGGGTTGCCTTGGCAACTAATCAATGGTTGCCAGGGCGACTAGTTGGGCAACTACTTGGACTTCTGGGCAGCAACCTTCAAGGTTCGGCAGAGCGTTCTTCAATGGTTTCTTCTTATCCCTAAGTCAAAACTCTAGCTACCTGTGCATGCCTTGATAATACATCCTTGCGTGAATCAAGGGTGAACAACAACCAATCTTGCGCTCCTCTTAGCCGTTGAAATCCTTAACTTATTCTTAAGCCGGATTAATCTTCACCATCAATAGATTGAATAAAGATCATATTCATTCGTTTCTTGAATCTAACTCTCCCAATATTAGATAAATATATGAAATCATGAGATCCTCTCCCAATTCACTCGCAAACAAGAATAAGAACCAAGAATGAATAAACCTTGAAATAGAAAAGTGCAAACTCTTATTACCTAAACAAAAACCAATAGTTTCTCACAACCACAAATCACAATAACCATAGCCAAGTAGATTTAGTCCATGGCTAGGTTCCAAAGAAACACAAGATAAACAATCCCTAGCATGAACCCAATCGAACAAGAAAGAAAAGGATGAAGGAGGAGGCTTGTCGAAATCCTCCTTGCCCTAGATGCTTGTCGAAAATTCTCTCCTCTTGCTCTACTTGGACTTGTCGAAATTTCCCTATTCCTCTCTATGCATCTTGTCGAAATCTCCTTGCTATTTATAGGGCTAGGCCAAAGTCCTTCTTTGAGGAGGAGTTTAAGTTGGAATTAAATTATCTTTAAAGAATATAATTCTTTATTATAATTGTATTCCTACTAGAACTTCTCCTATCTTCTTGGAATTTAATTCTTCTTTAATCTCTGCATGGCAATCAAATTCCTTTGGGTTTGGGCTTTGCTCCACGTCATCTTGGGCTTGTTTAGTCCTCAATTTCGACTACCATATCACCTTTACTCTTGTCGACAATTGCCATGGCAACTGGCCTGGCGTCTCCTTCATGTATTGCCCTGGCAACTAGCTCGGCATCTCCTTCATGCATTGCCCTGGCAACTAGCTCGGCATTGCTTTGGCAAGTGATCCTGCACATACACACACAAAGCACACCAAAGCAGCATCTTTTCCACAAAAACTACCAAGTTATGTAATCAAGCTCAACGATTGAAGGAAACATGGATTAATGCATGAATAGCTAATTATGCAACTAATATGGGCCTAAGTCTAGCAATAATATGAGTAAAAAGGGTAAGAAAAAATAGTACTTTTGAACACTTATCAATAAGCATGCAATGCCAATTGTCATATGGCAATGGATTTGTAAAAAGATTAAGTATATGCTAGATAGAAAACAATGCCAAGGCATTTTCATTATTAAAAAACTAAACATGAAATTAGCATCTATCCTGAACATCCCCCAACTAACTGTAAAAGTTTAGTTCATGGTTGGGGTTTCCATCCAAAAACATTATCGTATCTCCACATCATCATTTAAATAGAATAAATAAAAACAAAGTGAATGGGCATCGATGCAGCCTTTCAATGGCTCCAAGCTCTCAGTCTTCAGCTAGTCGGACCACGTCTTGGTTCACCACCGTTCAGCCTCTTTAATCCGATCTCTCCAAAATCCCCCTCTCAAATGTTTGATTGACTCTTTAAGTAGGCTTGCGTGGGAAACCCTAGGATAATGCCTTTGAATTGAAATTTTCAATGCATAAGGGATAAGGTGATAGTACATCTTATCCAGATTTGAATCCTAAGGCTGACGTGTAAAAAGTTCAACGAAGACTTTGACCGGTCGGCTGACGTCACTCCTTTGCCAGCTAGGCTTGGCACTAATTGGTCCTTCTTTGCCAACTGTGCCTCGGCAATTCTCTAGCTTCCTTTCCTGCATTCTCTGCCAAGCTTGCATGCCTTTGTCCTGTGTCAAAAACAGAAAAATAACCCTTCACACTGGCAAACATAATAGCTCATAAACTCCTTATGCAAATGCATGATTTTAATACCTAAATGCAACTAAATGTACTAAAAGGGCAAGCAAAGGCATTGTAAAATAAGCATAAAACAGTACTTTTGAGGAGTTAACACACCCCCAAACCTAGCTCATTGCTTGTCCTCAAGTAATGCAACTAAAAGTAAAACAGAAAAACAAAAAGAAACCTCGGCAAAAATTGTCATAGTCACCAACACCTGCCAACTAGCAAAATATGATTCTAGGTTTGTCCTCAGATATTCAGTATATCAATGCCAAGCAGATAAACAAATTCAAGTGCAGTAATATAGCTCTAGTCTGAGGTCATTAAGTGTGCGTGAAGTGCGGGTAATATGCGTCAAATTTACTTAACTCCCTTGGACACTTTACTACCTAAACTCATAATCATTTTCATCATTGTTTTCTTTATTTTCTTTATTTGCCAAGGGTGTTTTTATGCTGGCATTAAATTAGGGTTGTGTCATGCACTATTTGGAGTGAGACATAAGAGAGAGCAAACCACGAATACCCACATTAATCCAAATTACATCACTAATCTAACCCATTACACTCATACCCTAAAGTTATGTTGGCTTGAAAACTAAGAGGGAGCAAACCACGAATACCCAAGTTAATTATTTTCCCTAAGGCAGAGGAGTGTTCTAAAATATTTCAGCCTTTGGCAAAACATTGTTGCCTTATTCTTTCTACCCCGGCATTTTTTTTTCTCTGAGTTCAGTTTCAAGCGAACCTAAGTTTGTTATGTTGTCTGGATACATACCGCGTGTATAGTGAAATTAAAGTTCCTTAAACTATAGTTCAATTGCCAAGTTACTTGGCAATCCTACCCTGCTAGCATAGAGGTCCTAAATTCAAGTTTCTTCATCAGACAGATAATCTAGAACAAATTCAACTAAACTAGCAGTGTTGGCAATTAAAACAACTTATTGACCGAGGCAATTTTTTTAGTGGTTGTATGCAAATTTAAATCCTACATGGCGAACTATTCTATATGGAAAACTGAAAATTAAACATGAATGTCATGGCAATAAAATGTGAGGCAACTCACACCCCCAAACCTAGCTAAACCGCAAGATTTGACAACCTCGCCTAGTTAAACCGCGAGTTTTACCACCCTTGCCTAGTTAAACCGCAAGTGTACCGACCTTGCCTAGTTAAACCGCAAGATCACCATCAATTTGGGTTGCCTTGTTAAACCCCGTGTCCCAAATGATGTCCCAACAGTCTTAGTGGCCTTGTTAAACCGCCATGACTCAAGGGCCCATGGCCACGATCGATTTTATTCATATTTTATAGTGCACTTAATCTTATGGCATGTCAACTATATTCGATTGTTTTCTCATCTTGTCACATAGCCAATATATCATTTATAAAACAATTTACGTACTGTTTTACAATGCATTATACAAAAATAACCACATATGCAAATCACATTGCCAAAGCAATAATATCATTCCTGACCGGAATGAAAACCAATGCTCACTAGCATTTCTTATACTTTTAAACCACTGTATATGTACTTAAAATCATGCATTTCTAGTAAGTAAATCAAACCATGTTTAACACCAAAACATGATATCAACATGCTCATATCCAAACAGATATTCAAGAGCAAACTAAGGGAAACTTACTTCCGAGATTAGGTAAGTATTCCACGATTACCCAAAACTCCCAACAACCTTTATTAAACCTTTGAAAGGCGTTTAAACCAGTTTTCACTCACCGATACACCTCTCCTTGCTCACCAACGCGAATCGAGCTCCCAACAAGCAACAAACAACATCAAGCTTCGTCGCCTTGATTATCCCTTGTTTTAACCACATAAAACCAGAAGGCAAATGCATCATTATGCATTCAAACCATTACCAACAAGCAATTACCCGCAACTTTCAAGTTGCCCACTCAAAAACCATCCGAAATTTATTGAAAACATCCTCAAACACTTCCAAAACTTAACCCATCCATAATATAAATATTCAACCCAAGAAACATCATCAATTAACATCTAAAAATCCTTTCCCAACATCATTTTACTTCCATCAACTCCACAACCACCACAACTCCACAAAAACACAATTCTAACAACCTAATAATCAAGGATTCAAGGAGTTTCGGGATTCCAATGTTAAAAATGACTTATCAACATTATAAATCATCCAATATATATTTAAAATCAATCCCCAATACTAGAAAACAAATCCAATATGAATTTTCCATAATTTCATCAATTAAACCCAATTAAATCAAATAATCATTGTAAATACATAAAATCATAAATCAAGGATCAAATACTTGGGAATATCAGTAAAGAACCATCAATAGAGGAGAAGAATGAACTTTACCTCTATTGTGTGATTTCTTCCTCAATTGATTGATTAAATCTAGAAAAAAAAACATAAGATTTCACTGAGGTTATGTAAATCAAAGGTAAATAAGCATTTATAAATCAAGAATCCAAGTAAAAAGATCTCTCACCTCTAAGATTTGATGAAAAGAAGTGGAGAGAAAAGTTTACGCCAAATTTCTTTAAAACCAATAACTAACTTTGATTAACAAAATCCCTTTTAATTACCTTTAAAAACACATGTTAAAAAGTCTTAATTGAAGGGAGAAACCACCAGCAAAAACTTGGTAAAATAGCTCCTTAAGGATTCTAAGAATTCGATACTTTAAAATTTAGTCACCTTTAAAAATAGTTTTCAAAAATTACATTTTAGTCACTAACCAAAATGTCACCCTTCCAAATCCCTTTTTCCAAAATTGATTTCACCAATATTTTTCATATATTAAAATATGATTTTTAACCATTTTTCCATATTTTTATCTTCCACAAAAATATTTAGTCTCGAATCCAACTTGAATCCCTAACCCGGTCTATCAGACCGTCTAACAAGCCTCAAAACTGCTAGGCCCAAAACCGGGCATTACAACTTTCCCCCGCTTAAGAAATTTCATCCCTGAAATTTACCTGAAGCAAACAAATGCGGAAATTGCTCCAACATGTCCGCCTTGCTTTCCCACGTGGCTTCCTTGACTCCACGGTATCGCCATAGGACCTTAACAAGCTCAATTGTCTTGCCACGAAAATCTTTGTTGCTGGAATCAAGGATGTCCCCCGGTTCCTCATCATAGGATAAATTCGGCCTCAACTCAATATGCTCCACCGGTATAACATGCGAGGGATCTGACTGATACCTCCACAACATAGATATATGGAACACATCATGTATTTTCTCCAACTCGGGAGGCAACCTCAACCGATAAGCCACAGGACCAACACGCTCAACAACCTCATACGGCCCAGTAAACCTCGGACTAAGCTTATCCTTACGTCCAAACTGCATCAGCTTTTTCCATGGTGACATTTTCAAGAATACACGATCGCCCATCGCATATTTAATTTCCCTACGCTTCAAATCCGTGTAAGATTTCTCTCGATCCGCAACCGCTTTCAAGCAATAACACACAAGCTTTACCTTCTCATTCGTGTCTTTTAACACATCCGGTAAGGAAATATGTTTTTCCCCAACCTCAGCCCAACACAAAGGCATACGACACCTCTGGCCATACAATATCTCATACGGTGCCATCTATATACTCACCTGGTAACTGTTGTTATACGCAAACTCAACCAAAGGTAAATACATCTCCCAGGTTCCTTGGAACTCAATAATGCAACATCTCAGCATATCCTCCAAAACCTGGATAACCCGCTTAGATTGTCCATTTGACTGAGGATGATACGCGGTGCTGAAATTCAACCTCGTACCCAAAGCCCAATGCAAACTCACCCAAAACCTCGCTGTAAACCTTGGATCTCTATCTGAAACAATAGACTTAGGTACCCCGTACAAACGCACAATCCCAAAAATGTACAAATCTGCCAACTTATCTAGCATATACGTCGTATGCACTGGCTGAAAATGTGCAGACTTCGTGAATCGATCCATAATCACCCAAATAGAATCCTTTTTAGCCGGTGTCAAAGGTAACTGACATAAAATCCATGGTGATTTTCTCCCACTTCCATTCTGATATTCTCAACGGTTGCAACAACCCGAATGGAAACTAATGTTCAGCCTTGACCCGCTGACACACCAAACACCTACAAACAAAGTCAGCCACATCCTTCTTCAAGCCAACCCAATAGTACACCTCTTTCAATTCATGATACATCTTAACATGCATAGCAAAAGGATAAGAATGTGCCTCCGTCAAAATAGTGTGCCTCAACTCCGGATCATCCGGCACCACTATTTGACCCTTGAAACACAAAACTCCATCATTATCAAAATGAAAATCCGTCGGATTACCCTCCAAAATATCCTTAACATGCTCAACTAAGGAATCATCTTATCTTTAATCATCTGTGATAATGTAGGCTTAACTTGCAACTCAGCCAACAACCCACCTTCCCGTGTCACACTCAACCTAGCAAACATAGCCCTAAGCTCAACTGCAACCTTACGACTCAACGCATCCGCAACCATATTAGCTTTTCCAGGATGATACTCGATCGTCAAGTCGTAATCCTTAAGCGAATCCAACCATCTACGTTGCCTAAGATTCAAATCCTTTTTAGACATCAAATACTTCAAACTCTTATGGTCTGTAAAAACAACACACTTCTCACCATAAAGGTAATGTCTCTAGATTTTTAGGGCAAACACCACAGCCACAAGCTCCAAATTATGAGTCAGATAATTGCGCTCATGAACCTTCAGCTGTCTCGATGCAAGGCCACAACTTTACCATCTTACATCAGCACACAACCCAAACCAATGTAAGATGCATCACTATAAACCACAAACTCCTTTTCCAGATTCAAGTTGAATCAACACATGAGCATGTGTCAAAACTTCCTTCAACTTCTTGAAACTGAGTTGTTGCTTCTCAGCCAACACATAAGGAACATTCTTTAGCAACAACTTCGTCATCAGTGTTGCAATACTAGAAAACCCATCTACAAAGTGACGGTAATAACCAGCCAGCCCAAGAAAACTGCGAACCTCTGAAATAGATTTAGGTTGCTTCCAATTGAAAACAACCTCAATTTTTTGTGGATTAACACGAATACCCTCCGCGAAAACCATGTGACCAAAGAACATCACTTCCTTAAGCCAAAACTCACACTTGCTCAGCTTGGCATACAACTAATTATCCTTCAAAACCTACAACACAATCCGCAAATGCCGATCATGTTCTTCCTCGGTACGAGAGTACACGAGAATATCATCTATAAACACCACCACGAATAGATCAAGATATTTACAGAACACCCTATTCATCATATCTATGAACACAGTCGGGGCATTTGTCAAACCAAAAGGCATGACCAAAAACTCATAATGCCCGTACCTCGTACAAAACGCAGTTTTATGTACATCCTCATCCTTAACCTTTAACTGATAATACTCCGATCTTAAATCAATCTTAGAGAACATTGTTGCCCCATGAAACTGATCAAACAAATCATCAATCATCGGTAAAGGATACTTGTTCTTCATTGTTAGCGTATTCAACTATTGATAATCAATGCACATACGCATTGTACCATCATTCTTTTTTACAAAGAGAACTAGAGTACCCTAAGGTGATACACTCGGTCGAATGAAGTCATGATCCAACAACTCCTGAAGCTGTGACTTCAACTTTTTCAATTCCTTCAGTGTCATCCTATAAGGAGCAATGGACACCGGCACCGTACCCGCATACATATCAATACCAAATTCTACCTCCCTATTCGGTGGTAAACTCGATAACTCTTAAGGAAAAACCTTCAAAAAATCACTAACAGTTTAAATTTCCTGCACCTGAACACCCTTAGCTTCAGGATTCATCACGATAGTCAAGTAAGCTTGGCAACCTCCTTGCATCATCCTTTCCTCTTGAGTAGCTGATACAACATTGGACAAGAATTTCACATTCTCGCCAACCACCACAACTTCATAATCATCGGCTAACCTCAAAAAATCTTTTTGGATTCACAATCCATAACCGCCTTGTGCTTGCTCAACCAATCCATACCCAAAATAACATCAAAACCATGGAATGGCAACTCCATCAGATCCGTGGAAAACTCATGACCTTGCACAACTAAAGGACATCGTCTATACAACCTCCTAGTAGTAACCATCTCACCAAAGGAACTAGTTACTAACATGCCAACATCAAGGATCTCAACAGTAGCATTCAACAAAGTTGCATGTTCACTCAAGATATAAGAATGAGTAGACCCCGAATCAATCAAAGATAACAATGACAAGGATTGTAAAGTGAAGGTACCTACGATCACATTCGTCTCATTGCGACCCTCGCGATGAGCGTAGATCCAAGTTGGTCCACCATTCTCCGATCTTACCGCAGCAGCATGAGCTACAACTCTCTGACCATCCTCACGCCTCTAAAAATTACCCTTGCCATGGCCTCGGCCCCTAGCAGGTGTAGCAACCTGTATCGGTGCATCCCTCATAGCACGAGGATAATCACACTTCAAATGATTAGAAGACCCACAAATCTAAGAAACTCTAGCATTACCCTAGCACGTACTCGTGTGATGCATGCCACATCGCTCACACTCTGCTATAACACGAGCTCCCTAGACACCCTAGCCAACACTGCCACCACGCCTATGATCTAGCGTATGCCTCTTGTCCCAAAACCTCTTACTCTGACTCCTAGAATAGATAGAGTCGGACACTCTCTTACCCAAGCTTGCACTCGCAGACTGAACTGATGTACCCATGGATTGCTCAATATACTTGGCATGGTTGACCAACATATCAAAATTTGTGTAATCCGTAGCCAGGAGATACGTTTTAACATCCTTCACAAGATCATAGCAAAACCTATCACATCTTTTTTTATCATCGGGAACCAACTCTGAGGTATACTGACTTAGGCAAACAATCTTCACCTCATACTCGGCAACAGACATGCTACCCTGCGACAGAGACATAAACTCGCGCTCCTTCGCATCCAAATATTGTGCCTCAAGATACTTTCTCTTGAATGCTTTTCGAAAGAACTCCCAAGTCACATCCACCTCAAGAACACCCGCAATTGTGGTCACCCACCAATGATATGCATCACCCTACAATAGTGACACAGTGCAACCCAACTTGCGATCCTCATTATAACCCATCTGGTTTAGAATACGGATTGTCTTTTCCAGCCATCCCTCGGCTGCCTCAAGACTCAAACCCTAAAATTCCTTACCTCCTAAACTTCAAAGATGCTCCAAGGGTAAACCTTGATTAGCCACCACAACAGGTGTCGCTGCTTGCATTTGCGGTCTAGCCACCGCTACCTGAAATGCTCCCATCATCGCTTGGATTAACGGGGTCAAATCACCAAAAACTGGCACAAGAGGAGCCTGGGGTACACCACCCATCCCAACATCAACATGAGAAACCAACAGAGGAGGAGGAGGTAAAACATTAGGGGAATTTTCTTCCACCTCATTATTCTGCCCAACCTCGGCATTATTAACCATTAAACACGTCTCACATCGAGCCATGCTAACAAAAGCATCAAAACACATTAAAGTTAGGCTAGCATTAGGCAAAGTATCCAAGACAACCTTATAAAACATTTTAAAACCTCGGTAATAGGCAATGTGTTCCCAATTCATACCCCAACATAATATTAAACAATCACTGTATATATACACAATCACCGTGCAATTCAAACAACATTATTTAACCAAAACACAACATTCCCACCTTTCAAAACTTGGCTCTGATATGAACAAATGTAACCCCCTCGACCCGGCCTAGACACCCGACCGAACTGAGAGCACTAAATTAGGTTTGCCGAAGCAAACCGGTGAAAGATTTTGAAAATAGGTCCATTTTTTATTTTATCTTGTCTAAATGCATATTAATAATCCTAAGTGAACAAACTTGCAGCGGGTGAATTTTCAAAGAAAACGGACCACGAAAAGGCATCCAATTGCATAACATACATTTTAGGGACTAAAATGCAAATTTGATAAATATAAGGACCAAAACTAAATTTAAAGTTACCAATCCTCAATTAGTACAATTGCATACTTATATGCCAAATTTTAGGTCAAAACGATCATCCAAACTCATACAATTGCATTCACAAAACTCAGGGACTAAAATGAAAGAAATAGAAACTTCCAAATATTCCAAAATAATAGAATTAACTGCAGCCGTACCGGTATGCTTGGAGGTGTTTCGGCATGCCAACTATATCCGATTGTTTTCTCATCTTTTCACATAGCCAATATATCATTTAAAAAACCATTTACTTACTGTTTTACAATGCATTATACAAAAATCACCACATATGCAAATCACATTGCCAAAGCAATAATACCATTCCCGACCGGAATGAAAACCAATGCTCACTAGCATTTCTTATACTTTTAAACCCCTGCATATGTACTTAAAATCATGCATTTCCAGTAAGTAAATCAAACCATGTTTTACACCAAAACATGAAATCAACATGCTCATATCCAAACCGATATTCAAGAGCAAAATAAGGGAAACTTACTTCCAAGCTTAGGTAAGAGTTTCATGCTTACCCTAAACTTCCAACAACCTTTATTAAACCTTTGAAAGGCGTTTAAACCAGTTTTCACTCACCAATACACCTCACCTTGCTCGCTAACGTGAATAAAGCTCCCGATAAGTAACAAACAACGTCAAGCTTCGTCGACTTGATTATCCCCTATTTTAATCATGTAAAACCATAGGGAAATGCATCATTATGAATTCAAACCATTCCCAACAAGCAATTGCCGGCAACTCTCAAGTTGCCCACTCAAAAACCATTCGAAACTTATCGAAAACATCCTCAAACACTTATAAAACTTAACTCAGCCATAACATAATGATTAAACCCAAGAAAAATCATCAATTAACATCTAAGAACCCTTTCCCAACATCCTTTTACTTCCAGCAACTCCACTGCCACCACAACTCCACAAAAACACAATTCTAACAACCTAATAATCAAGGATTCAAGGAGTTTCAGGATTCCAATGCTAAAAAATAACTTATCAACATTATAAATCATCCAATATATATTTAAAATCAATCCTCAGTACTGGAAAACATATCCAATGTGAATTTTCCACAATTTCATCAATTAAACCCAATCAAATTAATTAATCATTGTAATACATAAAATCAGATTATAAATCATAAATCAAGGATCAAATACTTGTGAATATCAGTAAAGAACCATCAATAGAGGAGAAGAACGAACCTTACCTCTACTGTGTGATTTCTCCCTCAATTGATTGATTAAAGCTAGAAAAACACAAGATTTCAATGAGGTTTTGTAAATCAAAGGTAAAGAAGCATTTATAAATCAAGAATATAAGAAAAAAGATATCTCACCTCTGAGATTTGATGAAAACAAGAGTGTTTGGCGGAAAAGAAGTGGAGAGAAAAGTTTACATTAAATTTCTTTAAAACCAATAACTAACTTTTATTAACGAAATCCCTTTTAATTACCTTTAAAAACACATGTTAAAACGTATTAATTGAAGGGAGAAACCACCAGAAAAAAACTTGGTAAAATAGCTCCTTAAGGATTCTAAGAATTTGATCCTTTACAATTTAGTCACCTTTAAAAATAGTTTTTCAAAAATTACATTTTAGTCACTAACCAAAATGTCACCCTTCCAAATCCTTTTTTCCAAAATTGATTTCACCAATATTTTTCATATATTAAAATATGATTTTTAACCATTTTTCCATATTGTTATCTTCCACAAAAATATTTACTCCCAAATCCGACTCGAATCCCTAACCTAGTGTACCAGACCGACTAACAAGCCTCAAAACTGCTAGGCCCAAACCAGGGCATTACATTTAAGGGCTTGAAACACATTAAATGTAACATGCTGATCATTCATACGCATGGTTAATTATCCTTTATGAACATCAATCAAAGCTCTACCTGTGGCAAAGAATGGTCTGCCCAATATAATGGGACATTTATATCTGCCTCATAATCTAAAATAATAAAGTCAGTTGGGAATATAAATTTGTCTACCTTTACCAACACATCCTCAATCTTACTCTTAGGATGTGCAAATGATCGGTCTGCCAATTAAAGTGCTACCGTGGTATGCCTTGCTTCGGTGCCGAGCTTTCTTAAAATTGACATTGGCATCAAATTAACGCTGGCTCCCAAGTCACACAGTGCCTTACCCATGAATTGGTTGCCAATAGTACAGGGAATAGTAAAACTCCTCGAATATTTCAACTTCGGTGGCAAACGATTGAGTATCATTGCACTGCATCCCTCAATGAGAGCTACATTCTCGAAATCACCCAGTTTTCTTTTCTTGGACAAGATGTCCTTCATGAATTTCACATAATTGGGCATTTGCTCAAGAGCTTCCACCAATGTTATGTTGATCTCCAATTGCTTAAAGACTTCCAAGAAGCGCTTAAATTGTTGATCCTGCTTGTGCTTCTGTAATTTTTGTGGAAATGGTGGAGATGGATAAGCATATGCTGGCTCTACCAATTTTGCCAAGGGTTTGCTAGCATTCAACTGAGACTTGGCATCAGACTGAGGTCTGGCATTGTTTTTGTCTGCTTTTTTCTCTTCTGTTTCTTTTGGTTCATCTACCAGTCCCTTCATTTTCTTCTGGCAATTAACTGGCTACTTGTCAGATGTCTCAGCATCGCATTGTTTGCCACTCCAAAGAGTTACAACTTTGCATTGTTCATTGCCTCTATGTCAGGCATCTTTTGTATCACTTGGCAAAGCTCCATATGGTCTATTGCTGGGTGCAATGGCAATCTGTCCAATCTGTATTTCCAGGTTCCTCATAGATGCTGCCAAACTCTGGACAGTTGCATTATTCATCTCTATGTAATCTGCCAAAGTCCCCTAGTTGTTCCTTTACCTTGCATAAAAATTGTTTTGCGCCCTCTACGGTATAGCATTCTGATAGAATCCTTGCTGACAAGTGTTATTCTAACAATGGGCAATGTTCTAACGTTGGGTATTGTTTTGATCATCCCTTTTATTTCCTCAAGCTAAATTCGGGTGTTGCCTCCATCTTGCAATGTAAGTACTGGAATGTGTATTATAATTACGATTAAAATTTCTAACAAAATTTACTAACACTAGGTTGGCATAGCAATCTTCCATGAATGGTCCTCCCCACATAATGTGCAGAATGGGTCCAATGCCTTAATTTCTTGAGAATCTTTACACTTTTGCAAGGTTCTCATCATGCTAGTAAGATTGGAAATCTCGGCGTGGGTTGATGTTAATTCATCTAGTGCTAGCTTTCCTCCAGTTTTAGTTTCGGTCACCAGTCTGGCAGTAAGATACTCAAAGTCATTAGTTGAGATCCTTTTAATGATACCAACTGCCTCTATATAATTCTTGTCCAGCAACAAACCATTTGCTTACGCATTAACAGTCGTTCTGGCATGAGTATTGAGTCCGTTGTAGAAGGTCTCTGTCTGAGTCCAATTTGGGAATCCATGCGTGGGACATCTTCTCAACAGGTACTTGAATCTTTCCCAGGCATCATATAGGGTCTCGTCATCAGCTTGCCTAAATGTAATGATCTCGCTTCTCATCTTGGCAGTGAGTTTTGGTGGTTGGAATCGCAGTAAGAATTTCTTACATAGATCTCCCCATGAGGTGACAGATCTAGGTGGCAAAGAACTAAGCCATGTTTTTGCTCTATCTCTCAAGGAGAATGTAAATAATTTCATCTTTATTGTATCTTCCGAAACTCCAAACTGCTGAAATAATTGGCAAACTTCCCTAAATTGCTTTAAGTGTTGCCTTAGGTCTCCTGTAGGTGCTCCAGCAAATTGTCCTACATTTAAGAGCGTTTGTATCATTACCAGTTTAAGTTCAAAATTTGGTGTATTTACCTCCAGACCAATTAGTCCTGGCATCAAATTGTCTATGTTCGGTGCCGAGTGTTCTCGGATAGGTCTCTCCTCCTCCACATTAATGGTTGGGGCAACAAGTGTGGTCAGTATCCCATTATGGTGTGGAGGGTTTACCTGGTTATTTGGGTTACTATCAGCTCCTCCATTACCATGATGTGCCATCTCTCGAGCTTTTCTTTTTAACCCCCGTAAGGTTCTTTCAATTTCTGGGTCGTATGGCCAATCTTCCACCACAGGGTGGTTTCTGGTCATACACGAGTTCAACTAAATAAATAATAAAAGTAATGAAACAAGTAAAGAAAACAAAAAAAATCGTCGCAATCCCTTGCAACGGTGCCAAAAACTTATCGACTATTGCTAATGCTTGGCAAAAGAGTATTTTTTTTAGTGTGAAAGTATGCCAAAGAGCAGTGCCAATGTGAGTCTTATGCATGCAAGTATATACGGTCAGCAAGTAATATAGCATTAAGTCGAGTATCGAATCCACAAGGATTGACCAAGAAATTATTTGCTCAATGTTTACTTGTTCGAAATGTTTTGGTATTTTGATTGAAAAGTTAACAAAACAAAGTAGTGAAAATAAGTAGTCTCGCAACAAGCTATTCAAAATGAATGATGAGCGTTAGCAAGGGGATGCCGGATTTTACGCTACTTATGCCAGCCTTCGATAATGATCTACCTTGGTTTATTGCTGAGCAGATTAAAGGTAGTATTGCCTCTGTCGATGGCAATAACCTAAGTTAACTATGATAAAACCCCTATATGTCTATAGTGGATGTTTTTCATGAATTAATTTGATTAAGCGACAATCTTTACTCCTAAGGGGTAGACTCACTTCTGAAGTAAGTTTATCTACTTAAACATCTTCTGTTGAAGCTTCTTTCCTTAGTACCTGGCAACAGATCGTTGCCCCTTAAGTCTGTTAAGATATTAAGGTGCAATAAGCACGCAATGCCAACTGTCATATGGCAATGGATTTGTAAAAAGATTAAGTATATGCCAAATAGAAAACAATGCCAAGGCATTTTTATTATTAAAAACTAAACATGAAACCAGCATCCATCCCAAACATCCCCCAACCAACTGTAAAAGTTTAGTTCATGGTTGGGGTTTCCATCCAAAAACATTATCGTATCTCTACATCATCATTTATACAGAATAAATAAAAATAAAGAGAATGGGCAAGAAAGGGGTCCATTGATGCAACCCTTCAATGGCTCCAAGCTCTCGGGGTGCAGCTGGTCGGACTACATCTTGGTTCACCACCATTTAGCCTCTGCAATCCGATCTCTCCAAAATCCCCTTCTCAAATGCTTAATCGATCTCTTTAAATAGGCGTGTATGGGAAACCCTAGGATAAGGCCTTTGAATTTAAATTTTGAATGCACAAGGGATAAGGTGATAGCGTATCATATCCAGATTTGAATCCTAGGGCTGACGTGTACAAGGTCCAACAGAAACTTTGGCAGGTAGGCTGACGTTACTCCTTTGTCAGTCGGGCTTGGCATTAATTGGGAGAAAATGTTGTGAGAAAATATCAAAAAATTGGGAAAATGAGAAAATAGTTTTAAGAAACCAACTAACCATCAAAACCTTCAGCCAATTACGATGGTAAACTCAATTAAAACATTTGGAAAATATAGCTCTCTAAGGATTCTTAGTATTGGCCCTTTTACAATTTAGTCACTATTAAAACAGATTTGCAAACTTTACATTTTAGTTATTAAAATCAAAATGTCACTTTAATCAATTTGATTAGGCATCAAATTAATTACCAAAATTTTTAATAACATATTTAAACATTTTAGACGTCCAAACCTATTTCATTTTAACAAAATTCTATTCTTAAAATATTTATTTTACCTAAAGCCCATTTAACCGTTTAACCCTATTCGACCGAAATGAATCGACCCAATCAAACCCCTAATCCTTCTAACCCTATTTTTAGGATGTTACAAAGTTCTCTATGTGAAAACATGGTTGTATATCGAGTGGGAAAGATTCGATCGCACCCTAAGGTTGGTGTCTACCATCGTCGGTATACTAGGTAGGATTTCCCTATTTAAGGGACAACAAAAACATAATAAGTTGTTTGGGTTGCCACAAGGCTGATCAAGTAGCCTATAGAATGTTGGACTCGTTGTGTTAATTGTTTTACACTCAAGAATGATTTAATTAGTAACTCCCCACGGAGCTCTACTAAGTTGAATTAATGGCTAAACTGAACCGATTATTAATATGTCTGCATAGTCCTAAGAAATGATTCGTATATTAATGGCATAATGCCAAAAATTCCCCTAACATTTAATTGAATAGACATTTTGGCCCCTATTCTCTTTTTTCAAGCAATTTAACCCTCAACGTTTCATTTTGGGTCAAAATAAACCCTCTGTGGATGAAAACTGTTAGTCAACTAACGCTAAATGACTTGAAATGACGTTGCAAACCTACATGGCATTGAATGCCAAGATAGTAGTCACATATAAGCAAATACGCTAACTTTACAGAATGACGCATCAGTCAAAATTAATATTATAAAATTTGTAACACCCTTTTCTCGATCTGGTAGGAATTTAGGTCAAAAAGTGTTACCGGTGAACAATACGGTGAAAAGTTTACTAAAATCGATGACTTGGACTATAAATGGAGAATTAATATCAATGTTTCGATGCAATGCTTGACTATAGTCAATGCAAACTCATTCAATTTATGGTCAGGGACCAATTAATAACTTATACAAATTTAAGGACTAAATTGTAAATCTTGCAAGTTTTAAGGATTTATCAGTAATTAGGATTTCCAATGTGAAATTCCATACCTAATCATCTTGTATACAAAATTTCGAAGGTTTTGGAGACCATTAGCACTTTCAATTAACCCATATTTGAATCAGTGACCATTTTGTAAAATTTCCAAAACCAGTAACTAACTTACCTGTATCAGTACCGGTACTCAAGAGGCCATACCAGTACACCCTTAAGAATATTTTCTTTTGAACCTAAATCTCATATCGGTACGTATTACACAGTACCGGTACGAGGATTCAATGTCTTTGTATCGGTACGGTACCACTACTGTACTAGTAGTCAATCCCTAATTCCCAAATTGACTCATTAATGGGTTTTGGTACAGCACCACTCGTACCGGTACCCGTGCTAAAGTAAAATTCTAGTGTTGATTTGGAGTATCGATACCCCTATATTAGTATCGATACGCCTTAAAGCCTTATACAAATTTTGCATGTCTGTACCAGTACGACACCACCCGTATCGATACGCCTAGGTTAATATTGCCCTAAAGATGCCTCGTAGTACCGGTACGACACCACCCGTACCGGTACGTCTGTGCCTGTAATGTCATATTTTATCTGGTTTTTATCCAAATTAAGGGCTTTAATCATGTCCAAAGTTTACCAAATTTTACCAACAAGCTTATAAACACCATTTCTATATGCATGTCAAATTTCGTGCCAAACCGAATCCATTTACTATGTTTTCCCTTGTAAGTGCATTTATGGCCATCTTATCATAATAACATACCATATTTCATGTTTTAACCCATTCAGCATAGTAGACCATATATACATACAAAATGGGGCTAAACTAACATGTCTAGACCCTATGCCACCTTGCTAGGAGTTTAAGGACAAAGTTAACATTACATGTAACTTGGTGACTTGCTTCAAAAACGTCCTTGCTCCGATCCTCGATCTAACTAACTTTTAACCTAAAAATGCATGGAAATGAGATGCATTACGCTTACTTAGCCTAGTGAGGTAGTCAACAATAATAATATGTATTTCAATAATATCATGAAGATGTATAACAATGTAAGTGCATCTCAAATCATGTTTAACAATATTTGCAATACTTGTTTATTTTTCTTGGATCGAAATGTAATATGGATATGTGAATTCCAAATCAACATCGCCAACAATAAATGGTCAATGTCCTCCAACATCGCCAATAAGACCAACACTAACACATCCCTCCAACATTTCCAAATAGAGCCTTAGCTCAAGGACCGTAGTCCACTCCGTACTGATGAGCTCATGAATTCTATGGCATGCTAATTGTATCCCAATTCCATTAACATCCAAGGATTCAATACTTAGGCCAATATCAATAACAATAGCAATAACGATGACAATAACGGTAACAATAGCAACAATAATATAGCATAATCAATATGGCTTTTCTCAATATTTCAATGATATTGATGACAATGCAATTATCCAATAATTAACTTGACAATGTAATAAGCTACCAAAGCTTACCAATAATACCTTTAATAAGGTTTTCTTATAGTCATACCTTGATCAATGATGATGATGCAATAAGTCAATATCAACAAATTCGGGAAAGGTACCTAGCCAATCCCTAGACTCCGACTACACTCACCGATACTTTTGAGGCTTTCAAGGCTCCCGGATAACAATTCCTTTGTTCTTGAGCTTGTTGGAATTAGAAGGATTTGGTGACTCTTCACCTTGATTCACTTGAGCTACAAAGAAATAGGAATTACAAGGATTTCAATATTGACTATAGATTCATAACAACTTATTAGCTATGAAAAACAATAACAAATAGGCTATAATATCCCTAGAGAATTTCTAGGGTTCCTTGATTCTTAAACTTGGAATTAAACAAGGTTTAGCCATAGAATTGGTGAATCCTTGGAGGGCTTTTGCTTACCCATTCAATAGCAATACTATAGCATAAAGAAATTGAAGAAAAGCAAAGCCTGGATAACTCTCCAATGGAGGTGCTTGCTTAGCTAAGGTTAAAAGAAGAAGATGAAGATAGAGTGGTGCTTGCCTGAAGTTTTTACCAGGTAAGCTTCTTTCATCTTTTTCTTTACTATCTTAATGGTTTAGGATTTCCTTAGGATGAAGTAACTCTATCCCAAAAGCCCACGTAGATGATGACTAATATTGAGGAGGGGTTAATCGCAAGGTTAGTCCCTCAACTCTCTAATCTTTATACTTTTGTCCCCTAACTTTCAATTTTCTCAATTTAGTTACAAGGATAAGTTTCAATGTTTACAATGGGATCCTTAATCGATGTCAATACTTAATTGGGATTCAAAACTCAATAACTGACCACTTGGTCAATGGTCAAGACTATAATTTGACTTTCTGGTGCGGAATTTCTCTAGTTGCGGGAATTAAATTCTGACTAGGCCAGATTTTGGGGTGTTACAAAATTTAAAATATTTTTTCTTCTGATGTGTAATTCTATCAAGTCATTACAAGTTATTTTGTGTCAGTTGACTAACAGCTTTCAATCACGTAGGGACCATTTTAACCCAAATGAAACGTTGAGGGCTAAATTGTTTAAAAAAAGAATATGGGCCTAAGCGACTATTCAGTCAAACATTAGGGGCATTTTTTGTGCCTATATTAATTGGATGGGTTTTCAAGTTCTTACTGGTTACTCTATGGATTGTCCCGAGATGAACATGTATTAACGGGTGTGAGAATTATCATTACAAAAGTTACATATTTTTCAAAGGTTTTTATGTAAGTAAACATGATTGCATACATGTTTATTATATTTAAAAAATGTAAAAGTGTGATATTTTTTGTGCATAAGAAGATAAATTTATGGAAATTTATTTCTGTTTCAGTTTGATATAAGTTCTAGTTGTAATGTTATGATACCTTGAGTGCTAGTTGTATGCATTTTGATGTTTTTAATGAAAACCATGCATAAGGGATTAAAGGATTAAAATAGTATCAAGTGAACCTTAATAACTTTGATAAACTTTAGGGTCTGATCAGAGCCTTGTAACATCGTATTTCGCTAAATTGGATGAGTTCATGTGCAAGCACTGATACCAACTTTATACAATACAGATACTGTTCATCCAATTCTAATACTAATAGGTCAATGTCAATATTGTTTGGTTAAGGGAAAACATCAAAATATTTTATGGTACCGGTACTTAGAGTGAGTACAAACACTCGTGTAAGGAAGTACCAGAAATCACGGGTTAATACAGATACTGGAATTGTTCTTGGAATATCGAATGTCGTTTTAGTACCAGTACTGCACACGAATACCGATACCCCCTTAAGGCAGTATTGGTACTCAAGTTTGAGTATCGATACTCGCAATGCTTAATTGGTAATAATTAAATAATGAACTCGGTAATGATTAGGGCTATAAATGAGACAGGAAAGATTGTGAACTAATCGAGTTCGACTCAGTCAAAGCTTGGCTTGATTGAACTCGACTCGAGTTCTTAATGACAAGACAAGCTACTCGATACATTACTCAAAAAGCTCACGAGCTACTAAAAATATAATATATTATATTACATTGAAAACCATATATACTATATACTATATAATAATAATATTATATTAAATACTACTAATAATAATAGTAATGATAATAATAAAATCAACTAAAATAATAAAAAAAAATTAGTAATAATAATGATAGGTTTTTGGAGGAATAAGGGTTATCAAATTAGAGTTTAGTTCGAGCTTTTTGAGCTTGAGCTCCAATTTTTGTTTAACCTTGAGCAAACAATTAAGCAATTGAGCAAATAGACAATTAAAGCTCATAAGTATTTTTGCAAATAACTTCAAGGCACAAAAATAAATTTCTCTAAGATTGAATATTGGTGTAAGCATTTTTGTTGTTCTTGATAATCTTGGAGGTCCATTTTATGTCCCATAATAAGACTATAGCCGTTTCTAACCGTTGGAGGAAGTTTAGAACCGTTCGGGGGTGATTTTCCTGCATTTAATGTTGTTATGCAATTGTGGATATCGGTACTTAAAGATTGGTAACGATACTTGCATTAAATATGAAAAACTAGCAGTCGTGAAAGAAGAGGGTACTAGTACTCAATAGTTGGGTATCGGTACGAGACCTTGAATATTGGTATTGATGGGCGTATAAGTACTAAAATAACTTTCTAAAATTTTGAAATCTCCGAGTATCGATACATGACAGGGCCGTACAGGTACTGGTGGGTCAATACCTGTATTGAAAAAAAAATTGACACTTTTGGATTTTTGGAAATATTGTAATGTGTCAAAAACATTTAGAAATCATTTTAAACACATTTTTCACGTTAAATTATATCCAAAACATTTTTTCAATATTTGAATAAGTCCAAAAAATTTTCACTTAAATTTTATATCAAAATATTTAGTTAAGTAAGTTTTCAGAATGAGATTGTCTTTCTAAGTATATCATAATGACATTGGATATCTATGTTAATTCGCAAAAGCTTCTAACATGTTAGGGTGGGAGCCACTAAAGAGCATTTAATTGGATTATAATTTCTTGGTCTTACCGGTTATGACCAATGTACTTATAAAAAAAATATTGATTTTTATAGAACTATTGACCAAACTAATTCAAAAATGAGTGCCTTGGAGTGGATCGAGGAGTAATAGTAGAGCTTTGAGTTGAGCTTGATTTAGTTTTAGCTGCCGAGAATAGATTATTGTAGACATGATTTGGTATCCAACGTGAATTTGGTTAAACAAAGAATAATGCCACGAGTTGAACTTTGAGACGAAGACGAGTTATACTTCAAGGTCCAATGTGACATGTAGAGATAGAAGGTTCTTCTAGGGTCGTACGTAGGTTTATGCACTGCATATTCTGATGGTGACCAGTTGAATCAAGACTTTCGTCATGTGTAACAAGAGTTGACAAGAAGAGATGTGTGTTTGAGTTCGTTGGTAAATGCTTGGCTTACTATCAGTTTCAGGTCAAACATCGAGTTCCTTCTAGATTGACTTAGTTGATTCAAATTTTTTCCTGTGGAAATGGGATGGAACGATCGTGAATTTTCTTAAAGGATTTCTAAGAGCGCGACATCGATATGATGCATTTTGGGTGGTAGTAGATTGTTTGAGGAAGGTTGCACACTTATTTCGGTATGGATGAATTTCACGTTGAAAGTTTAGTCGGATTGAACATTGTTTAGATTCCACGACACCATAGTGTGTCCACACCTACCTTTTGAATCTAAATTCAAAATTTTGGAGGAAACATTTTCCTCTAGTGTAATTCATGTACAACGATCATTTCCTATTAAGCATCATGTAACCCTTCTAAGACACGTCATAATTGTGAGTGTTAAAGTCCACTGTGTTGAATCAAGTTATATCAAGCAAACTTTTTGACCCCAAAAATGAATAAACAGAGCAAGGATTAAGGTCAGTATGCATTGAGTTAGATTGAGACATCATTTTTTCAGAAGTCTTGCATTGAGCAAGCAAGGATATAGAATTCACCATCAGAGTTAGTGTCCCCTTCGAGGAGTCACCTTGAGACGCTTGTGTTTCCCTATCAAATTAAGGTGGCTCGAGCAGAGGATATGTCGTCTTGGATACTTGATTTGAACGTGTGCAAAAATGGAGTATATTGTATTCAGAATGATAAAGGATGGTGGATCTTGTAACGGAATTAGATGATGAATAATGGATGGTGATGTTTGTAGGATAGGCTTGAAATTGATTTAAAGGAACCTAAGGATGAACCAACACTATAGGAAGTGAAAACCCTAAACTTATATGGTTTCTTTAATGAATAACAAGTGGATGGAATGTGACCCACTATTTATATGGATATAGGAACCAACGTTATAAAAAGATGGATAACACACACTCGGAGAGTGATAAGTTCAGTACAGAGACACCACAAGGAAACCTTGACAAGTCTAATTGAACAAGAATAAACACTCTAATATATTTCTTCAAAGAGAAAGGTGTGCAAGCTATATGTTTTCAAAATGGAAAATGACCCTCTATTTATAGGCTTTATAGGATGGAAGAGAAAGGAACTCAAAATGAATCTAGAAAGTTTCTTTTAATGGCCATACATGCATGTGTTTGGTTCATGAATGAACAATTACACTCCCATGACTTTATAACTTTCAACCTTTGGTGTCCCATGCCTTTCTAGCCTCCAACCTTTAGTGTCCCACGCCTTTATGAAGGATGGAAGAATGTTGGTCATGCATTTGGGGTAGTTGATTGGGTGAGTGCGTGCTTCCAAGACTTAGAATCTTCCAAGCAATCTTCATGAATGTATCTCCTAGCATGGGTTAATTTATGGAACGTCTAATGCCTCCAGATGATGTATTAACTACTAGAAACTTCCAACCATATGAACATAAGGTGCAAGCCTCCAAATAATGCATGCTTGTCGTCCAAGCCTTCAAAAAAGCTAGCTTCTAAGCTTCTTATGTAATGTGGTCAGCCATGCATGTTTGAACATAGTGAAATAAACACTAAATAATAATGTAGATCCGAACTAACATAAATTATCCTTCAAATTTCCTTCAAACTCCCTTGATGCGGCAAATCATATACGAACATGTATGAGCACGCTAAGCCTTGATGTGGCGAGCAATGTGGTGACCTATTAAAAGTAATAATATAAATATGTGGCAATACTAAAAACCCTCCAAGCTTTTGTAATCACAACATGCATGGTAGAGTTTCTTCCTTTGGATTGACAAAAGCTTTCAAATACTCGAGCTTGCTTCAAAATGATTGGATTAAGCTCATTTGAGCTCTTTATGACCTATCGAAAGCTATCAACTTGCCTCGAGCAAATGGTATAGAAAACATTGTCGAGAACCTTGCAAGGTCGAAGCCGTGCTCGCATCATACCCTCCCTCTTTTAGGCAATTCATCCTCGAATCGAAAATGCCATGTTACGAACGGACATCACTATTGAGCAAAAGTAAGTCTTTGCTATAGGTGGAGTAATCTATTTGAATCCGTCATAGTGGTTTGGCAAAAAAATGAAATGGAACAACACCATCGGAAAATTTTGAGAAATTGTTAGACAAATTTTCTTTCACTTTTAATTTCTTCGGGGTCTCGGGAATTAGGGGTATGCAAAAATATATGATCTGACCGATCCGATTATCCGTTGATCCAATTCGAAAATTTGAATATCTGATTTGAATTTTTACTTTTAGATCAAATATTCGATCCAAATTTTAATTTTTTGGATCATGTATGGATCACAATATTTCAAGTTTCAGATTATCTGAATATCTGAAAATTCAAAATTTCATGAATATGGATCTCGTTATATTTAACAATTTAATGCTTGTTATATTTGAAATTCAAAAAATAGAAATTTCCATAGATGTGATCTTATTATATTTAGAAATTTGTTGCTTGTTATATTTGAAATTTCAAAATTTTCATAAATACGACCATCAAATCCGAAAAAATATTTAAATAAAATTATATATTCAGATAATCAGATATCTGAGCTTCTGATTCAAATATCTGATATCTGAATATTAGAATATCGAATTTTTTTCTGGATCGGATACGGATCGCTATTTTGCTGATCCAAAATTTCGGATATTTGTGACTTAGCAATTTGAAAGCTTGACAAAAATCAGAATTTAATTGCTTAATCTTTGTTATGACATATCGACATTAATATTTGCGACTTAGCAATTCATATAAAAACTATCGGATACATAAATCAAACTTTATCAAAATCTGGGCTTAGGTCCCCACCCCTTCAAAACAATCTATATATTCCCTAACCATTAGTCACTCAGCCTTGTGATTCATATTCAACAAATGAATGTAGTCACTCGACCTTGCAGGATATTTACAAATAAGGACGGTCGACTATATCCGATTGTATGTCAACTATATCCGATCTCAAACTTTAATTGTCAAAAGTAGGGGTGATAACGAGCCAGAGCCTGGGCAGGCTCGACTCGGGCTCAAAATTTTTGTCTAAAGCTCGAATTGGACAGCTTGAGCTCGGCTTGGCTCGAGCTCGGCTTATACTTTCCTCAAATTGCTTTTAAATTTTTTTTTTTTGAAGTTTTGGAAAATAACATGTGAAAACTTTTTTAGGAAAAGATAATATTTATTTATGAAGTCCGCGAGTAACCATAGTACATTTTCTAAATTATACAAGCCATAAGGAGAAGGGGATTTAAAGTATTTAACTATGACAACAAGTTAACACTAATATATATATATATATAATATTATATATAATTATTTCGAGCATGTTCACGAGCTTTTCGAGTCGAGTGGGCTTGGCTCGACTTGTTAAGGTCTTGAGCCGAGCACGAGCTCACTCGAGCTGAGCTTTGACCAAGCTGAGCCTGAATAGCTTGCGAGCCGGTCAGGCTCATTATCCCCCAAGTCAAAAGCCAATATATCCATTTGAACTACAATTTCTTACTAGTTTTCTTATGCAAAACATAAATGAGCTTATTCAAATGATGTTGCTTAATGCAACCAAAACATATCATATCGGAAACAAATATCGGTACCCTTAGGCAGTCACATGCTTGTAAAAACATAGCATTAACATATAGGTTGCCTTAAAACAGTAAGTTTCTCATATTCAAATCTTCAAAACAAATCAAATAAAACTTTTCTTAAATGAATAATTTAATGGGAATAAAAAAGATAGTCGGGAAAGCTTACTTTTGAACTTAACATAGCTTGCTAGGCTATTATTAAACTCCCAAAATTCATTTTAGACCTTGTGAAAACTCAGCGTATAGGTTTAATCTCATCCACTAGCTTTTGCATTATCGTCGAAAGCTTTTTGACAACGCCGACATCGCCAAAAGAGAGCTAGACCTCATTAGTCGGATCCGATATGTCTACAACTCATCACAATATAATTCCATATCAAAAACTAATCCAAAAGTTCTAGCAACTATCTCTAAAGCCAATCGCTAACTTACTCGCTTCCGAAGTACCGAAAATTCATCTAAAACAACATATATTCAGATACAAAAACTCAGCATATATTCTCAATTCCTCATCATTATCATTCCCAAATGTCATCTAAAAACCTCCTAAAATAGTAGCTGACACTTAGGTATCCAAATCACCACCAATCTTTCATAAATCTTTAAGAACACTCAACTTAATTTAACCAAATTAATTAATTTTGGGATTAATCTTACAAAATTAAGTTTAGATTATATCCAACCCATAAAGAAACACCACAACCCAATCCAAATCAATTAGGTTTACAATATTAATCAAGATGTCGCCATCAAAACACTTAAAGAACTCAATTTCCATATAAAATTCTTTAAAAACACAATTAAAACTTGAAATTAGGAATACTAAGCATGTGGAATATCATCAAGAAACATCTCCTTACCTTGAGAAATTGAGAAAATTAATTTTGAAGATGAATCCATCAAGTTTAAAACCAATTTCGATAGAAAATCATGAAAAAATCAATTGATTTGTAAAAATCAAGAAAGAATTTATGAAATAAATTGATGTAGAATTGTTTTAGAATCAAAGAGATTTTGTGAAAGTGATAGAAAATGAAGATAATAGTTTTAAGAGAAAATGAAGAACTCTCTCATTTTTTAAAAAAATAACCGTCAATAGCTTTCTTGTTGAAAATAGAGGGAAATTTAATTAAAAACAAAAATGATCAATATGCTCCTTAAAAATTCTTAGATAGAACCCTTTTTTATTTTAGTCACTAAAAATACATATCAAAATTCATTTAGCTTAATTAAAGCCATTCAAAAAAATCTATTATTTAATGTAATATTTAAATAAAAATATGAAATCATTTAAGACATCCAATAATTCAAAAATAATTTTCCAAACCATTAATTAATTTTTTGAAATTAATTAATTAAACAAATCTTACCGAAATTCTAAACCGATTCGGTCTAAATACTAGATTCTTTTAACTCGGATTTTGGGATGTTACAGTCTCCAACAATATTGATATCAGGCTTAAAAATCTTACATGGAATGAATATTTAGTATCAATATTAATCTTGAGTATTAGTACCCCTATGTGGTATTGATATTGATTACTTGAGGTATCAATATCAATGAATAAATTAAAAACATATAATCCAATTTCAATATTGATATTGAATATGTGTATCGATACTTTCTCCTCATTATCGTTACCCTATGTTTAAGTATAGGTACTCAAACTTACTATTTCTTAAAAAAATGTAGTTTGGACCTTATAGTTTGTTCTATTCACATGATGGCTTATTAAGGTTATAAACATGAATAAATGACCCTTAATTGTGAAAATATGATTAATGGCAAGATAATTGAGAAATTTCTCCTTAAGTTAGATTAGACACTCAAAGATATTAAGACTACACATTCGTCTTTTAACTTTATTAAATAACAATTTAGTCCCTAAACTTTTAAAAGTTTATAAAATGGTCTTTGATCATAAGAAATGTATGATTAGTCAATTTTAAAGTAAATTAAAGGGTAAAATGGATTATTGGACTGACATGATTGATTTATATCGATTATAGGTTTACTTTTGTTTGCAGCTTTGTGGTTTGATGTTTGTCTCTTTGATCCAATTTTTTACTAAACAATGTAGGATGTTACATTTGTTGGTATCAGAGCTTATGTTTAGTAGATTCTAAGACTAGATCGAGGCTAGTTATATGTTTTATGATTATATATGTCACATAGGAGTTTATGTTGTGTTTGATTTATTGACTTACAACTATTACAATCCAATTTCTTTGAATAGTTACCTCTAGATGTCAAGAAATACGAATGATTTTACAAATTTCTAGGTCTTTGATGATTCCTCCACTAATGAGGATGGACGATCCCTTTTGTCTACTCCAACCCAACAAAGCTTTTTGTAGACTCATGCAGTTGAGTTACATCTATCACATGTGGCCTATTATCAGAATATGTTTGTAATGTTCAAAAGATTTTATGAAGTTTATAAATTAATCTTTCAATTCGCCTCCTCCTCAGGCTTCAAGATCTCGGGTTCCAATTGACAAGCTTTCTTAGTATCAATCATATATCTTCACTGTACTAGATTATGATCACTCTTAGACTGCTGAGTATTGGCTTGATAACACTTTAAAGATCCTAAATAATCAACTTTAGTATTTTAATGTTCATAAGTTGGAGTGTGTTATTTCTTTTATTTATGAGGAGTCTTAGAATTAGTAGGAAACCACTATCTTTATAGTCCTTGAAGAAATAGTGACTTGGAAATTTTTTGTGAACGAATTTTAAAAGAAGTATATTAGTGACAACTATCTAGCAAAAAAGAAAACAATGCATGCACCTGAAGTAGGGGAGTAAATTTGTTAATCAATATGTTCATGAATTCTACTAATTATGTAGATATGGCTCTAAGTATATAAAGACTGATGAAAATAAATGGCATATGCTTGTAGATGGCTTGAATGATAATCTCTTACCCTTGTTCATTGCTCTAGGAATGTGAGATTTCCAAGAGTTAGTGAACCGGGTGATTGCTACCTAGTCTGCTCAGTGAATGAATGAGAAGAAGAGTTGTGTTTTCCGTAGAACAGACAAACGAAGCATAGAGTTCTCCCATTCACCCTTACCACCAAAAAGGGTGCAAGAATTCCATGAAGTATCCCGGGCATATTTTAGTCAACCTTTCAAGATAAAGCATATAGACAAGCCTGAATCAGTAGTCCGTCCAGTGACTAGAGCTACATCAACGAATAGAACTTGTGGTTCTAGGAGAGATTTATGATTTCTTTTATGTAATAATTGTTAGAGGCGTCACACTAGTGATTGTCGAATACTTACTAGATCATGTTATTTGTGTGGTGAACAAGTTTATTTCATGATGAGTTGTCTGAAAAAATCCTGACAAAGTTTTAAGTTCTTTGTAAAAGATGTCTATTCTGGCTCAGTCTTGGAGCAGTCGAGAATCTAATAGAGCTTAATCCAGTACTTCCAGTTGACCTAGAGGTCAGTCAGTTCCAATAACTCGATAGAAGTCAAGGGCACAACTCAGATGTATAATGTATGTGGTCGTGAAGATGGGGATGTCTCAGAACCTACCAAGACCAAGATAATTTCTACTAATAGTGGATCTTGGATCTATTCATTCATTCACAACAATCTGATTAAATAATTCTAGTTGTTCTTAGAACCTACCAAGACCAAGATAATTTCTACTAATCCTTTAGGGGATAGTGTGTTGGTGAATCGAGTATGTAATCATTGTCTTTTTGAAGATTCAAGGGGTGAAATTTCCTATTGATCTCATGGAATTATTTTTTATGAATTCGATTTGATTTTTTGGACTTGATTGGTTGGGCGAGCATCATGCTTGGGTAGACTTTTCAAAATATACGAATAAATTATGTCATTTTCAAAAGAAGGAATTTTTTATTTTTATTAACAAATAATATTCACTCTTATCAAATAAAATCTACATGCATAAAGGATAATACTTTAAGATTAAACCTCAAACTCGTAGCTTTCATTATTAAGACAACGTGTACCCATATAAGTATCAATTTTGGGCGCTATTGAGTGTTATCGCTAATTCATCTTCACTATAACCGACTTCTGATCTTGTTTTCATTTATATTCTCTGGTTTTTAAAGCTTGAACTTGAAAGTTATCTTTTTTAAAAGTAGTTTTCTAAATTCAAACTTTTAATAGGTAATTTTATAGGTGATCGAGCATACCTAGCCCGAATGATCTATGATGACTCCATTTTCATTCAAAAATCAGGTTTTCAATAAAATCTAAACCAAATACCTTTTCAAAAAACGTTGGACTTAAGAATTGTTTCGACGGCAGCTATGTTGCATAGATGTATTTTGCAGGGGTGTTGGAAGAATGTTTAGTATACATCAAGTTTTGGGATATATATCGGGTTATAAAATACATGAGATATCATGTATTTATACTCTTCGTGATCTCTACATTTTCAGTAGATTATTTATTTCTCTCATCCGTGAAGGTAGACATTGTCAAACCACGTTAAATCGCGTATCTTTGCGTGTATTTTATTTTATGTTGATATTGCTTTGATTATTTTTCCGCATACAAATTTCTAACATCAAATTAAAAATTTGACCAATTGAAGTCAAAGGCTGATTTTTAATGTATTTAATTATTTTTATTCTTTTATATATTTTTAAGGTTTAATGCATAATTTGGTCTCTAAACCATACTCATTTTCCACTTTAGTCATTTTACTTTTGATTGGAGGTACCACATTGCACGTTTTAATAAGTGTCACGTGTTAATCATTTGTTAACAACATTAGTAACCATTGGGACTATGACAAAAAAAATAAGTTTTGGGCCTGGTCTAGGAAAAAAAAGTAGCAAAATGACTAAAGAAAAGCAATATAGTTTAGGGCCGAATCATGTATTAAGCCTATAATCTAACTATAATTTTTCATTGGTTGGCTTAGAAGGGAAAAAATAAAGGAATAAATATTGGTCAGATTCAGACCACCAAAGGTGTCTTGATACTGAATCCATCGCCGGCATTTCCCATGCTTCTAAATTCAAGCTCCTCTCAGGAGAAACTCTAGTTAATAACCCTTTCTTCCAATCCAAAGGTTCCCATTTCTTCATTTTCTCAAATCTGAATCTCCACCCTCGGATCAGATCACCCCACTGATCATATCTGCCTCCGCCCCTTAGATCTAACCAGCCACACAAGGGAAAAAATCCTTCTTTTTCTTTTTCTTCTTCTTCTTCTTCTTCTTCTTCTCTCTCGTTTCTTTATTCGTGGAGAGAGAAGAAAACCCAGAGGGAAAAAATTGAGTCTTTGAGCTCAAAGTTGGTATCTTCACTGTTATCCCAAAAGACCCAGATGGTGGAAGCGCAAACATGGACAAGGAGGATGAGCAATCCAAGATTGGACTCAACCGTCACCGCTGACGACCTGGTTTTGGACATTCCGGCAACCCCAACCGCTGAACTTAAAAATAGCACCTACGCCGTTGGATACCGTCTCTCTCCTAGCCTTGTAACGGCACTGATCATCGCCTCATGGTTCATGTCCAACATCGGGGTCCTTTTGCTCAACAAGTATCTCCTCAGCTTTTATGGCTACCGCTATCCAATCTTCCTCACCATGCTTCACATGCTCTCATGCGCTTCTTACAGTTACGTGGCCATAAACTTCCTTGAAATAGTCCCAAGGCAACACATTCTGTCGAGGAAGCAGTTCTTCAAGATCTTGGCTCTGTGTGTCATCTTCTGCTTCTCCGTGGTGTGTGGGAACACTTCTTTAAGGTACATTCCCGTGTCTTTTAACCAAGCTATTGGCGCAACCACCCCTTTTTTCACTGCCATCTTCGCTTTCCTAATCACTTGCAAGAAGGAATCTGCTGAGATTTATTTCGCACTTGTGCCTGTGGTTTTTGGGATTGTTTTGGCTACCAACAGTGAGCCTTTGTTTAACTTCTTTGGGTTCTTGGTTTGCATTGGTTCCACCTCTGGTCGTGCTTTGAAATCTGTGGTCCAAGGGATATTGTTAACTAATGAATCTGAGAAGCTGCATTCCATTAACTTGTTGTTGTATATGGCACCTATGGCAGCATTGATTTTGTTACCATTTTCTCTTTATATTGAAGGGAATGTTGCAAGGGTCACAGCTGAGAAAGCCAGGAGTGATTCATTTATTATTTTCTTATTGATTGGGAATGCTACGGTAGCCTATTTGGTGAATCTGACGAATTTCTTGGTTACAAAGCATACAAGTGCCCTTACTTTGCAGGTTTTAGGCAATGCCAAAGCTGCATTGGCTGCATTTGTGTCGGTTTTGGTCTTCAGGAATCCGGTGACCGTGATGGGGATAAGTGGATTCGCAGTTACAGTTATGGGAGTTGTCCTTTACAGTGAGGCAAAGAAGAGATCCAAGGTCACAGCACATTGACTATAAGTTGAAAACAAAGAATGGGATTCCTTTTGGTTGCCACAAACACTGGTGCGGCCCCTTTTTCTTATTTTTTCTCTATCATTTACTATAAATTTCTTGTTTTCTCATTAGATTTAATTGAGGGAAAGAATCAAAGAAGAAAATTTAGATAAAATTGTTATTGGATTGGATTGTATAGGAAGAAATTGTGGTGATCTGAGAGAATTTTCCCCTGTTTGTAATCTTATCTTATGATTTTGCTTCATTAAAATGGGCAGAAAGAAGACGATTCAAATATTCATTTTTATGTGTTATGTTTGAGAGATAAAGTTCTCCACTTCTACATGTTCCACATATCTGATGTGCTGTTGAATCTTGCAATTTTCAACTGTTCTATTTGCAGTTTAAAAATGTATTGCATGATTTTGACACCTTTGGTCTAGTTTCTGAGTTTAGAAAAATTTTGATTTGATTGGCAATATTATGTCTTGGGTTCTAGTCCTTTGATTTGAGTTTAGATTTTAGAAGGAAACATGTTTTTGCATGATGTAACAACTTGAGAATGAAATCTTGGTGCATTATTCAGTCATGCAACAGCTTGAGAATGAAATCGTGGTGCATTATTCAGGTGTCCCTGAGAATCTGCATTGAATTTTCCTTTGGTTTGAGTTTAAATTTGTCAATTGTTCCCATCTCTTTCTCATCATGGTTGCCATTTTCTGTAGTAAATATGATGTAGAAAACAAAAGGGATCAGTTCAATTCAAGTTGATGGGACAATGAATCAGCCCGGGGCATTATTTTTAAGCTTTGAGATTATTGGCCATTCATTTTTGTTATTTATAAGAGAAGTGTGTGAAGAACTTTAGTATATTTGTTAAAAATTGGAGAGAATAAAACTTCAGGTATTTTACTGATCCCTACTTGATGTTAGTATGAAATCAACCGAGCTTGAATGTTAGTTTGTTCGTGTTCGATTTGTATTTGTTAAGAATTTTGAAATTGTGTCTATTTATTTGATTTATGAGTGCTTGTGAACATGTTCGATTAATGTTCACCAAATCAACATTTGGAGCTTCATATAGTTGCCTGTTTATCTGCTTCAGCTTGAAAACGACATATTAAGCTCTTTAAGGCCATGGACTTGGCATTTCACAAAAACAAGGCCTGCCTTGTAAATCATATAAAAATTTAATATTCCAAATCAGTTGGCGTGGATTTTCTTTGTTCCCCATTTTGCTTTGAAAAAAAATACAGGAAGATGTGACATGTTGCACTTATAGTTGTAATCAACTATTCGTGTTAAAAAAAAACAAAATACAAAAAGGCAATACGTTTGTAATATTTAGCAAACCTAGCTAGTTTAGATATCAAAAGCATTTTTTGAGCCAAAAGTAAAGGGAAATTGGGGGAGTATTGCCCCTTAAAATTAATTTTAGGAAAATGGGGTCTTTGAGTTTTATTTTAGAAACTACTGCAAATTGAACAGTGGGGGAAGACGCCACCTGTAGGTGGCGAATGAGTGTTTTTTATAAAAAAAATTTTAAAGTGTTCACGTGCATGACAGCTTTGGAGAAAAAAATATTAAAAAAAGAGAGGACGCCACCTGCAGGTAGCATCTTCCTCTGCACTGTAGAATTTGCCATAGATCCTTAAATATATTTTAATGTCTTTTATTTTCTTAAATTTAATCCCTAAACACCCAACGAAGCCCAAAAGTAACGCAAAATATGTAGTTTTCAGGTCAAAGTATTTTCATCTTGATTTAAAAAAGTGTTTCTTAAAAGTTAAAATTTCTAGCTTTTTAGATTTTCTAAAATGTCATGGACCACGAGTTTGAGTTCGAGTCACATGCTCTGTAAGCTGCCAAGAGGTTCTTGAAGAGATTTTGGACTTGAAGAGATCACCCGATACATGAAGCATTCTAGAAGACTTATTCATCCATACCTATGTGAACATAGAAGATACTTTCTTTAGATAGTGATTAGAATCTAGGGAATAGAAGATACTTTCTTTAACGATTAGAATCTAAGAAATATATTAATTTTGTACCATTGTGGTTAGTGAGTTTTGATCTTAGTCATTATTAAGAAACCTTAAGACTTAACAAAATGTTAACAAAGTAAACAGAGAATGATACTCAAGAAGCTTGTTTATTTCATGAGAGGTTGTATGTTTATATACAGAAGGAGGAGATAATTTCAGGAGCTGAAATTGTTTCTGTTAAGGATAAGCTAACTAACTCAACAATATAACTTCCTTAGCTAACTAACTAGCCACGTCATTTACATCATTTACAACATGCTCCCTGCTTTTTTCTTTCCCAATATCTTCTGCTGACAAAACTCCTAACTTCTGGCGAAACATGGTGAAGTAAGGCTTGGACAGTGCTTTTGTAAAACCATCTGCAACCTAATGCTCATCTGGCACATAGTTGACTTTGAGCTTGTTGGCAGTCACTTTCTTTCTAACAAAGTGTACATCCAATTCAACATGTTTTGTATTGGTATGATAAATTGGATTTGCACTCATGGCAATGGCACTCGAATTGTCACACCATATAATAGGCAAATCTTGGTGTTGAATGCCCATGTCTCCTAGCAACGCATCGAGCCATGTTGTTTCTGAAGCTACAATGATAAACAGGTTGCCACAATTCCCAAGAGCTCTTGTATTCAGCTTTAGTGGTCGATCGAGATACAGTCTTTTATTTCTTGAAGTTGCACAAGACCAGGTTGCCACAATGATAAACACAATTTCCAGAGATCAATCTTCTATCATCTACACTCCCTCCCCAATCAGCATCCGAGAACGTTATAAGTTTGCATGAAGCAGTTTTGGATGAAAACACCAGTCCATAATCTAGGGTTCCATTCAGATATCTCAGCACCCTTCTCACAGCAGCTAAATATTGTTCACACGGAGCATGCATGAATTGGGCAAGCTTATTAACCCTAAACAATATCCAGTCTTGTATGACACGCATACAACAAAGCTCCTACCATGCTACGATACTTGCATTGACCAATGACTGCCACCATCCTGTGTTAATTTGATAGAGGTTATCATTGGAGTGGGAACTAAATTTGCATTAGTCAGGTTTGCCTTGATTAACAGATCCTTGATATACTTTTTTGACTTAACACAATCGTATCTTTATATCTTGTGATTTCAATACTAAGAAAATAATGAAGGTTCCCTAAGTCTTTCAATGAGAATTTGTCACCCAATTACTTTACAACTCTCTCAATTTCATCACTAGAACCTCCAATTACAGCTATATCATCTACATAAACCAAGACATAAGTATACACACCTCTCTCACATTTGATGAACAACGAGCTATCCCTTGAGATCCCTTGAATCCAATTGCCAGTAAATGATCCTTTAACATCGAATACTAATTACGTGGAGCCTGGCTTAACCTATACAAGGCCTTCTGCAACTTACACACTAGCCTTGAGCCCTCAGCTGACACTTGTTCAAAACCAAGAGGTTGCTGCATAAATAATTTCTCATGTAAATCACCATTGAGGAAAGCGTTATTCACACCCACTTGTCTCAATTTCCAGGAGTTTGCTGCAGCCAGAGCAAGAATCATATTGATGGTTGATGCTTTAACCACTGGACTAAAGGTGTCTTGAAAGTATCCGTTGGCTACCAATCTGGCCTTGTAACGTTGTATTGTTCCATATGCATTTCTCCTAATTCGAAATAGCCACTTGCACTGTAACACCCTTAAGGTATATTCGTAGACCGAATATACACTAAAGATGTTATAGAGTTGTTAAGAAAACTTGACTAAATCTTTTTTTTATCAAACTTTATCTTGTAGTCTAACCCTTTTCGGGTTTAAATTAAAAACTACGTCAGTCTATAGCAGCTAGTTCTAACTCTGAATTGTTTTATAAAATTTATAAATGTGTTATTGAAATAAAAATATAATTTAGGGAGAAAACTATGTACCATGCCTAGACCCTTTCTTGATTTTAAAATTACTACGCGATTAGGGTTAAACTATACTTAACAATTTCATAAATCATAATCATTTGTAGTAAACCATAATCTAAGTCCATACATTCGTATTAATACGTAAACATATTATAACTTAACTTTACAAAATAGTTTGTCTCTTTAAAACTCACATACATACATGTACATGCCCACTAGACATCAACCATAATTTAAGATGTACATACCATGATTATTAATGTAACTTGTATATCTCGATTTAACAGCTCCTCTTGCTATTCTACTTGGGCGAACCTACGTGTAAAATAAACACACGCTAAGTACGAACTTAGTGACACAATAATCTCATTTAACAAACATAAAGAAAAGTAATACTTATCATATGATATCATATTAAGTTCTCTACCTAAGATAGAATAGTACTATCAAGGTTTCCATAGTCACTAGATATTGAAGTGCATGTCATAAATTTTTTAACTTATTCATGGTTCCAGTACTCTATCGTCATCAAGTAAATTATAAGCATAGCATAAATCACATATATAATATTTTTCGTAAACATAACATAATTCACATACATAACAAGATTCACATTCATGACATAGTTCATATACATAACATGATTCATATTCATGGCATGATCCATTTATGTAACATGATTCTCATACGTGGCATATTTCATTTGCATGACATGAATTTCATACGTGACATGATTCATATACGTGTTTTCATTCATAAACATGACTTAATTTATATACATAATATGATGCGTGTACATGGCATAATTCATATGCATGGCATAATTCATTTACGTAACATAATCTGTATACATGGCATAATTCATATGCATAGCATATTTCTTATGTTTGTGACATACTTTATATACATGGCATAATTCATGTACTTGGCATGATTCATATACTTGGCATAATTCATATACATGTCATGATTCGTATACTTGACATATTTCTTATACATAGCATGGTTCATGTTCATGACATGTTTCATATACGTAACATGATTTGTTTACATGACATGATTCATTATCATTGCCCAAAGTGTATATGGCATAATTCATATGCATGGCATAATTCATATACGTAACATAATTTGTATACATGGCATGATTCGTATGCATAGCATATTTCTTATATATGTGACATACTTTATATACATGGCATAATTCATGTACTTGGCATGATTCATATACTTGGCATAATTCATATACATGTCATGATTCGTATACCTGACATATTCTTATACATAGCATGGTTCATGTTCATGACATGTTTCATATACGTAACATGATTTGTTTACACGACATGATTCATTATCATTGCCCAAAGTACGCTATAGGAGATCGAGGTGCGCGAGTCATCTTGATATGACACCGTAGTGTCAAACGTAAACGTAAAGATGAGTACGTACTCGGGGACGCTCTTTGCTCCCCGTAAACATAAGGCATCTCGACAGTGCACTCGGGCACAGTGGGCGTAGATCCCCAGGGTGCGGTACCTCGATAGTGCGCTCGGGCACAGTGGGTGTAGATCCCCAGGGTGTGTGTGACACAATCATTTTGTCATAATTTTTGTTTAATAACATGAACATAAGGGTGCAGCTGCTAAAGACTCTATGGCATGCCAACTATACCATGGAGTCTCATACTCAATACTTGGGCATTTCTTTTATTACCGATCAATTATCATCAATCATATAGATAGGAAATTCATATTCATATTTCATAGTAATTGTTCATGGTAATCTTAAATCATCATAATTAGTCATATAAATAGACATTTCATGTTTCATGCTTCAACATAAATGTTCATGGTAAACATAGATCATCATATAAATAAACATTTCGTATCTCATACTTCAACATAATTGGTCATGGCAAACATAAATTAACATATATATAGATAATGCAATATCATTTTAATTTAAGGTCGACTAATCGCAAGTCTTCCTAATTGCATTTTAAAACATATAAATGCACTCACCTGAGCCATGAATAGTATGTCTCACTAAGCTTACTCGAGGTTCTTATCTTTCTTTTTATCACTGGTTCACTTTCGATCACTTTTAGAATTGCATAAGACCAATCAAACATATACATCATTTCTCTTGCGTTAAACTTAAATCTAACATTGCTAACTTGATTCTTAAACATAACTATTCGAATATAAAATTTTCTGAAAATTTTCCCAATATTCTTCAAAGTTGCCGAATTGGTCCCTAGGTCCTTAGTGACCATTTTGAACATTAAACAATTGTTCAAACCCATTTTTGAACAATTTCCATAATTAATTACTTATTTTGGACTATTTCTTTTTTAGTCCTTAAACTTTATGAAAGTGACATTTTAGTCACTACTTCACTTTTGTACATAAATTCATGTACAACTAAACCAATTATTTATTTCTAACATCCTTATAAATTTTCCTTCAACTTTTAAACTTTATTCAACTTGGTCCTTCACTAATTCTTTATTTTCGAAAAGGTCCTTAAATTTTCCTTTCTTGTCATTTCAATCCTTTAAATTTCATAACATGCTTGAATCTTCAATTCTATCAATTTTCCATAAATTCAAGACCAATCCCTAACTTTTACTAAATTGCCGCATTGGTCCTTGAATTTCCAAAATTTTCATTTTGGTCCCTAATCACCAATTCAAGCTATTTTCACCATAATTCAATGATTCCCATGCTAAAATAAAATTCACAATAATTTCCCCTAAATTTTCCAAATTTTCGAAATAGCCCCTAATTTCTCAACTTGGGAAAATTATTCAATCTAACATCAAAATCAAGCTGACAACATCATATTCTATTCAATATCATCATTAATTTAGCTTCCTAACCAAAACCCCCCAAATTTTAGGGTTAGGGTTTATAATCTCTAACATGGAATTTATCCAAATTCAACTTGATTCCATGTTTTAAATCATCAATTCAACTAACTACAACCCTAAATTCATCATAAGCTTCAATTTCCATAATCATCTTAATCAATAACATGAACTAAAAATTAACTTTTATCATGCAATATTACTATCAAAATGAAGAGAATTACGTGTAGAACAAATTTACCTAAATAAATTTTACTTGAATCTTGCCTTGATTCTTCAAAATTTGGCTTGAAAATTGGAAAATTCTTTCCCCTTCTTTCTTGGCTGAATTCAAACAGCCCTTTGTGAAGATGAGATGGTTTTTTTATCATCTTTTAACCTATCAAATCCACATGTTATATTAAATGAATTTAAAATTCATTTAATTAGTGAATTTACCATTTTGCCCTTTTATTATAATGGCCAAGATTCAATCTCACCAAAATCAATGGCCATGATTTAATCCATGTGTAAATCTTCTTCCAAAATTACCCTCAAAGTTCCAAAATATTACAAAAATGCCATCCATGGAAAATGACCAATTTGCCCTCCAACTAGACTTTATTTACAGCAAAACTTAAAAATTGCCATTCCATTAAAATTGAACCAAATTGGTTCCAATCCAACTGTCCATGCCCCAAAATATCTTATATTTTTATTTATGGCATTTATTCGATCCAAATATTCGAATTTCACTCAATATGATTTCCAAATTTTCTTTCTTTAAGCTTTATAACCACTACATCATATTCTAACTAAATCTAGTTAGAATCTCACCAATATTAACAAAATATTCATAAAATAATATTTTATGAATTTTTCATAATCTTAGGAACTATCTTTAAAATTTCAATTCGATCTGGGATACTAATATCCATAAAATATTTCTACTGCGATTTTACCTCTTTCCAAGCTATTGGATTTATTCCGAAAATTCTATATTTTCATTTTCGGGAAATAAACTCTATTATCCATAAAAACTTCATTTTCCAAGGTCTTAGACTGAATTTTCCTAACTTAGTCTATTATTCCGATAATTATCGAAAATCTTATAGAATAAAATTTCTCTTAGAATTCCTTTATCGATAATCCATACGAATTTTCTCTACTCTTACTGAGTCCAAAATATCGATCAAAAACACTTTTATGGGACCTTCTCGGAGGTCACCCATACTAAAATTTCCCTGGCCTGAGCACGCTTAACAATTTTATTCGATCCAAAATTGAATAATATAAGCCTCATATGAAAAATCTACCACTCTTGGGGGTGAACTATTCATTTATGGGGTTAAATTACATAACTTTTTTAAAATTACACTTTGGTCCCTGAACTTTTCCAAAGTTTATACTTTCACCCCTAAACTTTTAAAAATCACATTTTAGTCACATAGCAAAAATTGAGATATTACATGCACTCAACTGTGGTCCTCCCTTCAGGTAGAGACTCCAACTTCCAGGTGTCATTAGCTTGTAATGCTTCATACTCAGCAACAACATTAGCTTTCCAATTTTCAAACTAAAGGGCTTTATGAACTGTAACAAGTTCACTTTCTTCATTTGCTTCACATGTGAATAGGTAAATCTTTGGATTGAATATCTCATTCTTTCTCTGAGTGACCATCATGTGATTTCTTCCTTGATCCTCAGGCTCAACATTGTGTGATACTTCTACTATTGGTGGGGCACCAACAGTTTCAGCATGTTCATCAACAGGTGTTGTTGGTGGTTGTTCCTGATCATTCTGAACTTTATAGGGCATTAAATGTGGATAGCATCGACACCCAAACACCCTTAAAAACTGATAATCTGGTTGCTTGTTGTGTAATGCTTCATAGGGTGATTTTCCATTTAGCACTCGAGTGGGCAACCTGTTGGTCAAGTGAACAGCTGATGCAACTGCATATGACCAGAAGTGAAGAGGAAAAGATGCTTGAGCTAACAAAACAAGTGACAACTCAATAATATGGCGATGTTTCCTCTCAACTACACCATTCTGCTCAGATGTGTGAGGGCACAACAACCTATGCTTAATTCCTTCAACTTGAAGAACATTAGATAACCCCCTTATATTCACCACCCCAGTCACTTTGGATTTCTTTAATGACAGCTCCATACTGAGTCTTAACCATACTCTGAAATAATTAAAAAGCATAAAATGCTTGACTCTTAGTCTTAAGAAGATACACCCAACAGTGTCTCATTGTTGCATCAACAAAAGGATACATAATAGTAAAATCCATTGGAGACAGTGTGGGCAGGGCCCAAAGATCAATAAAGACTAGGTGAAAAGGTGTATCGTATGTGGTAATAGACTCAGTAAAAAATAATTTGTGGCTCTTTTCAATGCAACATGCAAAACAAACATCAGATATCTTTTTATTATCTTGAAAGGGTAAAACAATATTTGCATTTTTACAAGCTTGAACAAGAGACAAATGAGCAGGATGCCCAAGTCTCTTGTGCCACAAATTGTAAACATCCTCATCCTTAGTTGCAACATTTGCTTCAATGGCCACAACTTTCTTTGAATTTGAAAAAACAGCAGGGAAGTGATAAAGTCCTTCTCTCTCAGCACCATTCAACAAAACAACTCCAGTATCTTCATCATGCACAGCACGGTTCTTTGCATAAAACTCGAAATACACCTTATTATCTCTAGCAAACTTGGATACAGAAAGGAGATTTTTAGTTACTGATGGTACATGAAATAGATTCTTTATCATCAGTGTACGAGGAAAAATCAAAACAAACTGTCCAGTTTTAATAATTGATAAACTATGTCCATTACTCACTACAAGTTTACCTGGTCCAGTATAGTCAGTCTCATGTTGTACTTGTGAAGCATTTGGTGTCACGTGATGTGTGGCACCTGAATCTACAACCCAAGTGTCAGACCTATTTGACCCTGGCTGATAAGTAGACTGATCATTGTTTTCCATTCGATTGCTACAACAAGCATTATAACAAGCAGGATTATTTTTAAGAAATGTAACATATGCATGAGCAGATTTATCTCTGTTACCCCCATTTTGGGCAAGAACGCCAGCAAAAGATAGATTGAACCTTTGCCAACACCTATCAGCTGAGTGTCCAATTTTGCCACATAACTGACATTATATTCTTGCACGTCCACGTCCTCGTCCTCTCACACGTAATCTTCCCCCATTTAAAGTAGTATTTTTCATGTGAGCCACATTTGCACTAATTGGCAGTCGTATTTGAGCATTAATACCTTTCAATTGAGCTTCAGCATCAACTAAAGTTGATTTAACAGCACCTAAACTAAACGATGGTTTACTAGTTGTTATCACAGCAACAAAGGGTTGATATTCAATTGGTAAACCATTCAAGATCGTAGCAATTTGCTCCACATTGGAAACTGAACTTCCACAAGCAGTGAGTGCGTCACATACCTCTTTTATCTGGGTAAGGTATGATCGCATGCTTTCTTCTTTTTTCTTGATGGATTGAAATTTGCAGTGTAAACTCATGACACTCGTCGTCGATCGATTTGTAAAGAATTGCAGCACAGTTTCTCACACAGTTGAAGCTGTCTCAGCACCAACAAACTCAGGAAGCAAATGAGAGCTTATGGTCGACAATGGCCAAGACGCTAATGCACTGTCTTGTGCCATAAATGCTTCATAACCTTCATTGGGTTGTACTTCACCCCATCACAACAAACCATTTCTGGAAGGGCTTTTAAAGCACCAGTAAGTAGCTTTTCCAACCTATGACTCCTTACAGTCAACAACACTTGTTGCTTCCACAACAAGAAGTTCATTTCATCAAGAATGACAATAACCCTCTTATTAGTGAACATCCTTCCAAATTTCAGCTGTTCTTGTGGATTATACCGTATAAAATAGAGTTATTACCATTGTAAACAACTAATTAGTTTAGATAATTAAGTAGTTTAATATCTAACTCTTATCTTTTAATAGGATAGAATTTGTCTCTAGTAAGATATGATAGAAAGGTTGAATATTTTAAATGTTTTGAATATTTGTAGTCTTTTTATCTCTTTAGATAAGATAAGGCTAACCTAGATTGTTTGATTAGTTAGGAACTCTTATGTAAATAGCCTATAAATAGAGATGTACTCAAATGTATTTTTTCATCAAGTGAGAATAAGAAAACTCAAGTCTATTCTCTCCAATCCTCCTTTATTAACATGATATCAGTTCAGGTTACGATCCTTACAACCTAGAAAATGCAGATATCTTCTTCGTCCAAAATCAGTTCAGGACCTAATTCAAATTCCACCACTGATCAGATTATGGTGAGCACTACACATGTAGGCAGTGTTTCTTTTATTGCCAATAGTAATTTTGTCACATGGATAGTGGATTCTGGTGCTTCTGACCACATGACAGGGAATGCAAATTTGTTTCAAGATTTTACAAAACAGAATTCAACGAAGCATGTCAAGACTGCAGGTGGAAACTTAGCATGTGTAAAAGGAACTGGAACTATATTTCTTACTCAGGATATTTCTCTTCAATCTATCCTTTATGTTCATTCTTTGACTTGCAATCTTCTATCAGTAAGCAAGTTTTGTAGAGATTTAATCTGCTCCGCTAATTTCGCTTCAAATGATTGTGAATTTCAGGTACTGGATTCGGGAAAGATAATTGGCAATGCTCGGTTGTATGGTGGACTTTACATACTTCAAGGTTCTTTACCTCCACCGAACCGAGCCTACTCTAGTTGCATCTCAAAACCTCTTCCCACATCAGACAACATTTCGAGTGAAATTATGTTATTACATTTTCGGTTGGGACACCCTAATTTCTTTTATCTTGCCAAAATGTACCCTAATTTATTTTTTACTAAAAAATATCAAGTCTTGTTATTGTGACATTTGTCAGTTTGCTAAACATCAAAGAACCACATACCCTTCATCTACATATAAACCATCCAATCCCTTTTCCATCATCCATAGTGATATTTGGGGCCCTTCCCATGTTAAAAATATAAGTGGATCTAGATGGTTTGTGACTTTTATAGATGACCACTCTAGGATAACTTGGACCTTTCTCATGAAAGACAAATCCGAAACCGGTGGGATCTTTAAAAAAATTTATAACATGGTTGAAAATCAGTTTCAAAGCAAAGTCCAAATCCTTAAAAACGATAATGGGAGTGAATACTTTTCAAACAATTTAGGATTTTTTTTTGGGGAAAAGGAAATAATTCACATTAGCTCGTGTGTCGATAGTCCACAACAAAATGGGATTGTCGAAAGGAAAAATAGGCATCTTTTGGAAATAGCTAGGTCTCTTTTATTCTCTTCCAATGTTCCTAATTATCTTTGAGGGGAAGCTTTCCTTACTGCTACTCATCTTATTAATAGGATGCCTAGTCTAATTCTTAAGTTCAAGTCACCTAGAGATGTCTTTCTTGAAAATTTTCCTTGTTTTAAACCTATGTCTTGTAACCTTCCACTAAGAGTTTTTGGTTGTTCTGTCTTTGTTCATATTCATCAACAACATCGGTCAAAATTAGATCCCAGGTCAATTAAGTGTGTTTTTATTGGCTACTCATCCACTAAGAAGGACTACAAATGCTATTCTCCGATTACAAAAAAGACTTATGTCTCTATGGATGTTACCGTTGTTGAAAATAATCCCTATTTTTCCAAAACCAAAATCCAGGGGGAGAATCAAAATGAATTTCAGTTTCAATTTTTTGATAACCTTAAAAATTCAATTGATTTACCTTTAACTTCACAGCCTACATCCCCTCCACATGTCATATTACCCTCACAATCTCCTTCTCCTTCAAGACCTTATACATCACCTTCCAAAACTCCTCAACCTGAGAGAAGAGAACTTAGTGTTTATACAAGAAGGGAAAAGTCCACTTTACAACCTAGACGTTGCCAAGAGTTGGAACTGAATCCTATTATCATGGAAAATTTAGAAGGTACGGAATCTCCTCATAATGAAAATCCTATTCCTTTTTTTAATATTGATGATTTTCCGATTGCTCAAAGGAAAGGTGTGAGGAAGTGTACTGCTCATCCTATACAGAAATATGTTGCCTATAGCCAATTGATGCCCTCCTTCAAAGCTTTCACAGCAAATGTTGATACAGATTCCAAGAACAGTTATGAAGCTCTAAATGATCCTAGGTGGAGAAAAGTTGTTGAGGAAGAAATCAAGGCTCTTGAAAAAAAAATGAGACCTGGACTCTGACAGATTTGCCTCAAGAGAAGAAACCAGTAGGTTGTAAATGGGTCTTCACTGTTAAATACAATTCAGACGGCATCGTTGAAAGATTCAAGGCAAGATTGGCGGCAAAGGGATTCACACAGACTTATGGTATAGATTACCAAGAGATTTTTGCTCTGGTTGCTAAACTAAACACGGTGAGGGTCTTATTGTCTTTGGCCGTGAATCAAGACTAGCCACTTCATCAATTAGACATTAAAAATGCCTTCTTGAATGGCAACTTGACCGAGGAAGTTTACATGGAGATTCCTCCTGGTATGAAGGAAGATTCGACAACTCACAAGGTATGCAAATTACAGAAAATCCTTGTATGGCCTAAAGCAGTCCCCGAGGGCTTAGCTCGAACGATTTGCCAAAGTAGTCATCGAAAGTGGTTATAAGCAATGTCAAACTGATCATACCTTGTTTACTAAGGTAAATAAAAAAGGTAAAAGAACAATTTTGATTGTTTATGTAGATGACATAATAGTCACTAGTGATGATGTTGAAGAAATTAAAAGGGTAAAATACTCACTATCCAAGGAATTTGAAACCAAATACCTTTGCAGTCTTAGGTATTTTCTTGGAATAGAGGTGGCGAGGTCTAAAATTGGCATAGTTATTTGTCAAAGGAAATACATCCTCGATCTTTTGGCAGAAACTGGCATGCTAGGATGCAAACCAGCCGAAACCCCAATGGAGCCGAACTTGAAGTTCAGAAAAGATGATGATAGAGTTCCGGTGTGCAAAGAGCAATACCAACAATTGGTTGGTAAGTTAATTTGTTTATCTCTTACAAGGCCTGACATAGCTTTTTTAGTTAGTGTTGTTAGCCAGCACATGAATGATCCAAGAGAGGAGCATCTTGATGCTGTACACAGAATCTTACGATATCTTAAGATGACTCCGGGACATGGCTTACTGGTTCAAGAAAAGTGAAGAAATGACAGTAATGGTTTTTACAGATTCCAGTTGGGTTGGTGAATTGACTGACAGAAGGTCAACCAGTGGATATTGTGCTTTTGTGTGGGGAAATTTAGTCACTTAGAGGAGTCAAAAACAAGTTGTGGTGTCAAGAAGCAGTGCAAAGGCTGAGTATCGAGCCCTTGCACTAGGGATTTGCGAAGGCATGTGGCTACAGATAATGCTGACTGAACTGGGATTAGATCACGATAAACAGTTTGAATTGCAAACCGATAGCCAATCCGCTATCAGTATTGCGAAAAATCCTGTTCAACATGACCGTACTAAACATGTGGAGATAGATAGGCATTTTATCTTTGAAAAAAATCAGCAATGGAGTTATAAAGCTTAGTTATGTTCCTACAAATCATCAACTAGCCGATGTCCTTACTAAAGCGCTTCCAAGGGCGGTTCTAGATGATTTTACATTCAAGCTGGGAATCTACAATCTTTACTCTCCAGCTTGAGGGGGAGTGTGGATTATACCGTATAAATTAGAGTTATTACTATTGAAATAACTAATTAGTTTAGATAATTAAGTAGTTTAATATCTAACTCTTATCTTTTAATAGGATAGAATTTGTCTCTAGTAAGATAAGATAGAAATGTTGAATATTTTAAATGTGTTGAATATTTGTAATCTTTTTATCTCTTTAGATAAGATAAGGCTAACCTAGAGTGTTTGATTAGTTAGGAACTCTTATTTAAATAGCCTATAAATAGAGATGTACTCAAATGTATTTTTCTATCAAGTGAGAATAAGAAAACTCAAGTCTATTCTCTCCAATCCTCCTTTATTAACAGTTCTTGATAGCTCGAATCTTGATCAGCAACTGTGTTAATCATCTCGACCAAGAACCACACTACTCAAGTGGAATAGAAAGAAAAGAAAAATGAAACAAAATAAACAGAGAAAGACAATTTCAAGAGAGCGAATGAGCAGCGAAAGATTTGGCACATATAGGAACTATGGCGATTGATACCATATTAAGAAACCTCAAGACTTAACAAAATGTTAATAAAGCAAACAAAGAATGATACTCACTTGTTTATTTCATGAGAGTTGGCATGTTTATATACAGAAGGAGGAGATAGTTTCAGGAGATGAAACTACTTCTGTTAAGTATAAGCTAACTAACTCAACAATATAATTTTCTTAGCTAACTAGCTAGCCACGTCATTTACATCATTTACAACATTCATCAATGTAATTCATTAGAGATAGTTAGATATAAGAGGACTCAACTATAAATAGAGGTCTTTCTCACCTAATTTATATCATCTATCCTCTGAGTAAGGTATTTACTCTCTAAAACTCTCTACTGTGATTTTGTTTGTTTGAGTGTTTTTTTCTTGTACTTAGTAGTGATTCTCTTGTTCTTGCTTTCACTTAAAATGAATGATTGTGCGTTTCGGTGCTCATGAAGAATTTGATTTTTCAGAGTGAAAAATCAGACTTAATTGTTTATCTCGAAAACTTGTAAGGTCGCGCATTTGCTAGTCTTAAAATCTAGACTCGTAACAAAAATACATTTTTCGGATACATTTTCTCACTACATTTTTTTTAAAAGAAATACCAAATTAACTTTATCACTTGTTATAAAATAAGATTCTATTATACCCGTATCCGTTTATGCTCCTGAGATTCCATTATTCCATTCCATCTCTCACAATTACCCGTGCATCCTTAAGATGCTGATTTGTTGAAACATTAACTTCCAATCACTTGAGAGATGGCGATTCCCTTTCCAATTTCCATGTTTGGTGGGTGTCCTTACGAGTCACGACTTGGGTGCTAATTCATTGTCAAAGGCGTCATCAAAGGATATGCCTTTTCTGGGTTGGGCTACACTTCTCTACTTGTTCAGGACAGCTTTTATAGGAGCTTTTACCTTCAAAATCGCTTTTATAACTAAAAAATATTACCGAACGATGAAAATTTTCACAGAACATAGCGTTTGAAAAGCAATTTTTGATGAAAAATCTAAAATTTTAAGCTTTTGTGATTGAAAAGTTCGGTTGTCATAGATGTTCATGAGACAGAGAAAAGAATCGGATTATATAAGAGGAAAAAATCACTGAAAATCAGATCTACTAAAACAAGAAAAAAAATGTTTAGAGATTTTAGTTAAAGAGATCGAAGATGGGAGAGAGGGATTGTACTAAAACCGTAAAACAAGAGAAAATGTGAATTTAACTTTCCTTTGACAAACTAAGATTTATTTTACGATTAAAAATGGGATTAAAGAGAATAAATCATAGCAGTTGGATCATTTAAAAACAAAAAGAATATAATGTTAATTAAAAATCAACACCGTCCAACTAAGAAGAGTAACATCTCAACCGTCAGAATTAAATATTTAACTAATATAAAAAGTGGACTACATGTTGTATCCCACAAAAGAGATCAGATTAAAAAATCATGATCACCCTTCACTAAAGGACTAAAAAATATATCTATCTTGAGTAAGTACATTTGGTCGATTGGCCAAATTATTCATTTTTATTTTTTTATATTTCCTTAAGTCATAAGTTCTAGATCTATTAGGAATATCTCATTCCTTCTTCTAGGGTCTTCCATTCCCCTCCCCTCTAGATATGATTAGGATTTGTCAAAAAAATATATATCATATAAAAAACAAAAGTTTTGGGTTAAAAATAAAATAAATTTATTAAATTAAATAATTTATATTTAATGAATATAAACAGATGATTAGTGCACTCGACGAAATCTTCGATCACTCGTTTATGTTTGCTTATTAAGTTAAACAAATTTAAAAATTATATGTTAATTCATTATAATCATGAACAAACTCATTTATAAACTCATTTATTAATTTATTTATAAAATTATTTATTATAATTTAAATTTATTAAGAGCAAATTTTTTTCTTTCTCTTGTAAGAATTGCTCAAAAAAATATCAATGATAAAGAGTGGCATTTTTTTCTGACTTATGTTTGCTTAAGTTCCATTGGCTCGTATGTTAAAAAAAAAGTTACATTAGCTCGGGACAGGAGCAGTATTTCTTGCCCCAGATACAAGGGTAGAGAGGCCCAAATCCACAGTTTCTGGCTCTTGCATATCCATATCAGAGAAGACTGCAAATGGGGTTTTGTCCTCTTCAGTTGCAGATGAGACACCAGTCTTATCATCTGCCCCTTTCTTTTGGACTTGTGCAAAGTGCAGCCAAGTTGTAATCACCCTTATTTTAAGGAAAAATTTTTGATATTCACTGTATAAATTTTAATTTATATGTTTTTTAATTTTAAATGTTAGGGTTTTAATTTAAGGGTTTAAGTTGTAGGGTTTAGAATTTAAGTTAGTGATTAAAATTTAGCGTATAGGGTTTAAGGTTTAGCGTTTAATTTTTTAGAATTAGGGTTAAGAATTTAAAATTTGAATTTTTATAGTATAAATACACATGCTTGTATAAAATTAATTTTACACAGCTTGTGTTTCAAAGTTTTACCCTTATTTTAAATCAATAAAATTATGATTTTGATATTTTACATATGCTTAAATTTAAAACTTAAAAAATCAATGTTTAAATCGACATAATTTAAATTTAAAATTAAATAAATACAATCTCAATTTTATAATATTATTACTAATTTAAATTTTAATTTAAACATTAACGTAATTATTTTTACTTAGTACCAGTAATTGACCAATCAACTCTCTTTCGCGAGTTCGACTTTTTTCGACATTAAAAAGTCAATGGACACGCCTATTATCGCCTTTCAACAATAGGTGGTTAGACGAAATGGGCTGCAACATCCTACTGCTATAGTGATGGGCTCTAACGAAACAACAATAATTTAGAGATTTTGAGTTAAGAATCTAGGACTCTTTTGTAAATTATATGAAAATTAGTTTTTTATTAAAATTAAGTTTAGAAAGGAAATTAAAAAATAATTAAAAATAACCGTAGTCAAAGACCGGCACCTAAATTACCGAAACAAAACGTTAGGCACTTGTTTTAAGAAAAAAATAGTCTAAATTACCGAAACAAAACGTTAGGCACTTGTTTTAAGAAAAAAATAGTTTAGGCATAAAAAAAGAACATGCATAATTTAGACACTTATTTTTGGTATTAAGCCATTTGATTATATTAGGGAGACCTAAACCATAATTAGAGTCGTCCAGGTAATAAAATTGTAAAGAGCAGCAAGGGAAAGTTTCTGAAGAAACTCGGGAAATAATCTACATTTCTGAACTAATGGCCATTACATGTGTAATGATACCGCAAAATTGAAGTAAAAGGATGTATGGAGTCCTGTTCGGCTGTACAATTTGTAATGTTTTCAATTGTATAATAATCTACATTTCAGAACTAATGGTCACTACATGTATTGTAAGGGAAAGTTTCTGGGGGAAAAACTTTGAACAAATTCTGTATATAGCAACAAAAAAACCTATGCAGATGAGATTTGTGCAATTGTCAATTGCTGCTCTGCTTAACCTTCCGTGGATGCCCGACTCCTGCATAATCTCCAGTATAAAGTTCATTCTTGAATATTTACAATTACAAAGGAAAGGTAAAAGAAGTTACTAGGTTAAAGCCCCTTGCATACCTGATGCGCATTTTAGTAACAACTCTTGTCATGCAATCGGAAATCAAATCTTCGTTCAGCCATATACAAGTGGTTTCTCTTCTGCCAAATGCATCATCTACTACAAAATGCAGAAATGGAGCCTTATAGTCATAACCCAGCAGAAAGAGATCAATCTATTTTCTTTTTAAGCCCTTATACCAAATAACAACTACATCAACGGCACACTTGAGAGAAATCAAAATTTCGAAACTGATAATCACCAAAAAAAAAAGAGTTAAAATACTAGGATAACCTTTGTAGATAAGGAGCAGGGCAAGGCAACCTCATTTGAGATCCGTTACTTGGCTGTAGTTCAGACGTAAGAGACAGCTAGCATACAACATAAGAAAAAAAAGAGTACATTAACAAAAACATGCCATGCAAACAATACGACCTAAGAACATGAAACACTTGAATTGCAGTATTAAGACACCAATTGGAAATTATAAAGAAGATGACTGACAATCATAACTGATACGTATTAAGGTTTACCTTGCTAAAAAGTTCAGTGGGTGGATTTTGCGGAAGCCTCCTTTCTATGTGGATATTAAATTCCTAATTGGCAGACAAAGCACAACATTCATATCAGACAAGTCGGCCAACAATCAATCTGTTATATGGAGACACTAAAGATCTTCCATCCTGTACCATACGCACTGTGGTTTCCCTCTTGATGTTCCTGAAAACACCAATATTTCCTTTACCAGAAAATATCTGCAAACAGGGAATTAGATGCTCCTTGGTTGGGAATCATTGCTACCTAATGGCCCAGGGAATCAAACTATTCATTGATTTAGTGTTATTTGTTTACCTTCTTATACAAAGGATGAGCTTTGATGTTGTAATTTGTGTCACATGCATGCAACCTAGTGGCATCCACGGCAGTTGTGTCAAAGCAATGCAGGAAAATAATCCAAAGTAATTATTCTCAGAAATACTAATAAACACCAAGGTTCCCATATGCAGATGAATTACACTAATAAATGCAAGCTTGAATACCTATATGTTCTGCAGAAAAATACATTCTCCAGATAGTTAAAATATAAGTCGGTTATAACATTCTCCCAATAATTAAAATATAAAACATTTACCTTCTGTCTTCTCTATTTCCATTGCAATTAGCAGAATTTGCACAAGGTTTCACAGACCCCTGAAACAACATAAGTTTTCAATAAATAACAAAGTGGATTTGCAATAAGCTCCAAGTAAGATGATGCATATATATCAATGGGTAACCTTATCAGAATCATCTGTTCGGAATGTGGAGGATGATACACCTGATGACATTTGCACGGCCCTTTCTGAAGTCTTCAGGTGAAATTCCTAAGCAACGCGACAGGAATCAGCGCTACAAATTGGATGCAAAAAAAAACCCTATTTTGATTGAACTTATTGCTTGTCATGATACTTTAACAAGATGACAGTAATGCAGCAACAAACAAGAAAGTACAGTCCTATACTCACTTTAAACTCTGGCAACTTCGGAACACTCTTCTTTGGAAGAGGCAATGCAGAAGCCTCAAGAATCTGCAGATCATTTACATATTTGTGAGGAGAGAAGTAGAAAATAACCAACTTTTGATAAATTCCAATATGTCACATCATATGTACCAACTTTTCTATTCAACGGGCGTGCTTTGAATTTATGCATGGCAGATGTAACATCCCCTTGTTCTGCACCATTCTTAGGCCTGAAATGAAACCATTATTACACCAGCAACGCATTAACAATACTTTTGCTCATCTCAAAATACGAAAAAGTAGAGACCAGAAGAAACTAACAGTGTTCTTTGAGCCCTGTTGGCTGTTCGAAGCTCAGGTTCCCTTGGAACAGTAAGCTTCGGCTTCTTATTGATGGTGTTACTATGTGCAGTTCCATCCTGCATATGCACAAAGAAAAAACTCGAGTTTCAGGTGCAACACAGAATATGATCCAAAAGCATTTTAAAATCATGATATAATAAGGATGTACCTTTTTAGGTGCCTTGTGGACCAATGTAAGTTGCTGCTTCACCTCATCAACCTGACTCAAAGAATAAAAGTTGAGCCCAAACCAGAAACTTAATTGAATGTCACTCGACCACTAATAATCGAAATTAACGGTAAGTCTAGTAATAACTAAGTCTCGTGTCTAATGTGCAGAAGGAAAAGTGAAGTCAAAGGGAAACTAGGAGAATTTAACTATTCAAGATCTCAACTCTCAGTTTTATAGGTTCCTATGGGAAAACATACAGTAGTTAGAGCACCTTGAGAAGGCAAGCACTACTAATAGGTTTCCAATTTATGAACATTAAAAGCAATGGTTCTTTCAACAATATAAAACCACTTTTCTATGGCGCTTAAAAAAACCCAGCATGTTCAATTCAATCAGCTAGTATGAGAAATTCTCCAAAGAATGGGCAACCATCGTGGAAGCATGGGAAACTTTTCAAGCTGATGTACCTTTCGAGTGAGACCTCCCTCTAGCTTCTGCCTCTTGGCAGCTTGACTTTCAACCACAGAAGTGTGGCCTAAGCTTCTGTCACTGTTTGGAACCTGTAACTTCTTAGATCTACACTAGGGAAAAAGAAAAATAAGGATCAGAGCAGAACAAAACTGCAAGATTTTCTGTCTCTTTGAAAACACTAGATGCGAGACTAGAATAGAAAAGAAAGTCAATATAGCATTTTTATGAATTACCTGGATGTAGCAACTTGAGCAGGGTGGTTTTGTTTAGCTAACTGACTTGCAGTAGGTTTCATAAGGGTCGAGCTCCTTGGCATAAACAGTTTTGTGCCCTTAGATTTAGCATTTGGTTCATCCGTGGACATATGGTTGCTGGTTGCCAAGCCTGACAGAGGCAATACAAAAAATATGAGCACTATAAATTTATAGTGACTAAATTTAAGCAAACCAATGGGTAAGTACACACACTTCAAGCTCTATTTGTGGTTATAACCAGACATACTTGAGAGAAGGCAAAAATAATAAAATTAAGAAAGCTAGATGATTGGAGGCAGAGACAAGAAAAATAAATATAAACCTAAACCATTTTGCATAAGTGTATAGATCACCTGTGGTTAATTGAAATGGTTGATTCAGAACCTTTTGTTAAACTTTCTGTATGCTGGTGAAGATCCCTCTATTCGATCCTTCATGGCACAAAATAATTTTTTTCAAAAAAGTTATACCAGTTCATCACAATTTTCAAACTTTCCAAAGAAAATCATGGTCCTTTTTTTCTATTCATTCTTCAGGGTGATCTATCCCTTTTACTCAAAGGTTCAGCCAACACCACTCAAGCTCAAGCTTCATATAATTGCCAGCAAAGGCACAAGCTTGCCTCAAAGACCCTTAATTCCAGAAGCAAGCTCCAGGGCTCTTATAATTCAACTAAATAATAGCCTTCGGCCTTAAAATTAACACACAAGGTAAGTTCAATGAAATAAAAGCACCGTATATAATTTGCTAACGATGTCTAAATTGTACCTCGCTTGGTGGCATTCATAGATGAAAATTCCAAGGCCACCATCAGATTTTCAGAATCATCTTCTTGTAATATGCTCATGTCATCCGCCTCTTTATATTTTGCAGGTGTAGTCACATTTTCCAGGAGATTCTCCTCTCCTAACACTAACTTCCTCACAAAAGCTACAACAACAAAAAAAAAGGTTAAAGATTGTAATATGTTTGCCTAAAAGAAAATTAATATACCGGAACACAAAAGAACATTTTACTAACAACGACTGCAAAATTTTGAAATGAAAGGAAAAGGCTATCCTTGATAATAACTCGAAGAGAGAACGTAAAATCATCTACAGCTTGTACTACTTCAATCAAGCAAGAAGATGATAACCAAAAATGCTTTAAGCAAACAATATTAAGTTAAAGAAACTTACGAGAGGGGGGATAACTGGGCACCGACTCGAACCAAAGCTCAGCATCTCTAGCCTCCAACGGCTACTCCTCGACCGTGAAATCGAATAACTGAGCGGCATCAAACTCGTAATCCAGATCAATCTCCCTCACCTCGAACACTGGTTCTATCTCCATCTCCTCTTCCATAGCTCTCTCTCTCTCTCCGTTCAAAACTCACTCCCTCTCTCTCAACAATGCCGCTCTAGCTTCACCTGAACCACCAAGAACTAAACTCCGCTGTCAATATGAAATCAATTTTCCCTTAACATATAAATATCGGAAACGGCGAGGTTGAGTCCTCAACGGCGATGACTACGCTTGAGCCAAGTTCACTGTGACATCAAAATAAATTTTTATTTTATAGCGCCGAGGTTTTATAATGATCCGATATTTTTTGAACAATAATGATCCGAAATTTTAATTTGGGAATTCCGGAAGATACTAAAATAGAGGGTAAACTATATAAATAATATTGTGCTTTACATCGTCTAGGTGGATCTTAACTTATATATGGGTTGGGATCTATTTATATTGTATAAAATTTAATTATTTTTACATTTGTTTAGACCGTTAGATGATAGTGATAGATGGTTAAGATTATTATTTTATCTTTTTTTTTTCAAGCGATAATCTTCACATTTTCTACTATTAATCTCATTTATCCATTTACCTTCATTCAACAGTCCAAAAAAACTGTAAAACTTTCATGTTTTATATAGTGTAAGAGGATCACAACTTTCTCTCTCTATATATATAAAGAGAGATAATCATCTTACATCATGTAAGAGTTGAAAGTTTTATACTTTTTGGACTGTTGGATAAAGATAAATAAATGGATAAAAATAACAATAAAAAAATATGAAGATAATCACAAAAAATAAGGAAATAACCTTACTCTTTATTATCCTCATCCAACTATTTAAAAAATGTAAAAATAAATTAGTCTTACATAGTGTAAGTGAATCCTCTCTCTCTCTATATATATGGGTCAGGATCCACTTACACTATGTAAAACTCAACTAGTTTCACACTAATTCATAGCCAAGAATACTTGAAGATGGTTAGACAACACGTCTAACCTTAAAGATCAAAATAATTTTTTTTCAATAGACATTTATTTCATTTTATCTTATAAATTGTGTTTAGAGTGCTTCAATTTGCAAACACTTTGCCTATTGAGGCAGTAAGGGTTCTGGACATGCGGAGGGGCCCAAAAATAAGGATCAAACATAAATTAAATATTTATAAGTTTTTATATTCGATAATTAATAACTTACTAATAACTTACACAGTCTTTGTAATTAATTGTAAAATACGAACATTAATATCTCATGATGAGTTATGTAGAATTGAATACTTTTTATATATTGTTGATCAAGCCATTATTTCTTTGGATAAGAGATTTGAACAATATCAATTATATGATAATGTTTTTGGCTTCTTGTTTCATTTTGATAAATCACTTTCATTGGACGACGTTAATCTCAAAACTTATTTTAATAATTTTGAAAATGCTCTTAAGAAATGTGAGTTATTTGATGTTGATGGCAATGATTTTTTATTGAGCTGAAATTACTTAGAGAACTTTTACCTAAGGAAAAATGGGAGCAATAGATTTATTAAAAATTTTAAAACGTTTTAATTGCTTCCCAAATGCGACAATTGCTTACAGAATCTCATTGACTATTCCTATTATTGTTGCTTTGTAGAACGTAGTTTTTCAAAATTTAAGTTGTTGAAATCATACTTACGGGTGCAAGAAAGGTTAAATTAACTTGTTTTGATGGATATAATGTCTTGCATACTAGGCTAGTTAGCTTGCTTGATATGACACACACCCAAGTGCAAATCTAAATCCATAAGAATGTTTGATAGAATCTTGAAAAAATGTGGGGTAGGAGAGTAGAAGAAATATATCAATCGAGAGGGAAAAAGAATAGTAAAGGAATAGAAGGAGTCAATGGTTAAAAATTCTCAATATTTAAAGTTAAGGGTTAGAAGATGAATTTAACCAATATGTCGTTTATTGTCCCATGTGTCGTTATATCAGCATGTGTATCTCTTCTCAACAAATGCTTCAATAGTAATAAATTTTTACTATTGTTACAGCTTACCTCATGTTACCGTTGAATTTGTTATAAATTAATTCTTTGTATTCTTTTCGATAAACCACAGACATTGTACTGACACCTTTAAGGACTAAAAATTCTTGTATGACTTAAAAAAACATGGTGTACAAAAACTATCTTTATAGAAAGAAGTAAAAATATAAATGAAAGATAGGTTAAAGGAAGTTACCAGACTAAAGTGTCTGACCAAAGTTAGCACATTGATTTTCTTCCAAGATGAGACATGTCGGCACATGATCTCTAGTGTCGAATCTCGTCAGAACAAGTGTCTTTTTTCTTGAAGCACGTTGTATCATCTACACATCTAGATCCTACATCATCGAGATACAATTGCTATATGCTTATTCTTCAGTCATGTGACACTTGCATTGAATTTTTCTTGAATAAGAACATTCAGGTCATCCTCAGTAAAATATCCGAACGTGTCGACATAATTTACTTTGCTGACAATAGCAGCCAAAAGTTGCTTCTTTGAACAATGAGCAGATGGTTCATGATTTCCCCCAAACTTGGGCTAAACCATCTTGTCAATTCATTTATTAAAGGGAACATCTTTCCCTAGATCAACATCTTCGTTTGTGTCGATACAAAGGTAAAGCTTGTCTTAAACATTGTTATCCTGACTAGCCATTTGCATTTGCTTGTGTTGATACCCTCAGTGACTTCACACATGTTGAAGATTAAGATTTTATCCTCTAACCTCATGGTTAATTTGTCTTTTTCCACATCAAACATAGCTCCCTCGGTCGCTAGAAATGATCACTCCAAAATGATGGATATATCTTTATTAGCTTCACAATCAAGCACTATAAAGTCGGTTGGGAAGACAAGTGTCTCGACATGAACTAAGACATCTTCAATATTCCCTTCAGTGCAGATGATCGATTAATCAACAAATTGAAGCGTGTCTGTAGCCGATCTAGCTTTACCGATCCTGAGTTTTCTAAAAATTGACAAAGACATTAAATTAATAGAAACACCAAAGTCACATAGTGCCTTACAAATGTATAAATTCCCAATAGAATTAAAACTCCCCAAATCCTTAAACTTTGGTGGAATTTTGCTCGGTTGTCCCGACAATATAGCGTTGGACCCTTTAGTAAGTGCAACTACTTCAAATTCCCCAAACCTTTTTTTATAAGAATTCCTTATCAAACTTGAGGTAATTCGAGTTCTTCTTAAAAGATTCGAACAATGGATGTTGATATGGAGTTGTACTCCATGAATTTCTGGCTTTGCTAGTTTGTCCTTGACTTTTTGAATCTTTGAGAAAATAGAGGAGGTGATATGTCTCTAGTGTGTTTCGGCACAACAGCTAAACAAATTATGGTTTGCTCTTAGAAGTACTTGCTTCTGTTGGTATAGTTTTTTCTATTGATACCATGTCATTCTTTTTTTCCTCAATTTTAGGTTCTTTTTCTTGGACATCTACCTTTATTTCAGCAACATTTGTAAATGTCTCTTACTCACCTATTATTGTCATGTCGATACTAAACTTCTCGATAATGGTTCCACTTTTCAAAGAAATGGCCTTGTAATGTCCATTCACACGGTTCTTCCCTTCTCTCTGAACGAATTCAATATCGCTAGGAATCACGCCTTGTAGTATGAAATTGAAGGCACTAGCAAGTTGCCCAATTTTAGTTTCGATGGCCCTTAACATGGCATCTTTACTTTTATCCTTGGCACCTTTTTGTATATAATCTCTAAGCAAAGACTCTAGAGAAAACATTGGTTCAGATGAACAACTTGATGTTTGTCCTTGCCGTGATATCTTGAGTTGTTACTCTTTTCGGTACACGGGTTGTTGAGCAAAACTATTATGGTTTTAATAAACAGATTGATTAGACTGTTGGTGGTTATAGTTATTACGTCATTCGACATTAGCATTCCCAAAAGATAAGTTTGAACATGCCATCCAACTAGGATTGTATGTATTTCCATAGACATTGATGTCCATACGATTAGAAGTCCCTACATAACAGAGAGATTTTAGGTTTTGAGGTCATTCTTCATAACGGTGTGGATTGTCATAAAAAATGCATGTTTCTATCAACGTCTGCACTAATTGCACTTGTCTTGGTTGTTGACTCTTTTTCACCATATTGGTAAGTGTTGACACTTGCTTCACAAGTGCCGACAAGGTATCATCATGTGTCATGCTTCCAACCATTTTCCCTTGAGAAATCCTTGAGGTAGGAAATTAAAAGGCATTTTCAACTATCATATTGATAACATCAAGAGCTTCAACATAGCTCTTATCTAATAGAGTTTCATTAGTTGATGCATCGACATCTATCATTGATTGCAAATTCATGCCATTGTAAAAGATATCCATTTCCATTTGAGTCCACGATGGATACCCATTCATAGGAAATTTTCTAAGCAAGCCCTTGTAAGATTCCAAATGTCATAGAGGTTTTCTTTTTCTTGTTGCTTGAAAGAAGTAATGTCACTCATGAGCTTTGTATCCAATATTGGTGGGCTAAAGCGAAGCAAAACTTGTGAGCAAGGTCGGTCAGTGTCAATACAAACCTTGGATAAAAAAACAGAGCCACTCAATGGCTCTATCTTTAAGTGAGTATGGGAACAGTAAAATGCCTCTTATGGAACTCCTTTTGTATGAATGAGTCACACAACTCAATAAACAAGGTTAAATAAACTCGAGGGTTCTCATGATATGTTCCACAATACTGACTCATAGATTGTAACACCTGAACCATAACATGTTTAAGCTCAAAATATGTAACATTGATAGTTGGACGGGTAATACCTAAATTCAGACCCTCTAGTATCGATACAACATGATCTATGATCGGCCTATCGATGTCATTCATAAAATAGTTGTTGTTTCCATTTTTGTTGGCCCGACCTGCTACATTTGCATCTTGAAATTTGTCATCTAAATTCTGTAGTGGTAGTGGGTGATTGTTATCTCCTCAGTCATTCTGACCATTTTCACCATGAGTTTCCATAGCTTGTCGTAATCCTCATCCCCTTTTTCCAAAATATCTTTTCGGTTAAGGTTAAGCTGGAAATAGTTCTCTGGAAGAACTCTAAGTCATACACATGCAAATTAAAATAAAGTAAACTAATAAAATGAATTAAAGACAAAAACTAAAGCAATAACAAAAGAATATCATTGTGACATTCCCCAGCAACGCCACCAAAAACTTGGTGTTTGTGTTCTAACACTTAAAATACTGTAAGTATACACTATCGGCACAAGTAATAAAATGGACACACAGGAGGTGTGTGTTTCGGATTTTCGAATCCCTCATAGAATATGCAATATTTATCATATGTTATTAATTATAACAATTTAATAAGTTTGAGGGTTCAAGATTGTAAGCGAAAAATTAAACAGATACTCAAAAAGATGAAAGATGGGACTTTAATACTTTAAGAAGAAACCAACAGTTGTGATCTATCTAATATAGTTACAACCATACTCATGTTTGCATTGTTACGATATCGACATAGTTAATGGGTGATGCTCTTTCAAGGCCACAAATAGACACACTCAGACTAGCCCCAATGTGTCACTTAACATAGTCTGTCGACACATCCATTTATTCAAGTGTTGATACAACCATTCCTCGTTAATCACCAAGTGTCACTTGACTTAACAAGATGAAAATTTTTGTTACTCGTGACACTTAAATCATTTATTATCTGATTAAGGCATGATAAATGCAACTCTGTATCTCTCTCTATAGTAGTTTGAGGGGGTGCAAGCCAATAACAAAGAACAAAAAGCAAAATATGATTGCATTAAACAAAGTATTTAGTTATACAAGACATGAGATATGAAATAAGTTCAAAAAAAAACCATATCCTAAGATCACATAGGATTAGTGACAATAAAAAAAGTCTCTCACGGGCTCTTGAACTCTACTCCTCTTGGATGCTCGAGCCTTACACTGACCACTGTTGCAACTATCGATCCAGGCAGCCTTTCGGCTGTCATGTTGCTTCTTTCTACTCCAAGCTCCTTAAGCTTTCATGTTTGTAGCCATTTTCTTGGTAAGAAGAAAGATTTTCCCGAGAAAATTAGCTCTCAAAACTCTATCCAAAATGAACTTCTCTTTTAGAAGGAGCTTCTCTTTATATAGATAGAGTAGTGAGAAATAACAACAATAATATTTCAGCACCTGTTGATCCTCCTTGTGATCTTGTGCCGACAAGGGAATTTGTCTCGATACAGCTACTATCCTGCAACTTTAGGAATTGTTTGGTAACCCGACTTGATAATTTATCTTGATGGAGGGGGCAGTTTGTGGCCTCTGGCATATAATGGTCTTGGAACCTCTAAGCACAACGTGGCTCTTATATAGCTGGAATGGAGTGCCCGTGAAAGCTAGGATGTATTAGTCGTCCTAGGTGGTCATGCACTCTCTCGTGCTAGCCTATGTCATTTAACCCAAAATATCAAAGCAGCTCATTTATCTTTTTAAGCTCTTTGGCTCATCTGCATCACAACAACAAAGAGGTTATGCAACTCTGTATCGACACATATATTCAAAGTACCGACATCTTAAGGTAGAAATCTAAAAATAAGACAAAATGCATGGAATCATAAGTACAAGACATGATTATAAACGAACAAAGCAAAGACCTTAGGTAAAAAGGTGCATAGATAAATGAATATCTGAGAGTTATCAGTCTATCAACCCACAATCTTTCAAAGTGCTAAAAGAAAATGTAATAAATCATAGTTATAACTATTGTACATCTTTATTTTATTATTCATGATCTCACTTCTTTGAGTGGTGGATATATTTGTACAAAAGGTTTGTCTTCCATAAACTAAAACCCATGTTTCTCTCAACTTGAATTGTTTATGCAACCAACTGTTGTTCTTCAAATTTTAGTCTACAAGCATTTGATCCTATGTATTTTGTAACACCCCTTTCTCATATCCATCACTAAATACGAGTTAGAGATGTCACATGACACTTGTACAATTGTTCTTACTTCAAAATCGATAAAATTTTGTTTCTTTAAAATATAAATAATTTACCATTTTCTAAAAGAATATTTATTCGCGTAAAATTTAAAACTAATATTTTTAAGTTAAAATCGAACCTATATTTAAGCAGCAACTAGGCAGTTCATTTCTAAATCATATGACTAATAAAACTACTTAAAAATTGCCTAATTTACAAATCATTTAGATAGTAAATAAAGTACGATTAAACTATCTCTTTTATAACCACATACATATCAGAGCAGCCAAAACATTAATAAATATACATGACAACTAGTAATATCAAAAGATAACATCAAAGATTTCATATTGATACTAATTTTCGGCTCTCCAAAATATGACGATGTCCTCTGCTGCTCCTTACTCCTTGTATTCCTTAACATCTACGTGTGGAACAATCACACGCTAAGTATATACTTAGTGAGGCAATGTAAAATAATTAAAACATTTCTTTGCAAAGTAATAATGGAAATAAATAGAGTGCAATATAACTATAAAAAAGGATTTGAAAATTATAAAGACTGACTTATCAAAACAATTCCCCTTTTTCGTAACCTGTAAAAATCTCAATATTCATATATAGCTATATATATATACAATACAGGTTATATCAATACGATCCATTGTACTTTCAATTTCAATATAGCCCAATGTACTATGGATGAGAATACATGGTATGCGAGTCAATGATGAGTATGCACATGTGCTGACATCAACCAATTTGTTGTGCCATAATAAAACAATATATCCATGTATCGATATCAATGTATCAATGTCAATGTATCAATGTAAATGCTACCGTAACTTAACGGCATTAATAATAATGATAGGTCATAGTTGTAGAACACAACTCACTGTATCACCGCCGTAACTTAACAGCAGTATTAACCGATAGGTCTTAGCTATAAAATATAGCTCACTGTATCATTACTGTAATTTGACAATAATATTATATCGATATACTCCACCTCTTTGGCATGCCAATATACTAAGACTCTCAATAATCATACAATGGGCTTTTTGAACAATTCACTATTATGAACCTTTCATTTATTTCGGAGTTTTTGGTTTTTATATAAAATTAAAGATTTTTTATTATTTTTTGAAAGAAAATAACAGAAATAGGTTACATAAACATTTCAAATTCATCCCCAAATTATCAGTATATTCTAATCACATCCACGACTGATAAAATTGTTAAAAATGTTTATTCCCATATAAACATTGATGTGTAATATGTAATAATATGTTGTGACATAAATGATAATTAATGTTGCATATATTGATAAATTTAGGGATGAAACTGAAATGTTCAAAAGTTCGAGGACCAATTAAATGAGAGTCATAGTTTGAGGATGAAATTAGAATATTTAAAAATTTGAGGATCAATTTAGAATGAAGACTATAATTTTGGGACATATAGTGCATTAACTCTAACAATAATTATATTACTACTCAACCTACATATTTATTTCTTTTTCCATATCATACAATATCACATTTTAAATGGATTCACCTTCAATTTCTCGTTTAAAAATGAATCTTCGCTGTTTTTTCTCATAAAATAATAGTATTTGCATTTATAATAATTTTCACATGAAATTTTTATTCGATTAACCATCTATAAAATAAAAAAGGTTCCTAACAATTTACTCAACATATATTTTTATCTATATATAACGAGAGATAAAATAAACGTTTTTAAGAACCAACAAGTGGTCCCAGTAGAAAAGTAGATGTTGTTCATCCGAGGAGATCTGGGTTCAATCGCAAATGTTTGCAAGGTGTGTGTACCTTATCAAAGGGTTAAAAACATCTATGAACAGATACTACATTGTAATCACCTTTAAATTATTCAAAAAATAAACATTTTTAAATTAGTCTATTAAAATTCTATTTTTATCTACGTACAATATCAATCAAATTATACGTTGGCAATAATCTTTAAATGAAAAAAATACAAATCTAGAATTGTATGACAAAGACTTAGAACTATTTTTTATGACACAAACTTTAATAAGGTAAGTCTAAAAGAAAATCGCCTAAAATAGGGCTAAAATAAGGCAATACCGATATCGAAGTTCGATGGGTTAAAAAGTAAATCAAAATAATCTGACCCGTTGGATACTTTTAAAAAAAAAAGAAGAAGAGATGAAAAATTAAACCAGTTAACAAATTATAACAAAAAAATACTACTCGGTTATAACACAAAATATTACATAAAAGGTAAGAAAATATGTTGAAACATAAAATTTTACCCTAGTCAATTAATACCAAAACCTTTCATACACATGGTAAGAATATATGTTCAAACATAAAATCTTACCAAAAATATTATTTCTTATAAACACATAAGATTTTATGTTGCAATATAAATTCTTATCGACGCCAACATAAATTATTACAAAAAATGTAAGAAAAATGATGCAACATAAATCCTTACCCTAAATAACCAAAACCCTTCAAACACATGGTAAGAAATTATGTTACACCACCATTTCTTATATTTTCTATAATAATTTATGTTGGTGCTGGTAAGAATTTATGTTGGAACATAAAAACTTGTGTGTTTGATAAGAAACAATATTTTTGGTAAAATTTTAGGGTGTAACATAAATTCTTACCATTTGTTTGAAGGTTTTGGTTTTGGTGATCTAGGGTAAGAATTTATGTTATAACTTTTTTCTTTACCTTTACGGTAATAATTTATGTTGGTGAGAATTTATATTGTGACCTAAAATCTTATTGTTTATAAGAAATAAGGTTTTGGTTTTGGTGATATAGGGTAAGAATTTATGTAATAACCTTTTTTACTTACATTTTTGGTAAGATTTGATGTTGGTTTCGGTAAGATTTTATATAGGAAAATAAAATCTCATGTGTTTGATAAGAAATAATGTTTATGGGTAAGATTTTTGGTTGTAACATAAATTTTTACCATTTGTTTGAAGGGTTTTGGTTTTAGTGATCTAGGGTAAGAAATTTATGTTATAACATTTTTGCTTACCTTTATGGTAATAATTTATGTTGGTCTCGGTAAGAATTTATGTAAGAACATAAAATCCTATGTTTTTTTATAGAAATAAATATTTTTGGGTAAGATTTTAGGTTGTAATATAAATTGTAACGCCCTAAACTCGACGTCACATTTGGGCCACAAGCCCAAACCACAAGCATAAAATTCCAACCTAGTTTAGCCCATTCCACATCAAATTTTATAAATCCGTCAACATTTTAAATAAAACAATAAGAAAATAGTTAAATCATTTACATGAGAGCTCCACTTTAAAAACAAGATAGTTAAAACATTCGACATGATCAATTAAATCCAAAATAAGAGTTACAAACATAAAATCAAGGATCCTATGAATATATTGCTTGATAAGTCTAAGTATTGTACTCTTGATCACATCAATAAATTGAAGTCCAACTCTGATGGGTCTCTTTCGATGCACGCAACAACCTAAAAACATGCGAACGAAAACAACGATTCCGAATGTTGAGCTCAAAAAGCTCAGTGGATACACTTCTACTCTACTATGCTTCATGCAAATCATAAACATAAGCATGTAGCTAGGAAAGATGATATGACAATAAAATGATATATAGCGTTTATCATTAGTCGCCTAAACACATGCTAACATTATAGCAATCATCATACGCGGCACACAAGGCCCAACCATACCATACCACAACAGTACTAGAGTGAGTCCTGGGTCACACAGCATCGAGAACATACACTCTATGGGTGAGGTTGGGTCACGCAATATCAGAACATACGCCTTGGGTGAGACCAGGTCACATAACATCGGAACATACACTATACTTAAAATCCCCTTCAAGTATCTTCGAATGAGGCTCAGATCATATAGCATCAATAACCTTTATTTGATTTCTTTAACCATGGTGTTGCAACATGTCATCATACAACATACAACCCTATAGTTGCTAGCAACATTTAAGCCACACAAGCCATTTACCAAGTTATTACGCATTATAATTTAGTACATGGGTAAATTCTCAAATTCTCAATTTTACATCTCATTTTACCTCATTAGGACTCTATTGGATCGAATATTATAATTTTCAGCCTCCTAGGCTCAATTCAACTTTTTCGGGCAGAAAGCCCAGTAGGTATCGATACTGGCTCTCGCGTACCATACGGTACCCTTGGGTGTCGGTACTCATAGCATATAGATAAGAATTTAGCTCATTGGAATTTTCTAAAGCTTTTAGCGTATCGGTACATGTCAACTCGTACCAATACAGTTATGTGTGGCGTACCGATACAGGTTGAACACCGTACGATACTCCCTTTATAGCTCGCCTTCGATAGAACAGTGATTATCTTCCCCATAACACTAGGGTACCGGTACGATTTCCCCGTGTACCAGTACCAAAGCCCAGAAATAGCTTTCTAGGTTTAAAAAAATCATCCCAAAGCCTCCCACTAGAACCCAACAACCCTTTAAGATGATCTTACAGTTTATGAGAATCATTTAGGGTGGTTTACTACTATTTTTACAAGTTGTTATCATCAAATCCTGAATTTACCATTAACAAGCATTTTCAAGCATTCAACACCCAAACCACCAAATCAAGCATACAAAGCATCATCATTAGGATGTGCATGAAACAAAAAGAGTTGAAAGTGTACTAACATTCCTCCAACAGCTAGGAAAGCAACCCTTGCTCAAAACTCAAGCCTTCATCTTTCATTGCTCTTTGGAATACTCTCCAACATCTTTCACTACTCTTTGGAATACTCTCCAACATCTTTCACTACAACCAAAAGTTGTAAAACAAATTACAACTTCACTAGAAGAAATAAGGATGTTGAAGGGAGCATTTAACAACAAAGAATGAAGTTAAAACTCTTATTCTCGTTCATCCATCTTAGTGCCTTCCATTTTTACCATTCTTACCTTGATTTATAGATCCTTAGATGATGATAACATTAGCCTTCACTTGCACTCTGAAATTTCTACTCAAAATGGCAAGATTTGATCTTTGTTTTTGGCTCTTGGGAGGAAGATGAAGATGAAAGAGGAATGGAAAACAAGAGACAAGGTGATATCACCTCCTCTTTCGCTTGTAGCACAATTAAGAGGAAATCAATATTCTCTTCCTCAAAATAAAGAGATTTACCTCTTTGCCCATCCTTCATCTTCTCATTCACAACCCAACCCAAGGCCCTCTAGCCCCACAACATATAGGAAGCCCACTAAGGCTCTATTCGGCACCCAATGGCCTAACTCTCGGTCCAAAGTGCAAAGCCCACGGTTTGGGTTAAACCGACCCATGAATTCTGAGATATGGGTTGTTACATAAATTCTTACCATAAGTTTAAAAGGTTTTGGTGATCTAGGGTAAGAATTTATGTAATAACATTTTTCTTACCTTTTCGGTAAGAATTTTTGTTGGTCTCGCTATAGATTTATGTAGGAACATAAAATCTTATGTGTTAGATAAGAAATTATGTTTTTGGATAAGATTTTAAGTTGTAACATAAATTCTTACCAGAAGTTTAGAGGGTTTTGGTTTTGGTGATCTAGGATAAAAATTTACGTAATAACCTTTTTTCCCTATGTTTTATGTAAGAATTTATGTAGAAACTTAAAATTTTATGTGTTTGATAAGAAATTATGTTTTTGGTCAAGATTGAATGTTCCTATCATTTGTTTGAAGGGTCTGGTTTTGGTGATCTAGTGTAAGATATAACATATTCTTTTACCTTTTTCAGTGGAAATTTATGTTGGTCTCGGTACAAATTAATGTAGGAACTTAAAATTTTATGTTTTTGATAAGAAATTATGTTTTTTGGTAAGAATTTAGATTGTAACATAAATTCTTACCATTTGTTTGAAGGATTTTGGTTTTGTGATCTACTATAATAATTTATGTTATAACGTTTTCTCTTACCTATTCTGTAAGAAATTATGTTGGCGCCCATAAGAATTTATGTAGGAACATAAATTCTTATTTGTTTGGTAAGAATTAATTTTTGGGTTGTAACATAAATTCTTACCACTTTAAATGGGTTTTCGTTTTAATTAAATAGAGTAAGAATTTGTGTTACTGTCGTTTTTCTTATCATTTCAATAAAAATTATGTTGATAATCAGTAATAATTTTTGTTGCTACTTAATACATGTACTACCGGTCATGCCTCATATTAGCCACATAATACTTGCCGCACAGGACTCCAACTTTAATTATGTTTTGAGAGGCGGCAAAGACTTTTTTTTTTTAGATAAGAGGCGACAAAGACTTGAACTATTGAAGTGTAGATTTCTTGGTTGATGATAAAACCACAATTATATAGGAGGCAAGAGATGAATATTGTGGGTGAGTAAGGGATCTAATCAAGGTTGTTAGGATTGTTGTCTCTTGAGCCTTGGGAGAGACATTGGTCATGTGCTGAAAAACGGAACTTGACGTGCTGAAAATCGTACAAGATTTCCAACGTATTACACGACGTTCTTCAGTTCCGATTGACGACATTATCATTAAAATAGTACCATTTAAAATTTTATTTCTGAAAATAACAGTCGAAGAAAATTATTTCTCAACATGGCATCCTTACATTATTTTGATATAAAAAAACTAAAATCAAAGCTAATGAAAGTGAGTTGAACCAGTTTTTTTACTGGAAATTGGGTCTCGTTAAAAATCTCCATAGAATCAGATTTGAAGGGATTCAAACCCGATCGAATACAGAGGAAAAGAGTGTCTGGATTATTTTATTAATACTCGGAGATAATACAATAGCAAGACTGAATCACTAATGCAACACGGGGCATACAATCCATGAAAGCCTACATGACTACTACGGGCAGGGGGTGAGCTGACCAGCTCCATACAAACACAAGTTTTTGACTCCACAAAGCAACTTCTACAATTAAGAAATGCTCTCGACCGTGCCATTCGGATACGAGAGACCGGTGAATTACAGCCATCCACCCAAAGAAAAAGACTCGAGCGAGAAATACCATCCTGCGCGAGAATATCAACAACGACATTTGCTTCACGGGGCAGAAATTAAAACTTACATGAAAGTGACTTGTAGAGTTGCTTGAATGGATTAACATCTTATTCAAAAATTGATGGTACGGAGTCATAACTATTAACCCAGTCAATCGCCATACAACAACCTGATTTAACGATTAAAGAATGACAGACAACACATTTGGACTCTGCAAAAATCCTGCAAGTTTCCTTCAATGCAGATAATTCGGCCCCGATGGGATCAAGAAGCCCAGCAGATTTAGAAAAGCGGATTAGTAATTTCTCATTATGATCTCAAAGGGAGCCACTAGTGTCAGCAGGTCCGAAGCTGCCACACTGATAATAAACTTCAGCGATCCTATCAGAGGGGTTTTCCAAGGCACAACAGAAGAAGACTTGGTCCTAGGCCGAGCATTAATCACTTAATTTCACTAGTAAAAATCAATTCTTAATTTTTAAAATTAATATTCTTAATCTATACATCCTTTTTTTTAGAGATTTTAATTTATTATTGATTAGACTTTGTAAATCTAATTATAATGTGACCTTGAATCATGTAAACAAATAATAACAAAAACAATATTTCATCACTTTCATGATATAATTATTTATTTAAATCTATTAATAAATAGAGAATCAACTTTTGTAGAATTAATTAAAATAATCAAATCAAAATTTCAACATAGAGAGATTGTCAACAACTTAAGGGGGTAGTTTTAATTTAAAGCTCGTTGTTGACATCTTAAAGATCAATGTTCAAATATTGTTGACGTAACGTAATGGCCTTTTTGTCTGATATTCCCTTTGGGAATATTAATTGAATATTCACCCCCTTTGAGCAACATTTAGAAAAATACATCACATTTGGCACACGTAGGAACGACTCGCGTTCTACAGAGTGCTAATTCAGTACTCGCGTTACGCAAGATGCGAATTTCGTCTGATGTAGCGTCTCTTATCCGTTGTGTCTTTTAAATATTCAGTTAAAAAACTCGCGCTTGATAGGACGCGAGTTCAGCAAGATAATCAGACGAAACGACGAGAATTTATCGCAGTAAAATCTGAACGGTTGAAAAATGGCCGCGTTAAAAATACAAAAGACTCGCGCTGCACGAAACGCGCTTTCTGAGGTAATTACTGAATTCGCGTTCTACAGGACGCGAGTTTTCTTAATTACTTGTATTTGAACCGGTGCGAGTTCTGCTATAAATTGACCCTACCCCACCCCTATTTTTCACACAAACAAACATTCTCTCTCAATTCCTTCTTTAGTAAATTTTTCGTGAAAATATCTCGATTAATAATTTGAGTTTGAAGTAATGGGGGGGCTGATAAGGTTGGATGAGAAACATGTATTTGATTATTGGATGAGTAATGTAAGTTTTATTTATTTATTTTAAATTACTAATTTTAGTTATTATTTTATTAAATTTTATTTAAAAAATTGAATGGTAGTTTGAAAGTGAAATTAATTTGTGGTTGTTTAATTTTTTTAGGATGGATGGAACGTCGCTGGAGGTTTTTTATAATCGGATGACGAAAGAACCTGACCATCGTCTACAAAATTATTTCTCGAGGGCCAGATTTCTGCACGTATCGAAAATCATTGGAGGTGCAAAATTGGATGTTGATTTGATTAACGCGCTTGTAGAGAGGTGGAGGCCGGAGACACACACATTCCGTCTTCCGTGCGGTGAGGCGACTATAACCTTGGAGGACATGCTGCATATACTCAGTTTGCCGGTTGATAGAGAGGCTATTACCGGTCATAACAATGATGATTGGTGTGGCCTTTGTTTTGAGTTGCTAGGGGCTACACCAGACAAGATGGATGGTGGGTTTGTGTTTCTGAGGTGGCTGTGGGAAAATTATAGCCATTTATCGGCTAAAGCGAATGAAGAAGTGATATTAATGAAATAATTAAATTTCCATATGTTAATATATTTTTTCCTATTGTAGGCATATGCTCGCGCTCATATTCTTCAAATAATCGACGGGATATTGGTACCCAACAAATCTCGCAATAAAGTACACAAGTTGTGGTTGCGGCATTTGCGAGATTTTGATGATGCCGGTAGATTGAGCTACGGATCGGCGGTACTGATATTTCTTTTTAGGGAGATGTGCAAGCCCACCAATCTAGAAAAGCACGACATTGGAGGTTGTCTTCTGTTGCTGCAGTCTTGGGCGTGGTTCAGAATGTCATTTTTACGCCCTGAACTGAGCGTGCCGAGTCCATATATTTTTTCACTATGCCGGAGGTAAGCAAAAAAAGTAAATATATATTTTTTAAAAAAGTAAATATTTTTAATAGGCATTTTTTAATATTAAAGTTATGTTTGTTGTTATGAAGGTGGAGCGGTAATTTAAGTCATGTTGGTCTGGCCAAAGGTTTGAAGGCTATCAGACAGGATATTGAGACTAAATCCAGGAATCAGGTAAACATTCATAGTTTGAATTCAATATTGAATTTGATGCATTTATTTAAAATAAAGTTTATTAATCTCAGTTATAATTGTATATTGTATAGTTTTTGTGGACACCGTACGCGGATCCGAGTATCCACGAATGCCTGCTGAAATTTTCAAAATAGAAGAAGATTGCTTGGATGGTGAGGGTACCACTCATCTTCTACGCTACAGTTGAGTGGCATCCGAGCGATCGTGTCTTACGACAATTTGGTTGTGTTCAAAGAATCCTGGAGAACCTTCCAAATTTTGACGAATTACATAGGCTCACTCGACAATGGAAGCTTGAGGTAAAATAATTTTAATTGGTTTAATATGTTTATCAATTTGAATTTTTTATATTTATAAAGAAAAATAAAAATTTTGATATTGCGTGGTAGGTGGATTAGTCGGTGAGGCACATAGAGTGGATTGCTTAGTGGAGGAAAAATGATCTTCCGCGACGACAGCCCATTCGTGATTACGTAATGTTTGATACGATGGCCAGTGACGATTACTTTGCGTGGTACTTGGTGAATGGGAAGCCAAATCTTTTGACTGCAAAGGAGCAAGCGGTCGTCATTGAGTGTGTGCTATGCAACAGCCTTTGGACTGAACGTACGAGGGGAGCACGTACGACTTCTGGCGTTGCTTCATCATCGAGGAGGAGAAATACTTCTACCTCCTCAGCACCGACACAGGCACTATAGCAGGCCACCCAGCCGATCTGACCCTAGACTTTTACCTACTTGATGCACTCATCATTTCATCTGCCGCCGAGTCTGACAGAAAGTTTTTTCACGCCTGTTGTGGGCTAGGGCTTAGATTTATTTTTGGCTTTGATGAGTGGGACACCAAGTGTTCCTTCAGCTTTCGTACCATTGTATCTGTTTCAACCGTTGACAACCAATTTTGGGCCCAGGTTTGTTCAGTAAACACCCCTGCAATCCCTGGTCTTCACAAGTGGGCTAGGTGGAACGAGTGAAACTGGTGGAGATGGAACCGGGAATGAGGACGATGATGAACATCAATTTGAGCCCTTTCATCATTGACGCAATCCCGAGTGACCTCGTCATCAATCGGGGTATGGTACCGGAGGACATATGCATCATTAGTTTTAATTTTTCCTTTTTTAAGTAGTATATAATAATTTTAGTTGTACTTTGTATATCAATATTTCTCTAACTTTATAAATTTTTTTGAGTTTTGAATATTTCACATTAACTTTAGCGTGTTAAATATTTGACATTTATTTTCTTCGAACGCTTTTGTACAAATAGTTATTAATTGAATCGATAACAAACAGGACTGGGTACAAATAGTTATTCTTAAAGTTTTGAAGAATTTTAATTTTTGGGTATATTCGAATGCCTGGAAAACGCAAATTACCCTGCCATGTTAAAAATCCTGCAAAGCTGACTAAACTCGCATCCTGTAAAACGTGAGTTACCCTGCCATGTCAAGAATCCTACAAAGCTGACTAAACTCGCGTCCTGTAAAATGCGAATCTTAAACTCGCGTCCTAATGAACGCGAGTTTATTGATATAAATATCATATCAGTGAACCATACGCAACACAACGCAGTCGAACAAAAAAAATTAAAGTTTTGATTTTATATTGTAACTACTAATGGCAACAAACCATGTTTCTGGAAAATTTATTTACAAAGAAATTTCTCGGATATTGTGGTTTGTCGGTATTTTTAGTTGCATCTATATGATGATGAGTAGATGTTGGCGGGTTACTAGTTCTGGTGAGATGATTGTTCGGTATTTTTGTTCACGAGGAACGACAACAACAAATCACAATATCTGAGAATTTGAGGTCTCTTATAATGGCAGACATGGGTCTTGATCTTTTTTTCGAGGATATGACCCCCTCTTGTAACCGAAATCAAAGCCCCAACCATGGTCGTAGAACATGATCAGTGGGTATCATTAAAGGTCTGACTAGGCTCACAAAATCCACGAAGCTTGGTCATCTGTCCACTTCATGAAAGCATGTTTAGGGGTACAATACTAGGCTCCAATAGACCTCTGATCTTGGAGACGGTGACCGGTTCTCAACTCAGCTCAGGAAGTAAGCTGAGGGTATGTTAACACCTAACTTCGTAAAATGCATACCCCAAGGTTTTAAACTTGTTGGACTACTCAGGCCTTCAAAAGAAGAGCATTGGTTCTCTACTGAGCTCTGGTTGATGAACTAGGGTATGTTAACAAGGAAGAGTACGAGTAAAGCGTACCCCAAGGATTTAAACTTGCTAGACTATTCAGCTCTGAAAGTAAGCCGATATCAGCCTTAAATACCGGTTTGGACTATTCAGCTCTAGTAGTATTATTTCAATAACTTTAGAGTATCTTGTATGTTTGTAGAATGTCTGTGGTTCATACTATAATAATCTACGCGTGTTTATTTCTTTTATAAGCTTCTTTATTAGCATGTAAAATAAATGAATGACCAAACACCGGTTGATTTACACCCCTATAAATAGACCCCTCCGCATCCTCAAAAAATCACATATTTCCTTTCCTTAATTCATTTCGTTCATTCAAGCTCTATAATAGCTGCAAACATAGATGATTTTCTATCTGTTGGGAGACAGTCGTGAGACAGTCGTGCGATGTTGCTATCGATAGTGATGGTGAACTAGAAGTTGGGATGATATTCACGACTAAGAAAAAGGAGGAGGATGCAATTAAGAACTACAACAGACGTCGATCGGTTGTTTCGATAGTGAAGTAAATGAGTGCGGACAACTATATTGCAGAATATGTCCAAAAAGACTACGGTTGTAATTGGAGGGTTCGTGTATCACGATATAAGAGGCTGAACAATGTGTGGCAGATAACAAAATACAACAGACCTCATACATGCTAGTTTTCCAATGTAATTCCATGATTAATACATTTTTCTAATTACATATTTTGTGATTGTTAACGGTTTGACAATGTAATCGGATGGCTCAAACGTTATTTATGATGTGATAAAAATATGCCTATGGACAATGGTTTAACAATGTAATCGGGTGATTCAGACGTGAAAGTTAAAAAGTAACAAAAAACCCCTAAACCCAACATACCATAAAATACATTTAAAATGCCGTTCTAGGAATTTGTGTCTCTTCCTTATACCTGCAAAAGGTGTCAGAATTCGCATTCTACGAAACGCATGTTTCTGCAAATCTGACCAAACTCGCATTCATCTAAACGCGAGTTCGCCTCGAACATCCTGAGTTAACTGCTATAAATATGTACATAAAATATTTTGTGGCACATGTTCAAAGCACTTCGTCTGCGAATAAAAAATACCACTTGTTATTGACAACAATGGCAAAAAAGTTGATGCTCTAGTTTACTACGATGGTGAGATAATCCATGATGCTGAAATTGGTGTCATATTCCAGTCCCCCTACATTATTAAGATACAGATTCTGAATGGAGTAACATATGAAAGGTTGAAGCGAGCACTAACGAGGAAGGTTTCACATGCTTCTGGAAGTGAATTATAGTCACTGAGGTATCGACTACCTTCGTTGTTAGATCCATTGTATTTCACAATATTCGATGTTTAGGACGACAGAGATATCCAAATGATGCTCGATACCCATAACGACTATTCTATGGGATGACCCTTAGAGCTTTTTGCAACGAAACATCGGAGGGCAGACTGCGGTGCTAAATTGGCTTCGAGTAAATCTTGACTTCAACCTAAATACTCATAGTCTAATATCAAGTTTGCAACAAGGCTTCAACTTACTAAGTACGGGAAATGACCAGGCTTCATCGTCTTCTGCCTCCAGGCCAAGGCATTCTTGTGCAGCCAGATTCGACTTAGACCTGAACGTGCCACCAACACAACACTCAACGTACAATCCATACAATACTCAACGTAGATGATTTCTCAGACGAAAGACACTCAACTTATATCCCGGTTGTAGGGCCGTCATCATCTACGAGGCCTACCATGAAGAGTTTTACCAGTTCGATGATTTTTATTCTGAACGACACTCAACTTATATCCCCAATGATGCAAACGTACATGATTTCTCATCGATGATGAGACATTTATGCGCTGCTGATGTAGACCTAGATATATAGGTATTGTTAGTGATCTCCTGATCGGATTACGGCCACAGAACCTAGCACGGTACATGTTACCGATAAATCAGAACTATACCGTTTTGAAGGGGATAATTCTGATGAAGAATCGCTCATGGACCCCGAGCCCGAAAGTGACGAGATGGGTTTATTTCGTGAAGAACCAACAGACCTTGACGAGCCTGTGAATGTAGAGGATAGTGCAGGCACTACTTTGGAGGTTGATGCAGAGGAAGAAACTGTAGAAGTTACTGCCCTATGCAGTTCTACTGGATCATGCAACCACTTAGCGTATTACGATCCACCATCCCACTTCACAATTGTAGATATAAAAGGATTCTATGCTACAGAATTTCCAAAATTCCCACAGTTGGAGATGTTCAACGAACGAAATGATGGTGAACTCAAAACTAGAATGGTCTTCAGGACTAAAAAACTGGCGGAGGCTACGATCAAGCATTACAACATACGTAACTTAGTTACGTCCACAGTGAGGAAAACTAAAGTCAACAAATACATCGTTGAATGCCCTCACAAGAACGATGGATGTAAATGGAGGGTCTGTGTACCACGCTTGAAGAGGATGAACAATCTCTAGCAGATAATGAGATACGACAGACCTCATACATGTTTCATGGCAAGCCTGAGTCAAGATCATCCTAACTTGTATGTGCACGTGCTTGCTGATCATATCCTTCCACTCGTGAAAACAAATCCATGCGTATCTGTGTCGGTATGTATAGCTTCGATTAAATCTCAATTCATGTACACGGTTAAATACTATAAGGCATGGTTTGCAAGATATTGTGTCGTCCAACAACTGTATGGGCAGTGGGAGGAATCGTACAGCGAGCTGTGAATGTGGCTGAAGGTAATGCAGAAATACAACACAAGAACGATTGTGCAACTAGAGACAAAGCCAAGAAACTACAATGATCGGGTCATAGCTGGGGAGTGCCAAATTTTTTTGCCTTTTCTAGACATTTCCACAATACGTTAAGGCTTTCTGCCACTACAAGCCGATGCTGCAAATCGATGGCACTTTCTTGTATGAAAGACACACCCATATCCTTCTACTGGCAGTTGCGCAAGACGGTAATAGAAAATGCATTCCAGTAGCGTTCGTAATCGTTGAAAAGGAATATATCCCTTTGTGGACGTTTTTTCTCACCAACCTGCGCACGCATGTCTTACGCCGAGTTCTACGGTCAAGAGAAGACAGGATTTGTATTATTTCAGATAGATTTACAGGGATATGAGGATCAATCCGACATTTAGGCCAGTCTTGGGAACCTCTGTATATCCATCACCGGTATTGTCTATGATATATTATTGCGAATTACTACCAAAGATATAAGAATAATGATGAGCGTATAATGGTTCTTCGTATGGGTACGCCTTTCAGTCTCAAAACCATTAATTAATATGGCTTTTACTATTATTTCTCGTTAACTATTCTGTCTTTTATTGAATAGGTATTGCACACTGAGTAGATCAGGTTCAAGAGTTCCTAGAAGAGTCGAGAGATGAAATTTAGCTGGATATAACTATCTTGTTAATATCCCAAGGGAGAAATGGGTGGGATATTATGATGGGGGTCGTCGATATGGTCATATGACAACAAATTTGGCTGAGGCGGTCAATTTGTCTCTGAAGGGAACACGTCATTTACCTATCACATCCGTTCTCAAGGCGACATATTATCGTCTCACTACACTTTTTGCAAACCTCGAAAAACAAGTAACAAATTGGATGGTAAGTGGTCACACATTCCATCCAGAGCTTAAGCAAAAATTCTAAATATACCGTGTGCATGCAAACGCGATGGGGCAACATGCATCTCTCGTCACGAACATCGCTTTACGGTTACTGAATTTTTCTGACCGCTTGAAGGAATATCACAGAACAATTACGTTGTTAATCTAGAAAAGAGAATATGCGATTGCGGCATCTTTCAAACATTCAAGTACCCCGTGCGCACGTCTTTGCTGCATGTGCATCCGTTCATTTCGACGCAATGACACTCGTTGATCCTGTATACCGACTTGAAAAATGTATTCAAGGTATATCGAAACGAGTTTCCTTCAATCGAAAATGAATGTGATCGTGATGTAGTTGACAATAAACCTAAGATATGGCCAGATGAATCCCTATGATGCAACAAAAAAGGTCGTCCAAAGTCAACTAGGATTCACTGTGCCGAGGATATGGTTCCTCGAGAACGGACCGGACAACCTAAGTTGTGCAGTAATTGTAAGAACCCTGGACACGACATCAAAAAATATCCTTATAGAACTTGCCCTCGATTAAATTAATTGTACTTCTAAGTGTATTGTTTTATTCATAATTATCATAAACAACCTTCCAACCTACGCTTTCTTGTTTTCATAATATTTTTAACGATCTTTTAACTATTTTCGATTTTCTGTTTTACCGTTATTTTCTCTTTTACCACCATTTTCAACAAAATCAACTTAAACATACTCATTACCCGGTGTTTGCTTGTTCTTCATGGGAAAAACATGGCTATATAACATTTTTAACGCGATTTTTACACCTTATAGGATGTCATATACACGCCACTTTTAGCACTATTACAAACATATGCTTCACTACTATGACGTGAAACCCAAACAACAACAAAAAATATCCCCTAACATGCTACAAAATCAACTTAAACATACCTATGGACTCATGTTTGCTTGTTCTTCATGGGAAAAAACATGGCGAGATAGCCTTTTTAACGCGATTTCTACACACTTTATGATGCCATATACACGTCAATTTTAGCACCATTATAAACATATGTTTCAGTACTATGACATGAAAGTTAAACAACAACAAAATAATCTACCAACATACCACAAAATACATTTAAATATACCTACGGGCACATGTTTGTTTTTGCTTCATTTAAAAAAATATGGTTAGATAGCATTTTAAACACGATTTATACATAACCTAAGATGCCTTATACGCGCCGATCTTTACACCATTTTCAAGAGATGTTTCAGTACTACAACGTGAAAGTTCAAAAATACGAAATGATATCCCGCGACACCCTGTAATTTCACCTACAACATGCCTATTGAAGCTTGTTTTAACAACATCATTTAACAAAACTCGCGTTACCCCATACGTGAGTTACATTCAAATCGATCGACAAACTGACACCATATCATCTGATTATCTCGCGGAACTCGCGTCCTGTCATGCGCGATTTCCTTTTAACTGAATATTTAAAATACACCACAGATAAGAGACGCCACATCAGACGGAATACGCGTTGTGCGTAACACGAGTATTGAATTCGTATTCTGTAAAACGCGAGTCGTTCTTACGTGTACCAAATGTGGGGTATTTTTCCAAATAATGTTCAAAGGGGGTGAATATTCTATTAATATTCCCAAAGGGAATATTTAGCCAATATTGCCTAACGTAATCCCTTCCTCTAGATTGTAGGAACATTAGATCGAGTCGAGTTTAGTAAAAAACATTCAAGTTAATTATATTAAAGAGTCATATTTTATAACTTAAATTTTATTTGAAAATTTTTCGAGTTGATTTTATGAAATTCGAGTTGAGTCGAGTTGTTAGAGTTCTGTATAAATTTAATTGTAAATATTTATAAGATTATGATATTAATTAGCTTAAATTTAAACAATTTTTTATAATCATAACAATACGCATATATATTTCTTCGTATTTTTCATATGAGATATATATTATGCATAAATTAAGAGATTCAACTCCAACTTAAAAATTGATCTACTAATTACTAAAAAAATTAAATTATTTAATTTTTTATTTTATAACTCAAATTTTATTTAAAAAAAATTAAATCATAAAATTTAATAATTTAATTTTTTTAATAGAGTCGAGTTTTATACACCCTTAACTAACTTGATTCCCAATGTATACAGTAGAAGGATTAAAACTGGAATTATACCAACTTTTATTAACGGGAGGTTTTGGCCTTTGGGCGGTAGATTCTATGAGAGGGTAAAAGAGTCAGTGCGATTGATTTTTTTTTTTTTAATTTGGAGGAATTGACTTGTCTGAGTGAGGAACCGGAACCTCGGGGTAGGAGCAAGGGATTTCGGGCGGCCACTGGACTTTGAAATTTCGGCGCAGATGTGATTTGCCACTGTTGTTTGGTTATAATTACGAGTTTGTCCCCTGACGGTTTTAATAGTTAGCGAGGAAGGGAAGGGTGTTAGCGAAAGGGTAAAAAGAGTATTCCAGGGAAGAATGGAGAATATAAAATCTTTTTGATTCTGATTCTAGACATCTTTTGGGCTGAGTTTCCATCATCTGTAGACTTCACGTTTTCATCGAAAAATGCAATTATACTTTACAACAAAAGTTTTTAATTTAGAGACATTGGATGCTCTGTTGTTTAATATTGTGTCCAAATTTCAAAATTCTCCCTTCCTCTCTCGGCTAAAATATCAAATGCTTAGAGAGTAAAATATTATTTAGGCACCCCTTAATATTGTTTTTGAACAATATTTTTGGATCAAAAATATTTTTGAAGAGAAAAATGTATTTTCTAACTTTTTGTGGTTGAAATAGGATTTTGGAATTAAAATTATAATTTTAACTTTTATTTTTGTGGTTGAAATAGTGTTTTGGAATTAAAATTATAATTTTAACTTCATTTTTGTTATTCTATAATGTGTTTATTTAACAACTTAAAAATTTATAATTTTTATCAATACATAATTATATGATTACTAAGTTATTTTTGGGTTTAAAAACTTTATATCCCTTTGTGTCAAAATTTTTAAATAAAATTTATTTTAATTTTTATGTATTTTTCACCGAACACGTATAATTAATAAATTTTTATTTTGTTAATAAAAATATTTTTATGATAATTTAAATTGATATATTTAATTTATTATAACATTAAAAGTTTAAATATTATTTAAATATTTTTTAAGTTACAACGTCGTGTTTAAAGTAATTATTTGTCTTCTCACAAGTACTTAACAAATCAATAATAAAAACTTAAATTTTAAGTTTAGTAATCCAAAAATACCCTTCTACTATAATTTTCAAAAGCAATGTTATTATGGCTTTAACCAAAGGACTACTTATTCATTAAATTTGGAAACTTTTATAAAAGATTTTTAATATATTTAACAAAATACTATCTAATAAATTATTTACGAAAATAACATCTATGTAAAATAAAAGCACATCCAATCAGTTATACTTAAAAAAAACGTGTATATGCGTATAGAAATGCTAGACGCCGAGTGAGAGGGGGTTGCAGTAATGATCAAATAGGGTCTTTTCCTCGATAGGCTTTCTTAGCATCCAACAATTTCAGACTATGGAGTGGTGAATTAAACTAAAAAAGAGGAGAAGACTGGCCCCTAATAATCGGCAGAGCAAACCAAAAAAGCAAACAGGGATTTGGTCGCCTACTAAAATGTCGGGCCGACGAAGGAAAAAAAGAGCAGGAATGGGAGTGAGATAGCTATCCTATAGAAATGCTAGACGCCGAGTGAGAGGGGGTTGCAGTAATGAGTTCATGGTTGAACAGACTGACTGCCAGGCTTACATTTCTCTGGCTATCAACTTAACCTTGACCGAGTCCGCAATACCATACTATCCATACAGGGCAAGGCAGATTTCACTTTCATCTATTTTTAAATGCTTTTTTTTCTAGCTAAGCTATTTGTTTGTTGCGCTGAGCGATTCAATTCATCAAGTAAAGGGGGCTTTCATTGTTTAAATTAAAAAAAAAAACTTAAAACATGGAGAACGTGCAAAATGGTAGAACAAAAATACAAAAAACATTAATAACCAGGATTGTTTTAATTGAAAATAAATAAAAAATTTAATACATGGAGAACTTGCAAAACAATAAAGTTGAGAAAGTTGAGAAAGTTGAGAATAAATAAAATTAATTATAAATAAACATCATTAATATAATAGATTAATTAAATTAAAAAATAATAAATAAATAAATACCTAAGGAACATATAAAATTGTTGATGCCAAAATGAGAAGACACCGAACAAGGGAAGTGGAGTCGGCGAACTAAGGAGGATGTGGCGGTTTCAGGCGGTTCGCCCCCTTATATTTGAGCTAGAGTGCCGCGGTCGATACAATGGTCCAATGACAGATCCAAGAACTCAATATTGGGGGTTTAATTTTTTTTTTCTTTTCAAATGGGTATGCAAATTTTTATTTTTCTCCTCTCTACACACTAAATTAATTTTTTGAAGTAAAAAAATTCAACACTAAAACAAAATTTCCCCCAAAAAATAGGGGTGCAATTACCCCCTTATTGGCCATGTAAGTCCATCCCTATAATGGTTGCAGTGGAGAAAATGAGAGGATGAAGCGAAGGGTAAGGCCCTCTTAGTTTAGCCTTGTCTAGGCACATTGTGTCTGTTGTCAAACTTAGTCTGTAATATCCAAAATTTTGGCCAGTGACCAAAATGTAAAATTTGAAAGTTTAAGGGGTTAAAGTATAAACTTTGGAAAAGTTTGGGGACTAAAGTGTAAATTTTCCCAACAAGTAATTTTATTCAGTATAAGAGTGAATCAGATCGAAATAGGTACATTGATATCGGTTTTAAGAATTAAGATGCAGAAAAGGTACCGAATTTAGATCGAATGAAATTGTTAAGCGTGCTTAGGCCAGAGAAATACAAAGATGGGTGACCTTCGGGAAGGTCCTATAAAAGTGTTTCTGATCGATATTTTGGACTCAGTAAAAGTAAAGAATATTCGAATGGATTATCAATAAAGGATTTCTAAGAGAAATTTTATTCTATGGAGATTTTTGATAATTATCGGAATAATAGACTGAGTTAGGAAACCTCAGTCTAAGTTCTGGAAAAGGAAGTTTTATGAGATAATAGAGTATTTCCCGAATATAGAAATATGGAATTTTTAGAATAAATCCGATAGTTTGGAAAAGGTAAAATCGCAGTAGAAGTATTTTACGAATATCGGGAGATCGGATCGAAATTTCAGAGGCTGTTCCATAAGCCATGGAAAAGTTATAAAATAATATTTAATGAATAGTGACCGGTTGGGAATGAACTATTTTAGTTGGATTGTAATGGCATTTTTGAAGTAAACTAGTAAATAAAAATTAGTTGGAGGGCAAAATGATCATTTAGCCCCAATGGCCTTTTTGAAATATTTAAAAAGTTACAAGGAAAATTTTGGAAGAAGAAAATGGAAGATTAAATCTCGGCCCTTGATTAATGATAAGATCAATCTCAACCGTTGGATTAAAAGGCATTTTAGTAATTTCACTATTTAAATGAATTTAAAATTTCACTTATATATTACAAGTGGCATAAATGAGAGAGATTTAAAATTAAGTGATCAAAAGATGAAGATGTCTTCATCTTCATCAATTCGAAATTAAGAAAAAAGGGGGAGAAATTTCCAAGTTCAATTCAAGTCCCGAAACTCGATTTTCAGGTAATCTCTTCAACTGCAAAGTTGTTATACTCTTCAAGCTCTATCTTTTGGTGTAAATAATTCATGAAAACCATGCGTGATTGATGAGAATTTTGCATGTGAAGAAATTAGGGTTTATGGAAAAAGTTTGGGGCTTTTGGAATTTTATGATTTCATGATGAAATTCAAGTTGAAATTAAGCTAGTATGATGTTAAAATCATGATATTGAGTTGGGATTTAAGTGCTACATGTTTTGATTATTATGAAGATGATTAGGGTTTATGGATTCAAGTTTAATTTAGGGTTTGTGATGTTGAATTAATGATTTAGTAAGCTTAAATTGTTGTTTGGAAGCAAGACCCTAAATTAAAGGTATAGGGACCATTTTAGGAATTTTGAAAGTTAGAGGACTAATCTGATTTTTTATGATTTTAAGTGTATTTATGTTATTAATGATGATGGAAACGTGAAATTGATGTTAGAATGCTAAACCGATGTAGAATCGAGTTAGTGACCATTTTGACAATTTGTAAAAATAAAGTGACCATTTCGGCAAGGAAGTTTTGAATAAGGACTGAATCTGATTTTAGTTGAAATAATAAGAATTCAAGTAGTAATGTTGATTTGAGGACTAATTTGAAAAGTTAAGAAGTTTGAATCCTTATCTTTGCATTTTTAGTGACTATTTCGGAAAGAAGGAAAAATTAGAGGGAATTATTTTTGAATAATTATTTGATGAAGAAAGTGATACATTAGTGGTCTGAATCAAGTAAGGGGACCAAATTGACAAATAGCAAAGTAAGGAGAAATTAGTATAAAGTTTGAAGTTATTTATGGAAGTTGTGTAGAAAACTGGATTTGGCAGTCAGTTTGAAAATTCCCCATAAATTCTACAAAAATGGTTAGATGCTGAATTTTATATCGATGTAAAGATTTATTCGTCTAGTTTCGTTTAAAATAAACGATGATTGATTTCGATTCATATATCAAAAGATATGAATTTTTTAAGTGACGAAAGGTTAGAAAACAGAATAGTAGTTTGTTCCGAAATTCAATACTGGAATTCGACTTTAAAAATTTGCCATAAATCGTACAAATTGAATATGGTTATTAGTTTATATGGTTGAAAAGCTTATCGAATCTAGTTTCATTTCCAACAAATGGAAACTGATTTCCAGTTCTGAGTTAAAAGATATTAGTTTTTAAACGAATGAAGGTCAGAAAAATTACATAACAGTTTCTGTCAGGACAGCCCTGTAAACTGAAGTTTGATGAATTTTCATAATTTTTGTAGATTTTATTAAATTATGTGGCTTATACCGTTAGAACCGTTATCGAATATAGTTTCTACGGTATAAAGGAGATTAAGATTCAGTACGTATTCCGCCCTATAGAAATAAATCTTTGATGGTAGTGCAAGTTGACAGAAAATGGAAATTGAGACAATTTGTGTCTAATGTTGGTTAGCAAGCTTGGAGGAATTATTTGAACGTCAAAATGGTCATTAGATTAAATAGCTTAATTGAAATATTGTTAGAAGTGAATCTAACAAATGTTTATTTATATTCATGTGATGAATGAAGTTGGATCCGAATCAAAAGAAGGTTCGAGGTACTATAAAGAAAGGATCATTAGAGCTTAGTGAGACATATTAATAAATGGCCAAGGTGAGTGCATTTTTAAATGTTTGCATTACATTGAAAATGACATTGCATTTCTCTATAATACATGAGATGATACAATCCTCGACATGGCAAGCTTGATGGAATACCAGGTACGAATTATTGTTTGCATAAATGATGATGCATTATGCTTACTTGAATTACATGATAGTGATGATACATGATTCATATGACAATATGAAACATGAATTACATGATAGTGATGATACATGATTCATATGATAATATGAAACATAAATTACATGATAGTGATGATACATGATTCATATGACCATATGATACATGAATTACATGAATAATGATATGATTAAATGAAACAAGTAACCACCTTGGGGACCCGCGCCCTTGGTGTTGCACCTGGGAATCCACGCCCATGGTGCCAAGAGCACTAAAGAGGTGCGATTATAAGGAGCAAAGAACGCCCTTTTATGAGGAGCAAAGAGCGTCCTCAAGTACGTACTCAAGTATTAAGGCTATGGAGTCTTAAAGGACTTTTCAGCTAGAAGTATTAAGACTATGGAGTCTTAAAGGACTTTTCAGCTAGAAGTATTAAGGCTATGGAGTCTTAAAGGACTTTTCAGCCAGTATCCAAGGCCATGGAGTCTTAAAGGACTTTTTAGCCAGTACAAAAGGCTACAAAGTCTTAAAGGACTTTTCAGCCAATATGATCACAAGATGATTACATGAAAGACATGATATCCAAATGATTGCATAATGAAAGCATAACCATGATAGAATACATGTTATGCAAATGATGGCATAATGAAAACATGACCATGTTAGAATACATGTTATGCAAATGATGGCATAAAGAAAACATGACCATGATAGAGCACATGATATGCAAATGATTGCATAATGAAAGCTTGACCATGATAGAGTACATGATATGTAAATGATTACATGATGAAAGCATGTCCATGATAGAGAATATATTATGAAATAATAACATGATTTATATGATAGTTATGATACATGACATATGTACATTGTGATATACTTGCCATGTTATAGAAAAAACGAAATGCACTTTTATATATGACATATTGTATTACATTATTTCATGTTTTTAAAATAAATAAGTTTAACTGCCTCACTAAGTTCGTACTTAGCGTGTGATTGTTTCACACGTAGGTCAAGTTGGATCTTGAAGAGGAGTCAAGTATGTTGTTCAAGCTACAATCTGCAGAACATCAGTAAGACATTCTAAATTATGACAATCTCTAGTGGGCATGTAAACTATTTACTTACTGATAGTATATGATGTATTAAATTGAATTATAATGATAATTTAAATAATCAGCTAGACAATGAATCGTATAAAAATATTAAGCTTAACTTTCAGTAGCATGTTTAAGTAACATCTATAATGTATATTCAACTACGATTATACGTTATGGGTGTTACATTTATTGGTATCAGAGCAAAGGTTTAGCCGGTTCTAGATGCTAAGCCAAGTTTGATATGGAGTTTTCAGTAAATACTCGCCCCTAGAATGTCATATTACTGATGTACTGATTGTATGACTTGATGCTGCTCCTCATTAGTATAAGGTGAAATGATACTAGAATAAGGAAAGTAAAATGATAATGGATTTCGCCAGATGACGAATCTTAGAGATCAAGAAAGGACCCATAGTGGATATGATACAGTAAAATAAGCATGTAAGTTAGTTCCTGTGTAGAATAAGTTATCTACATAGTAAAGAGATGATATAGTAATTATAAGATACTCGAATACGAAGGAGTAAGAAGAAGTATCTTTACTTTAGAAATATATATGTTTGAAGATAACAATGTCAATAGTTGCTGCAGATGTAATCTGGCGATTTACTCAAGATAAGTTAAGGATTTAAGTTATGATGAAAATAACTCAGTAGTATCTTATTATAAGATGTTTGTACTGTCAGTACATATAAGGGAGAATTGGAAAGTTAAGTATTGATACTACTGAGATTATTAGAAAAGAAACTAAAAAAGAAATTGATCTGTAAAGAGTATTCAGAGAAGTCAACTAAGAGGTTAGTTCTACCTGAATAGTTGACAGTACAACCTTATAAAGGTAGGGCTGAAGTGTAAAGGATAAGTTAAGATATCTTTTCAAAAAGGTTTTGATAAAGACAATCAGTATTATAAGATGATGAGTATGACAAGCATTAAAATAACGTGGATTGCTAGAAAAAGGGTTTTCTAATGATCTAAGTGATCAAATACTTGAAGTGTAATACCCCAATTTTTGGTTAGTGACTAATTTGCAAAGATTTAAAAGTTGGTGGTTTTAGTTCAGTGACTAAAACGTAAAAATTCAAAGTTTGGTGATAAAAGTGAAAAGTTGGGAAAAGTTTAGGGACCAACATGGTAATTTTCCCAATAATTATTTTTATGGCAAAAATGAATAGTTTATCCTGGTACAGGATTTTTGGTGGGGAATCGGATTTTTGGTACGGGAATTGTGTAAAAAGCTATAAAGGGAATAAGTTTCGAAAATTAATTCGGATGATCATTCGAGGTCAGAAAATTATGAAAATTTTATGGGAGTCTTAAATAGACTAAAAGAAGATGGTGTTAAGTTTTGGGATCGTTTTGATTTGATTTAGATTCGATGGAAGACAATATTTTGAAATAGTGCACAAATTGCATTTTTATGGAGACAATATTCATTAATGGCATTTTAGTCATTTTACCCCTACTTTTTAATTAAAGATGATTATGGAAAAGTAAATTTATTAGGTGTCAACAACTAATTGGTTATAATTGGGGGGTAAAATGGTAAATTCACTATTTATGGAGATTTTTAATTTGGATTTAAAAGATTAAAATGCCATTTGTCATGTTAATTTAATAAAGAAAAAGCTAGAGTTTCTCAATCTTCTTCCTCCCAATTTCGAAACACCATAGCTGTGAAGGGTTTTTGATTGGTTTTTGATTCAAGACATGAAATAGAAATTTGATCTCCATAAAATTCTCTTTCATTTGGTATAATTTTTGAAGGGTTTCCATGTCTATAGGTTGAGATTTGAGATTGGGGTTTATGAAGAACGAGTTGGGATTTTAAGTTTTATGGTTTAAATTGATTGAATATGAAGTTGTGATGTTGTTTATTGCTTGGAATAGTGAAAGATTTTATGAATTTTGATGTTAGGTATTTTTGGGAATATTGAAAAATTAGGGGAAACTCTTGCAAAATTTTTATTTGAAGTAGAATGATGTGTGAAGCTTGAATATGATGTTTAGAAGTTGAATTCATGCTTGAATCAAGTGAGGAAATTTGGCCAAAGTAACCTTTGGTATTCGTCCTACTAGGAAAAATATAGAGAAAATTATGGAAAATTTTCCTAAGGATATAAATGGTGTAAGGATGATTTTGTAAGCTTTAGAAAGTTATTTGGACTAATGTGGAAGTTTATAAAGTGTTGAGGATTAATTTTTAAATTTTGGAAATTTTAAAGACTTGATTGTTAAGCTTGTTTTTGAAGTGTATAAGTGATGAAAATGATGACTTTGAAGTTTATGTGAACTTGAGGGACTAATTTGTATGTTCGAAAAATCCAAGGACTTGTTTGTAAATTTTTAAAGGTTAGGTTCTCAAGTGTAAAGAATAAAGAATGTAAGGTTTAGAGTTGAAATTGATGGTTGGGAGCTTAAAAGGAGTCTTTTAGGACTAAAGTGAATACTTTTGGAAAGTTATAGAATTATTAGGAATATTTTCCTAATATATTATATATATATATTAATGTTAGTAAGATACTAACATTACTTTGAAATGGTATTTGTTGTTGAAATGTGGTGTAGATCGTATTCGTGATCACAATCAAGGTTCGAACAAGTCGGTAGATAAAGGAAAAGCTCCAGAGTAAAGTAATAGTACAATATAGCTAGTCAGGCAAAGGTGAGTGCATTTTTATTTATTATTATGATATGAGATAGACTTGTGATAAGTCAATCTCGAAGTTTAAAGGTAAATGATTTGAATTATCTAAAATGTTTGAATGGTTTATAAATGATTTAGGGTATGAACTGCCCAATGCAAATTTCTTTATATGAAAGTGATTTATTTTGATTTATTGGTATTATTGATAAAAAGGAAAGTTCATATTATTGAAATGTTGAATGCCCATTGTATGTTTATTGAGAGTCTTGGTATATTGGCATGCCAAAGAGTTAGAGTATATTGGTTTAATACTGCTACTAAGCAGGCGATACATTTAATACTGCTACGGCAGGCGGGACGGTGAGTTGTGTTTTACAACTATGATCCAGTGAAGGTTATTAATGCTGTTAAGTTACGGTAGTATTTCTAGTGATACATTAGCATTGATCTATTGATCCAAACACAACTGATTAGTTGTTGCGGGCACATGTGCATTACTCATCATTAAACTCGCATACCTTGCATTCTCATATATAGTACATTGGGCTATGCTATATTATCATCAAAATTGAAAGTGGAATGGTTTGGTAAATCAGATTCGTGATTTTCAAATCCTTTTTAATATTTTTATTGCACTCTACATATTTTTTTATTATACTTAGAGTGAAATGTTTTTTTTCAATTATTATATATATTGCCTCACTAAGTATATACTTAGCGTGTGATTGTTTCACGAGTAGGTTATAAGGAGTTTAAGAAGCAAGGAGCAGCTGCAAACATCATCATATTTTGAGAGTGGTACATCAGAATTAGTATGACATCTTAAATGTTGTCTTTTGATAGTTCTAGTTGGCATGTATAATATAAATGTTTAACTGCTCTGGTATAACTATGTTTATTAGAATATGAGTTTAAACGTATTTTATTTGCTATCTAGATGATTTTTAAATTAGGCAGTTTTAAGCAATTTATTTAATTAGATGTTTAAGAAGTAAATTGCCTAGTTGCTGCTTAAATCTAGATTTAAATTGAACTTAGAAAAATTATAAATTCTATACGATTAACTATTACTTTAGTTTAAAAATGGTTTGATATATTATTAGGAAATTTTAATTTAACAAAATTTGATATAGAAAGTATTATACTTTTATTATGTGACATCTCCGACTTGTATTCAACAATGAATACAGGAAAGGGGTGTTACATTTATTGGTATCGAAGCTAAAGGTTTAGCCGATTCTAGGCCGAAATGGAAATTGTTTTTGTTGAAAAATATGTACATACCACTAGGATGTCAATAGTACTGATCTGATGTTGATATAATTGATGATGTTGCTTCTTACTAATGTAGTAGTTGTATGGTTATAGATGGTCGAATCAGGAGACTCTCGACGAGCAATTGAACAAGTAGCTCCAGAAGAAACCGGTAGTGGAAGTAATGAGGTTAATAACAACCCTTCGGCTCAAGCTGAACAGGAAGGAGTACCAGCATAGCATGGAATGCCTGTGCAGGACCAAGGGACATTTCTTCAGGCACTGGAAACAATGTTGACACGTTTTCAGCCACCTCCAGCTCCTCATGCTTCTCGGGTGTCAATTGCAAAGGAATTAAAGAGTTTGGAAGCACATGAGTTTAGAGGAGAAGTTGATGAAGGTCTCGTGGTCGCAGATATGTGGTTGAATGATTTAAAGATCATGTTAGAGGGGTTTCACTGCTTAGAAACTGAAAAGCTGGATGGAGTTGTTTCATTATTTATAGGTCAAACTCGATTCTGGTGGACAAATGCTACGATGCACGTCCCTTCTGAATGAGTTACCTGGTAATTTTTCTTGGAAGAATTCAAGAATAAGTACATTGGAGATTAGTTTATCAGAGAAATGAAACAACAATTCCTCAGTTTGAAGCAAGGCAATCAGACTATCTATGAATACAAGTGTGAATTCAATAAGTTGAGCCGGTTTGCAACGGAGCTGATCCCAACTGAAAGGAGTCAATGTAAGTATTTTATTGAAGGCCTGAACAAGGAACCAAATAAATTTCTGGTGGCATTGAATCTGCCTACCTTTCAAGAGGTAGTGAATCGGGCCAAGATGATGGAACCCGTGGATCCAGAAGGTATGCTAGAGCAGATTTCACAGTCAAACAAAAGGCCGGGAACATCTTCAGTTTCTTTTGCTTCAAAGCAGAATAAAGGTGGTTCTGGGAATAAGAATAAATCTGGATCTGCTTGGAAAGGAGGCAATACAGGAGGAAATAGATAGACTGTTAATTCTGGTGCTGATTCGTCATTCCAGTTCAGAACTCAGTGTGACGTTTGTGGTAAACGTCATTCTGCACATGTTGGATGACGATAGGAGCATACATGAATTGTGAAAAAATGGGTCATTTTGCGAGAGACTTTCCTAAAAAGCAAGGTGAACGATCTGTTCAGACAGAGATGTCTGCTGTGTTGCCACAAAGAGGTAGAGGTGGACCCAGAAGACCATCTAAATCTGTTTCACAGCAGGAAATGTGTGCGCCAGCCTGAGTTTTTCACATCCAGACAGATAGAGATTGTGATGATCCAGAAGTTATTACATCTACATTCTATCTTTATGATGAGCCTGTGTTTGTTTTGATTGATCCTGGTTCTACGCACTCATATATAGCAGCAAGCTGATTGAGGAAAGGAGTATTCCATTAGAGTTTATCTCTAGTGACATTATAGTTACCAATCCATTGGTTCAGAGTGCAAAAGTAAGTCAAATATGTAGAAATTGCCCAATAAAGGTACAAGGAATAGAGTTTCCAGCAAATTTAATGGAGTTACCTTTTGAAGAATTCGAGATAATTTTGGGAATGGATTGGTTATCTGTTTATCATGCCATGGTAGATTGTCGTTTAAAACGACTAATATTGAGGGATTCGGAAGGTGCTGAGATAATGGTAGTGGGTAAAATGATGAATCCACTATCTAATGTGATTTCAGTTGTTTCTGCAAAGAAATTGCTATTGGAAGGTTGTCAAGCCTTTCTAGCTAATGTGGTGGATACTCAAACTTCTAAAGTTAAGTTGGAAGATATTCATACTGTTCGAGATTATCCAGATGTGTTTCCAGATGAGTTACCGGGATTACCTCAAGATCGTGAGGTAAAGTTTAAAATAGAAGTATTACCTGGTACTACACCTATATCAATGGCTCCATACAGAATGGCTCCGATAGAGCTTTGGGAATTAAAAGTGCAGTTGCAGGAACTGTTAGATCGAGAATTCATAAGGCCAAGTGTGTCACCTTAGGGTGCACCAGTGTTATTTGTGAAAAAAAAGATGGATCGATGCGATTGTGCATAGATTACCGTCAGTTAAACAAGGTGACGTTGAAGAATAAGTATCCTCTTCCGAGGATTGATGATCTTTTTGATCAATTAAAAGGTGCAACTGTGTTTTCCAAGATTGATTTTCGATCGGGATACCACCAGTTGAAGATTAAGGAAGAAGATATTTCAAAGACGGCATTCAGAACTCGGTATGGACATTATGAGTTTGTAGTAATCCGTTCGGATTAACAAATGCACCAACAACATTTATGGATCTGATGAACCGCATATTTCAACCGTATTTGGATCAATTCGTGGTGGTTTTTATTGATGACATTCTGGTATATTCCAAGACAAAGGAAGAGCATGATGCCCATCTCCGAGTAGTTCTTCAGATCCTCCGAGAAAAGAAATTGTATGCTAAATTATCAAAGTGTGAATTTTGGTTATCAGAAGTTACTTTTCTCGGTCATGTGGTTTCAGTAGAAGTGATAAGAGTAGATCCCAAGAAAGTACAAGCTATAGTTGAGTGGAAAGCTCTAAAGAATATCTCTGAGGTGCGAAGTTTCTTGGGATTAGCTGGTTATTATCGAAGATTTGTAAAGAACTTCTCGATGATTACTTCTCCGCTAACTAAGCTATTGAGAAAGGATGTGCCATTTGTTTGGACGGAGAAATGTCAAGAAAGCTTTGAACTTTTGAAGAAGATTTTAACTGAAGCTCCGGTATTGGTACAACCTGAATCAGGTAAGGATTTTGTGGTATATAGTGATGCTTCTCATAATGGCTTGGGATGTGTACTCATGCAAGAAGGAAAAGTAGTGGCTTATGCTTCCCGATAGCTTAAGACGCATGAGAGGAATTATCCCACCCATGATTTAGAGTTGGCAGCAGTTGTCTTTGCTTTAAAGATATGGCGTCATTATCTATACGGAGAATGATGCTATATCTATACATATCATAAAAGTCTAAAGTATTTGCTAACTCAAAAGGAGTTAAATTTAAGGCAGAGAAGGTGGATTGAGCTTTTAAAAGATTATGATGTGGTTATTGACTACCATCCAGGAAAAGCAGACGTGGTAGCTGATGCCCTCAGTAGAAAGACCTTCGCTGCCTTGAGAGCTGTAAATGCGAGAATAGCTTTGAAAGAAAATGGTGTTTTGATTACTGAATTAAGTTTAAAGCCTGCTTTAGTAGAACGGATAAAGGAGCTTCAGAAAAGAGATACGGAATGTTTGTCAAAATTCAGACAAGTAGAGACTAGTGAGACCAAAGATTTCGAAGTTAAGTCTAATGGATGCTTTTATTTTCGGGGAAGGATTGATATTCCCAAAGATGAAGAGTTAAAGAGAGAACTTCTTTTTGAAGCACATTATAGTCCTTTGACTATGTATCCAGGAGGAAACAAGATGTACCAAGATCTTAAGAGTCGATATTGGTGGCCAGGAATGAAAAGAGCTATATCTGAGTTTGTTTCCAAATGCCTGACATGTCAGCAAGTAAAAGCGGAGCATCAAGTGCCTTCAGGTTTATTGCAACCGATTTCCATTCCTCAATGGAAGTGGGAATGAGTAACCATGGATTTTGTGACAGGGCTATCTTTGACTCCAAGCAAAAGGGATCTATTTGGGTGATTGTTGATAGATTGGCTAAGTCGGCACATTTCATTCCTGTCCGAACTGATTTCTCTATGGATTAGTATGCTAAATTATATATAAAGGAGATAGTTCGACTTCATGGAGTACCAGTCTCAATTGTCTCTGACAGAGATCCAAGGTTTACTTCCAGATTTTGGAAATCTTAACATAAAGCTTTGTGTACTCGACTTAATTTTAGCACAACCTTTTATCCTCAAACAGATGGGCAATCAGAGCAAACTATTCAAATTTTAGAGGATATGTTGAGGGCTTGTGTGATTGAATTTCAAGGATCATGGGAGAAATGCTTACCATTAGCGGAATTCTCTTATAATCACAGCTATCAAGCAAGTATCAAAATGGCACCTTATGAAGCCTTGTACGGAAGAAGGTGCATGACTCTTTTGAATTGGTATGATTTGAAAGATCGGGACGTATTGGGGCCTCATCTAAGTAGAGAAGCTGAAGACAAAGTAAACATCATACAAGATAATCTCAAGATAGCCGCCGATCGACAAAAGTCATATGAAGATTCGAAGAGGAAAGAAATTGAATTTCAAGTAGGTGATAAAGTGTTTCTCAAAGTGTCACCTTGGAAAAAGATTGCGTTTTGGGCGAAAAGGAAAGCTCCGTCCGAGATCTATTGGACCATATGAGATTGTAAAAAGAGTTGGTCCGGTGGCTTATCAACTTGCTCTACCCCCGGAAATGGATAAGATTCATAATGTGTTTCATGTATCGATGCTCAGAAAGTATGGATCAGATCCTTCCCGCATCATTACTCCGAAAGAAGTAGAGATTCAACCAGATTTGACGTATGAGGAGGAACCGATCCGAATTTTAGCACGTGAGGTCAAGAAGATGAGGAACAAGTCGATTCCACTTGTTAAGGTTCTTTGGCGAAATCACAAAGTGGAAGAAGCAACGTGGGAAAGAGAGAAAGATATGGAAAAATAGTTTCCTCATCATTTCAATTCAAGTACGTTCTGAAAATTCGAGGATGAATTTTCTTAAGGGGGGGGGGAATTGTAATACCCCAATTTTTGGTTAGTAACTAATTTGCAAAGATTTAAAAGTTGGTGGTTTTAGTTTAGTGACTAAAACGTAAAAATTTAAAGTTTGGTGACAAAAGTGAAAAGTTGGGAAAAGTTTAGGGACCAACGTGGTAATTTTCCCAAAAATATTTTTATGGAAAAAATGAATAGTTTATCTCGGTACAAGATTTTTGGTATGGGAATTGTGTAAAAAGCTATAAAGAGAATAAGTTTCGAAAATTAATTCGGATGATCATTCGAGCTCAGAAAATTATGAAAATTTTATGGGAGTCTTAAATAGACTAGAAGAAGATTGTGTTAAGTTTTGGGATCGTTTTGATTTGATTTAGATTCGATTGAAGACAATATTTTGAAATAGTGCATAAATGGCATTTTTGTGAATACATGGATTCATTAATGACATTTTAGTCATTTTACCCCTACTTTTTAATTAAAGATGATTATGGAAAAGTAAATTTATTAGGTGTCAACACCTAATTGGTTATAATTGAGGAGTAAAATGCCATTTGTCATGTTAATTTAATAAAGAAAAATCTAGAGTTTCTCCATCTTCTTCCTCCCAATTTCGAAACACCATAGCCAAAGGTAAGAAAATATTGATTCAATTTTTGGTTAGATTCGATTGGTTTTTGATTCAAGACATGAAATAGAAAATTGATCTCCATAAAATTCTCTTTCATTTGGTATAATTTTTGAAGGGTTTCCATGTCTATAAGTTGAGATTTGAGATTAGGGTTTATGAAGAACAAGTTGGGATTTAAGTTTTATGGTTTAAATTGATTGAATATGAAGTTGTGATGTTGTTTATTGCTTGAAATAGTGAAAGATTTTATGAATTTTGATGTTAGGTATTTTTGGGAATATTGATAAATTAGGGGAAACTCTTGCAAAATTTTTATTTGAAGTATAATGATGTGTGAAGCTTGAATATGATGTTTAGAAGTTGAATTCATGCTTGAATCAAGTGAGGAAATTTGGCCAAAGTAACCTTTGGTATTCGGCCTACTAGGAAAAATATAGAGAAAATTATGGAAAATGTTCTAAGGTTATAAATGGTGTAAGGATGTTTTTGTAAGCTTTAGAAAGTTATTTGGACTAATGTGAAAGTTTATAAAGTGTTGAGGATTAAGTTGTAAATTTTAGAAAGTTTAAAGACTTGGTTGTTAAGCTTGTTTTTGAAGTGTATAGTGTTAGAAAATCAAGTTAAGTGATGAAAATGATGACTTTGGAGTTTATGTGAACTTGAGGGACTAATTTGTATGTTCGAAAAATCCAAGGACTTGTTTGTAAATTTTTTTAAAGGTTAGGTTGTCAAGTGTAAAGAATGAAGAATGTAAGGTTTAGAGTTGAAATTGATGGTTGGGAGCTTAAAAGGAGTCTTTTAGGACTAAAGTGAATATTTTTGGAAAGTTATAGAATTATTAGGAATATTTTCCTAATATATATATATATTAATGCTAGTAAGATACTAACATTACTTTGAAATGGTATTTGTTGTTGAAATGTGGTGTAGATCGTATTCGTGATCACAATCAAGGTTCGAACAAGTCGATAGATAAAGGAAAAGCTCCAGAGTAAAGTAATAGTACAATATAGCTAGTGAGGCAAAGGTGAGTGCATTTTTATTTATTTATTATTATGCTATGAGATAGACTTGTGATAAGTCAATCTCGAAGGTTAAAGGTAAAGGATTTGAATTATCTGAAATGTTTGAATGGTTTATAAATGATTTAGGGTATGAACTACCCAATGCAAATTTCTATATATGAAAGTGATTTATTTTGATTTATTGGTATTATTGATAAAAAGGAAAGTTCATATTATTGAAATGTTGAATGCCCATTGTATGTTTATTGAGAGTCTAGGTATATTGGCATGCCAAATAGTTAGAGTATATTGGTTTAATACTGCTAGTAAGCAGGCGATACATTTAATACTGCTACGGCAGGCGAGACGGTGAGTTGCGTTTTACAACTATGATCCAGTGAAGGTTATTAATGTCGTTAAGTTGCGGTAGTATTTCTAGTGATACACTAGCATTGATCTATTGATCCAAACACAACTGAATAGTTGTTGCGGGCACATGTGCATTACTCATCATTAAACTCTCATACCTTGCATTCTCATATATAGTACATTGGGCTATGCTATATTATCATCGGAATTGAAAGTGGAATGGTTTGGTAAATCAGATTCGCGATTTTCAAATCCTTTTTAATATTTTTATTGCACTCTTCATATTTTTTTATTATACTTAGAGTGAAATGTTTTTTTTTCAATTATTATATATATTGCCTCACTAAGTATATACTTAGCGTGTGATTGTTTCACGAGTAGGTTATAAGGAGTTTAAGAAGTAAGGAGCAGCTGCAAACATCATCATATTTTGAGAGTGGTACATCAAAACCAGTATGACATCTTAAATGTTGTCTTTTGATAGTTCTAGTTGGCATGTATAATATAAATGTTTAACTGCTCTGGTATAACTATGTTTATTAGAATCTAAGTTTAAACGTATTTTATTTGCTATCTAGATGATTTTTAAATTTGGCAGTTTTTAAGCAGTTTATTTAATTAGATGTTTAAGAAGTAAATTGCCTAGTTGATGCTTAAATCTAGATTTAAATTGAACTTAGAAAAAAAATATATTTTTAAATTCTATACGATTAACTATTATTTTAGTTTAAAAATGGTTTGATATATTATTAGGAAATTTTAATTTAACAAAATTTGATATAGAAATTATTATACTTTTATTATGTGACATCTCTGACTTTGTATTCAGTAATGAATGCGAGAAATGGGTGTTACAAGAAGGTAATATGAAGGTATCATCTCAGGAATCTGAAGTGTAATTGAAATAAGTTGGTTATATGTGCACAAGGTAAATGTGATTATAAGAAGAAACGTTTAAATTTTAAAAAGGAATTAGTTCCTTAATGAAGTCAAAGGAAGTGTGTTTAGTTGAGGATTGTTTCGATTAAATGAAATTTCCTTAGAAATGTTTCTAGACAAGAACAAGAGTCTCGAATTACAAGGGTTATAAAGATACTCGTAGCAGTAAAAATGAAATAAAGTATGAACTTTTTCCGATTTCTACCTGGATTGAGCTACTAGTGCAGTAGGAAGCTTAAGTATAGGAACAAGAAATCCTGTTTGGAACAGGTATGCATTGAAAATTCGAGGAAGAATTTTCTTAAGGGGGAGGAATTGTAATATCCAAAATTTTGGCCAGTGACCAAAATGTAAATTTTGAAAGTTTAGGGGGTTAAAGTATAAACTTTGGAAAAGTTTGGGGACTAAAGTATAAATTTCCCCAACAAGTAATTTTATTCAGTATAAGAGTGAATAAGATCAAAATAGGTACCTTGATATCAGTTTTAAGAATTAAGATGCAGAAAAAGGTACCAAATTTGGATCGAATGAAATTGTTAATCGTGCTCAGGCCAGAGAAATACAAAGATGGATGACCTTTGGGAAGGTCCCATAAAAGTGTTTCTGATCGATATTTTGGACTCAGTAAAAGTAAAGAATATTCGAATGGATTATCAATAAAGGATTTCTAAGAGAAATATTATTCTATGGAGATTTTTTGATAATTATCGGAATAGTAGACTGAGTTAGGAAAATTCAGTCTAAGTTCTAAGAAAGGAAGTTTTTATGAGATAATAGAGTTTATTTCCCGAATATGGAAATATGGAATTTTTTGAATAAATCCAATAGTTCAGAAAAGGTAAAATCGCAGTAGAAGTATTTTACGAATATTGGGAGATCGGATCGAATCAAAATTTTAGAGGCTTTTCCACAAGCCATGGAAAAGTTATAAAATAATATTTAAGTAATAGTGACCGGTTGGGAATGAACTATTTTAGTTGTATTGTAATGGAATGGCATTTTTGAAGTAAACTAGTAAATAAAAATTAGTTGGAGGGCAAATTGGTCATTTAGCCCCAATGGCATTTTTGAAATATTTAAAAAGTTACAAGGAAAATTCTGGAAGAATAAAATGGAAGATTAAATCTTGTACCTTGATTAATGATAAGATCAATCTCATCCGTTGGATTAAAAGGGCATTTTAGTAATTTCACTATTTAAATGAATTTAAAAGTCATTTATATATTACAAGTGGCATAAATGGGAGAGATTTAAAATTAAGTGATCAAAAGATGAATATGTCTTCATCTTCATCAATTCGAAATTAAGAAAAAAGGGGGAGAAATTTCCAAGTTCGATTCAAGCCCCGAAACTCGATTTTCAGGTAATCTCTTCAACTACAAAGTTGTCCTACTCTTCAAGCTCTATCTTTTGGTGTAAATAATTCATGGAAAACATGCTTGATTGATGAGAATTTTGCATGAGATGAAATTAGGGTTTATGGAAAATGTTTGCGGCTTTTGGAATTTTATGATTTCATGATGAAATTCAAGTTGAAATCATGCTAGTATGATGTTAAAATCATGATATTGAGTTGGGATTTAAGTTCTACATGTTTTGATTATTATGAATATGATTAGGGTTTATTGATTAAAGTTTAATTTAGGGTTTGTGATGTTGAATTAATGATTTAGTAAGCTTGAATTGTTGTTTGGAAGCAAGACCCTAAATTAAAGGTATAGAGACCATTTCAGAAATTTTGAAAGTTAGAGGACTAATCTGATTTTTTTTATGATTTGAAGTGTATTTATGTTATTAATGATGATGGAAACGTGAAATTGATGTTAGAATGCTAAACCGATGTAGAATCGAGTTAGTGACCATTTTGACAATTTGTCAAAATTAAGTGACCATTTCGGTAAGGAAGTTTTGAATAAGGACTGAATATGATTTTAGTTGAAATAATAAGAATTCAATTAGTAATGTTGATTTGAGGACTAATTTTCAATGTTAAGAAGTTTGAATCCTTATCTTTGCATTTTTAGTGACTATTTTGAAAGAAGGAAAAATTAGAGGGAATTATTTTTGAATAATTATTTGATGAAGAAAGTGATACATTAATGGTCTGAATCAAGTAAGGGGACCAAATTGACAAATAGAAAAGTAAGGAGAAATTAGTATAAAGTTTGAAGTTATTTGTGGAAGTTGTGTAGAAAACTGGATTTGGCAGTAAGTTTGAAAATTCACCATAAATTCTAAAAAAATTGTTAGATGGTGAATTTTATATCGATGTAAAGACTTATTCATCTAGTTTTGTTTAAAACAAACGGTGATTGATTTTGTTTCATATATCAAAAGATATGAATTTTTAAGTGATGAAAGGTCAGAAAACAGAATAGCAGTCTGTTCCGAAATTCAATACTGGAATTCGACTTTAAAAATTTGCCATAAATCGTACAAATTGAATATGGGTTATTAGTTTATATGGTTGGAAATCTTATCGAATCTAGTTTCGTTTCCAACAAACGGAAACTGATTTTGAGTTCCGAGTTAAATGATATTATCTTATAATCGGATGAAGGTCAGAAAAATTATAGAATAGTTTCTGTCAGGACAACCCTGTAAACGGGAGTTTGATGAATTTTCATAATTTTTGTAGATTTTATTAAATTATATAGCTTATACTGTTAGAACCGTTATTGAATCTAGTTTCTACGGCATAAATGAGATTAAGATTCAGTACGTATTCTGCCATGTAGAAATAAATCTTTGATGGAATTGCAAGTTGACAGAAAATGGAAATTGTGACAATTTGTGTCTAATGTTGGTTAGCAAGCTTGAAGGAATTATTTGAAGACCAAAAATGGTCATTAGGGACCAAAAATAAGTTTGTGAACAGTATAAGGATGGAAAGAAATTTATGGAAATTTTTTATGTTGAATAATTAAATAGCTTAATTGAAATATTGTTAGAAGTGAATATAATAAATGTTTATTTATATTCATGTGATAAATGAAGTTGGATCTGAATCAAAAGAAGGTTCGAGGTACTATAAAGAAAGGATCAATAGTGTTTAGTGAGGAATATTAATAAATGGCCAAGGCGAGTGCATTTTTAAATGTTTGCATTACATTGAAAATGACATTGCATTTCTCTATAATACATAAGATGATACATTGCTCGACATGGCAAGCTTGATGGAATACCAGGTACGAATTATTGTTTGCATAAATGATGATGCATTATGCTTACTTGAATTACATGGTAGTGATGATACATGATTCATATGACAATATGATTCATATGATAATATGAAACATGAATTACATGATAGTGATGATACATGATTCGTATGACAATATGATACATGAATTACATGAATAATGATATGATTAAAATGAAACAAGTAACCACCTTGGGTTACATGATAGTGATGATACATGATTCATATGACAATATGATACATGAATTACATGAATAATGATATGATTAAAATGAAACAAGTAACCACCTTGGGGACCCACGCCCTTGGTGTTGCACCTGGGAATCCACGCCCATGGTGCCAAGAGCACTAAAGAGGTGCGGTTATAAGGAGCAAAGAGCATCCTCGAGTACGTACTCAAGTATTAAGGCTATAGAGTCTTAAAGGACTTTTCAACCTGAAGTATTAAGGCTATGGAGTCTTAAAGGACTTTTCAGCCAGAAATATTAAGGCTATGGAGTCTTATAGGACTTTTCAGCCAGTACAAAAGGCTACGAAGTCTTAAAGGTCTTTTCAGCCAGTATGATCACAAGACGATTACATGAAAGACATGATATGCAAATGATTGCATAATGAAAGCATAACCACGATAGAATACATGTTATGCAAATGATGACATATTGAAAGCATGACCATGATAGAATACATGTTATGCAAATAATGGCATAAAGAAAGCATGACCATGATAGAGCACATGATATGCAAATGATTGCATAATGAAAGCATGACCATGATAGAGTACATGATATGTAAATGATTAAATGATGAAATCACGTCCATGATAGAGAATATAATATGCAATAATAACATTATTTATATGATAGTTATGATACATGACATATGTACATTATGATATACTTGCCATGTTATAGAGAAAACGAAATGCACTTTTATATATGATATACTGTATTACATTATTTCATGTTTTTAAAATAAATAAGTTTAACTGCCTCACTAAGTTCGTACTTAGCATGTGATTGTTTCACACGTAGGTCAAGTTGGAGCTTGAAGAGGAGTCAAGTATACTGTTCAAGCTACAATCTGTAGAACATGAGTAAGACATTCTAAATTATGACAATCTCTAGTGGGCATGTAAACTATTTACTTATTGGTAGTATATGATGCATTAAATTGAATTATAATGATAATTTAAATAATCAGCTAGACGATGAATCGTATAAAAATATTTAAGCTTAACTTTTAGTAGCATGTTTAAGTAACATCTATAATGTATATTCAACTACGAGTATATGTTATGGGTGTTACATAGTCTCTCTCATTCGAGATATAGAAGTACGAGTATCTCGATGCCCTCAGAGAAGAGTATAGTGCCAGAGGCATTGGATGAGAGAAGGCTGTTAGTTCTCTAAATTTCTTAACATCATCTATAATTTTGAACATAGTTAATCTATGATGCGTTCAACGTCAGATTAGCAGGGGTATTGTCTGTCGTAGAACGCATCCACACTTTTGCAGATCAGATGTCTTCGAGACACTAAAGTATGGGCGTGTATATCATTGAACAAGCTAAAGCACATCTGCTTGAGCAAGAATCCACGCTTTTGTAGATCGGGTGTCTTCTGAGATACAAAGGTGTGGGGATTTGTATATTTAAACAAGCCAAGATAACATCTGTCAGAGCAAGCATCCATACTTTTACAGATCAGGGTCTATCGAGACAGAAAAGTTTAAGAATTTATATGGTTGAACAAGCCAAAGCAACATCTGTCGGAGCAGACACAATGCCAGATGCATTGAATTGGCAGAGGTTGACCTCAGTTGGATTAGAGATCTACACTCTTGCAAATTAGGCGTCGTTCAAGACAGTGGAGTGTAAGCATCTCGACGTCCCTAGAGAAAAACACAATGTCCTGCTTATAGTGGGCGAAGGTATTCAGTTTATCTATACTTTGCAAAGTTGATGTCGCTTAGGACGTGGGTAGTACATAATTATCTATACTTTTTTAGATTAGGTGTCATTCGAGACACAAAAGTTCGAGCATCTCAACATCCTTAGAGAAAAACACAATGCTAGAGGCATTGGATGGGCAAAGGCATCAAATAATTTTCTCGACGGAATGAGTGAAGTTGGAGAATAGAAATTTAGAAGAACACATTAGCATTCCTAGAGGCAGAAATCATCAATATACCTATCCAAATACTCATTAAAATAATCATTCATCAAAACATTGTATTCACACATTTATATAACAATTAAACCATTCAATAATCCATTCACTCAAAGATACACATGTTCTCATCTCTAATAGTTCAAGTAGATCTTCCTAGAATGTGTATGAATTTTCTAAGGTGCTTACAACATCGATTATATCTTTCTATAGTTTGTGTTAACTTCTTAGGATATTTTGGCCGATTAGTAAAGTTTTCTATGGCATATCAGAGGTGATTCATCCCCATCATTGCGACGTTATGTGGTGGTGTGACGGGCTTATAAGCTCTCGTGGTGAGGCATAGTTTTTTCTAGACGAGTGTGAAGCCTTATTGGATAGCAATTTTTACCACTGGATTTGGTGAGAACTTGCCATCCCGTCTACAGCTTGACGTAACCTTTGAATATGTGTGGTGAAAAGTTGTCATCCTATATTCTTTACTTCATTTTGGTCGAGATTCGAAAAGAAAGCTTTACATGGCGACTGTGGTGCTTTCAAGGTTCATTGTTGCTTTTGATTTGGCCATTAGTGTCATCGGCTACAGAGGTCTAGTGTGTTGGGAGTGCCACCAAAAGAGCCGTCGTGACAGGTTTTCTCGGTTGGGAGGATCTATACACTCACCGTACTAATTATTGATGCCAAAACAAGGAGGCACCGAACAAGGGAGGTAAAGTAGGTGAACCAAGTAGGATATGGTAGTTTCAAGCGGTTCACCCCTGGTAAATTTGTGACGGAGAGTCGCCCTCCTAGTTTAGCCTTGTCCAGACACATTTTGTTTGTTATTATACTTAATCTCTCTCAACGGGGTGTGAGTATTTATAGTCCCTTAGTACTATTGGTGATTGGATAATGTTAGGCCTTGTGATAGCTTACAGATGGGTTGAAAAATATAGGTACAACTTCCAAGCATTAGGCTTTGTATGTTGGTCACGTGGATATTGTGTAGTGGCACCTGAAAATATATGTTCCCAAGGAAACCTGAGGGCTCGTGTTGAGCTTGGTTTGTTGGTTTTTGCATATGGTTTATGATTTGGTTGCTTGAGTTCTATGAAGCACGCCTATAGTTAGCCTTGAAGCATGATGATCATTTCTTAATATTTGATCTATGGTAAATTGATGGTAAACGACCTATGATGATGTTGTCTAGTTGTTAGAAGCTTGTTTAAGTGTTTAGAATCTCGAAAGAAAGGTTAAAACAACAAATTTTGACATTATAGGTCAGGGTGTATCGATACGCGTATGACCGCATCGATATAGGTAAGTGGTTCCTGGCACAGCGTATCAGTACACAGGTAACTGTATCAATATAGGTAAGTGATTTTCAAGCCTAGCGTATCGGTACGCCTGTGACCGTATCGATACAGGTTTACGATTTTAAACATAGCGTACCGATACTATAAGAGGTGTATCGATACGATTTTGAGCTACTAGAATATGGAATTTTTGAGAATGCTTAAGCGTATCGATACACTTGCCCGCGTATCGATATGGGCAGCTGATAAATTAGCTAAAACTGGGCTTAAAGGTTTCTGTTTCTTTCATTTTAGTCCTTGATTGTTATGTTAGCAATTCAATGAGTTTGAATGATCATTTTGACCTGATATTGCACAAACATGTATATAATTGGTTTAATTGAGGATCGGTAACTCTAATTGCAGTTTAGTCCTTTAAAATAGTGAAATTTACATTTTGGTCCCTAGGTGTTATGTATGCAATCAGATGAGTTCGGATGCTCATTTTAAGATGAATTTTTGCATGTGTGCTTGTAACCTGACTAATTGAAGAATGGTAAAGAAAATTTTAAGTAAGCCCTTATAGATTTGTATATTTACGTTTTGGTCCCTATTCTTGCAAACGTGGTCAATTGGATATCAATTCGATGCCCGATTAAGTTGGGTTTTCTTTGGTTGTATGTTTGAACACGTAGGATATTAACCATCATCTAGATAAGATAAAATAAAAAATGGTCGCATTTTAGATTCTTCTTCTCGGTTTATTTTGGTAAACCTAATGTAGCTCGCTCGGTTTGGTCTTGCGACTAGGCCATGTCAAAGAGGTTACATTTGGTGGTATCAGAGCCAGGTTATGATTGTTGGGAGTGGGTTATGGTTGGTTATGTATGTTGGAAAGTTGTTTGATTTGTATGATTGGTTTATTTAAGTGGAATATTATACACGGTGATTGATTGAGTGTTATATGCCATGTTTAGGTACTATTTGGGACACATTGCCTTATTACTACTGATGTAAAATGCTTTTGACTTGAAATGGAAGTCTTGGATCCTTGCTTGAAGCTGGCCTAATCATTTTTGTTTTGGTGTATTATCATGTCATAGATTATTTGTTTACGATATCACCGAGGAGAGAATTACGTTTTAATGCAAATGGGGGGAGGCATGAGGATGAGGATAATGTTATGCCTATTGAGGGGTGTCCACCTCCTCCGCCGAATCCACCTGCGGGTGTGGAACAAGTACCACTTGTGCCATCTGGGCCCGCATTGGGTGATATGACGCCTTTGATACAGGCAATGACAAGAGCATTTCAGGCCGCTATGGCTGGGGTGCATGTGCCTACACCAGCACCGGTTGCCATTGCTAATCCGGGATTACCATTAGAGCAATTACGTGGCCTGAGAGGGGTCAAGTTTAGAGGGTTGACCCCTGAGGCTTCTGAAGAGTGGTTTGCCAGCACAAATCGTATCCTGGATCATATGGGTTGTTCTGATGACTATAAGCTTGGGTGTACTGTATCTCTGTTGCAAGGAGATGAGTATAGCTGGTGGAATATAGTGATTGCGAGAATAGAGCCTGGCAATATGACATGGGAAACATTCCAGACTGCCTTCAGGAAGAAGTATCTCGGAGCTAGATACCAAGATGAGAAGGAACACGAGTTCATGACCTTGGTGCAAGGTGATATGTTAGTATCTGAGTATGAGATATAGTTCGTGAGTCTGTGTCAGTATGCTTCTGAGTTGGTGCTAATGAGAGGAGCCATTGCGATCGCTTCTGTTATGGATTGACTCAGGAGGTTAAGACATATATGTTGGCCATTGAGTATGTTGATTTTGATGTGTTGGTTTCGAGAGCCAAGGATATTGACCAGAGTTTGGGCTTAACATCCCATGCTGGAGGATCTGGCCATGGTAAGATAGCTGCTGATTCTAATGTTTGTAGTGGTTGGTATAAGAGGCACCGTGATTGGAGACATCAACCTGAGCTTGGGCGGAGAGGTCAGTTAGGGAAGAGTTCTAGAGGTGGGATACCTGAGTGTGCTCAGTATGGGAAGAGATATTTTGGGGTTTATTGGAGGTCAGATAAGGTTTACTGGGGTTGTGGATCTCGAGACCATGTTAGATACGACTATCCTCAGGTAGGACGAGTTGGTCCAGTTCATGCACCGATTGCAGCTAATGCTTGCTGGAGTTGTGGGTAGACTGATCATGTGAGGTGTGATTGCCCTATGTTAGCTAGAGGTGCACAGGCTCCTGCACCTATTGTGGTTGCCCTGAGAGGTCGAGGGCGTGGACGAGGACATTTCTAGCCGAGAGATGGTAGGCGTAGGACTGTGGCTCACACTGTTGCTATCCAGCCAGAGGGTAGAGGTCCCGCGAGAGTGTATGCGTATCTTGAGGGACACAATGATACCGATGTGATTGCAGGTACCTTTACTTTGAAATCTTTGCCGTTATTTTCATTGGTTGATTCTGGTTCCACCCATTCATATATTATGAGCGAACATGCACAGTTACTTGATATACCTGTTGAGATTTTAAATGTTGGTGTTCGAGTAACTAGTTCTTTGGGCGAGACAGTTGTGATTAGGAAGTTATACCGAAGGTGTCTTTTGACAGTGCAAGATCATGTGTTTGCCGTAGATTTGATGGAGTTGCCATTCCATGGTTTTGATGTGATTTTAGAGATGGACTGGTTATCCGAGCATAAGGCGGTTGTGGATTTTGAAACCAAACGGATATCTTTGCGTCTTGCCGATGATTATGAAGTTGTGATGGCTGGAGAGAATGCAAAGTTCCTGGTCAATGTTGTTTCAACTTTGGAAGCAAGTCGAATGTTGGAAATTAAATGTCAGGCATATTTGGCCTATGTTATGAATCCTGGATCTAAGGATGTGCGTGTGCGGGACATTTGTACAGTTTGTGATTTTCTGAAAGTTTTTCCTGAAGAGTTGCCAGGGTTGCTGCCAGATAGGGAGGTAGAGTTTAAGATCGAGACGTATTTTGATACGGCTCCGGTGTCCATTGCGCCTTATCGAATGGCACCTAAGGAATTGAAGGAGTTGAAGACACAGCTGCAAGAGCTACTTGATCGAGGTTTTATTAGACCTAGTGTTTCACTCTAGGGTACACCGGTGTTATTTGTGAAGAAGAAGGATGGCACGATGAGGATGTGCATCGATTATCTTCAGTTGAATAAGTTGACGGTGAAGAAAGTATTCGTTGCCTCGAATTAATGACTTGTTCGATCAGTTTCGTGGAGCAGTGGTGTTTTCCAAGATAGATTTAAAATCGGGGTATTACCAGTTAAAGGTTAAGGATGTGGATGTGCATAAGACCACATTCTGTACGAGGTATGGGCATTATGAGTTTTTGGTCATGCCTTTTGGTTTGACAAATGCCCCGGCTACATTTATGAACATGATGAATAGAGTGTTCCATGAGTACCTTGATCAGTTCATGGTGGTGTTCATAGATGATATTCTCGTGTACTCCCGTACCGAGGAGGAGCATGATCGGCATTTGCAGATAGTGTTGCAAGTGTTGAAGGATAATCAATTATATGCTAAGTTGAGAAAGTGCGAGTTTTAGCTTAAGGAGGTGATGTTCCTTGGTCATGTGGTTTTCGCAGAGGGTATTCGCGTTGATCCACAAAAAATTGAGGCTATTCTCAATTGGAGGCAACCTAAATCTGTATCTGAGTTACGTAGTTTTCTTGGGTTGGCTGGTTATTACTGCCGCTTTGTTGAGGGTTCTCGAGTATTGCAGCACCGTTAACCAAGTTGTTGTAAAAGAATGTTCCTTTTGTGTGGTTAGAGAAACAACAACAGGGTTTTGAAAAGTTGAAAGCAGTTTTGAATCACGCTCATGTGTTAATTCAGCCTTAATCTAGGAATGAGTTTGTGGTCTATAGTGATGCGTCGTATGTTGGCTTGGGTTGTGGGTTGGTGCAGGATGAGAAGGTTGTGGCCTATGCATCGAGGCAGTTAAAAGTTCATGAGCGCAATTACCCAATTCATGATTTGAAGCTTGCGGCTGTGGTGTTCGCTTTGAAGATTTGGCGACATTACCTCTATGGTGAGAAGTGTGTGGTTTATTTGATGATGCAAAAGGAGTTGAACCTTAGGTAGCGAATATGGTTGGAGTTGTTTAAGGATTACGATTTTCTATCGAGTATCATTTGGGTAAAACAAATGTGGTGGCGGATGTTTTGAGTAAAAAAGCTGTGGTTGAGTTGAGAGCTATGTTTTCTCGGCTGAGTGTAACTCGTGATAGAGGTTTGTTGGCCGAGTTACAAGTGAAGCCATCGTTGTCGCAAATGATAAAGAAGAAGCAACCGTACGATGATGAGTTGGTACCTCACGTTAAGGATATCATGGATGGGAAACCATCGGATTTCCATTTTAATGATGAGGGAGTGTTGTGTTTTAAGGACCAAATTTTGGTACCTTGTGATGAGGAGTTGAGACGTAACATTTTGACCGAGGCTCATTCGAGTCCTTTTGCTATGTATCCCGGTAGTACCAAGATGTATCGGGGTTTGAAGGATGCGTATTTTTGGGTTGGTTTGAAGAAAGATGTGGCTGATTTCATGGCCAAGTGCATGGTATGTCAACGTGTTAAGGCTGAGCATCATTTTCCTTCCAGGTTGTTGCAACCGTTGAGGATACCGAAGTGGAAATGGGAAAGAATCACCATGAATTTTGTGTCGGCGTTACCTTTGACCCCAACTAAAAAGGATTCCATTTGGGTGATTGTTGATCGGTTTACGAAGTGTGCACATTTTCTACCGGTGCATACGACGTATACTTTGGATAAATTGGCTGATCTTTATATTGCTGAGGTGGTGAGGTTGCATGGGGTGCCCAAGTCGATTGTATCGGATAAAGATCCGAGGTTTACACCAAGGTTTTGGGAATGTTTGCATCGAGCTTTGGGTACTCAGTTGAATTTTAGCACTTCGATCATCTTCATACGGATGGATAGCCAGAGCGTGTGATTCAGATCTTGGAGGATATGTTGAGGTGTTGCATTATTGAATTCCAAGGAACCTAGGAAAAACAATTGCCTTTGGTGGAATTTTGCTTACAATAATAGCTATCAGACGAGTATTCAAATGGCTCCGTATGAGGTCCTACATGGTAGGAGGTGTCGTACGCCTTTGTGTTGGGCTGAGGTTGGGGAGAAGTATATTTCTATGCCCCATGTTTTGAAGGACACTAATGAGAAAGCGAAGCTTGTGTTTGATCGCTTGAGAGCGACATCCGATCGACAGAAATCTTACGCAGATTTGAAGCATAGAGAAGTGGAGCATGCTGTGGGTGACAAAGTGTTCTTGAAGGTTTCACCTTGGAAGAATGTGATACGTTTTGGGCGTAAAGGAAAGTTAAGTCCGAGGTTTATTGGGCCTTATGAAATTTTGGATCAAGTTGGTCATGTGGCTTATCGGTTGAGGTTGCCTCCCGAGTTGGAAAAGATTCATGATGTGTTCCATGTTTCGATGTTGCGGAGGTATCGCTCGGATCCATCGCATGTAATGCCGATTGAGGATGTTGAGTTGAGGCTGGATTTGTCTTATGACAAGGAACCGATAGATATCCTTGATACCAGCAATAAAGTTCTACGTGGGAAGACGATAGAGCTTGTTAAGGTGTTGTGGCGACATCGAGGAGTTGAGAAGGCCATATGGGAGAGTAAGTCGGACATGAAAGAACGATTTCTGTATCTTTTTCCTCCAGGTAAATTTTGAGGATGAAATTTCTTAAGTCGGAGAGAGTTGTAATGCCCCAATTTTGGGCATAAGAGTTTTGGGATGGTTTAGTCGGTCCGGTGGACCGAAATTAGAGCTTCGAGTCGGATTCGGGATTTAAATTGGATTAAATATTTTTATTGGAGAAAAAAATACAGAAATGGTCTAAAATTATTATTAAATATATAAATGATTTTGATGAAAACAATTTTGGAAAATGAAAGTCGAAAGTGGGACATTTGAGTTGGTGACCAAAATGCAAAGTTTGCAAAACTGTTTTTAGTGATTGTTTTGAAAATGAGTCAAAACTTTGAATCTTTAAGGAGCTATTAATCCAAAAAAGGTTTCATCAGATATCTCCCTTTAATTATCTATTTTAATTAAGTTTTTAAGAGTTATAAATAGTGAAGAGAATTAATTAAACACAATTAAGCTTTTCAAAAGAATTTCACGGAATTAACTTTGTAACTTCTTTCTCTCAAATTCTCTCCAGCCAAACACATTTCCAGCTTCAAATTCTTTTGGTAAAATTAGGATTTCAAAGAGTTTTTGATTTCCAATTGTTTTCTAAAGCTTTTACATCAAATACTTATTGTTTATACCTTGATTTTTCATGGTTTATAAAGCAATTGAGGGGAGAAATCAGCATTGGAGGTAAAGATTCGTTCTTCTCCTCTAATGAAAGGTTCTTTATTGAAATTCCTAAGTTCTTGATCCATTTTATATGATTTTCATTGGGTTTTGACAAATTAAACTCGGATTTATGGTTTAATTGGTGATTTATGATAGAAATTGAGGAAATTCGTAGTTGATCTATTTTTGCTGAGTTAAGGATTGATTTATAACTTGATTTTGGTGTTTAAAATGTTGATAAAGTGAGTTTTGATGATAGAATCCCGAAATCTAGAGAATCTCTAATTTGTTAGGTTGATAATTAAGAAATTTTGAGTGTCGTGGTTGAATATTGTTGCTGGAGGTAAGAGGTTGTGTTGAGTTGTTGATTTAATGTTATTTGATGATATTTAGAGGTTGGGATTCGTAGTTAATGGCTGGGTTGAGGTTAGAGATGAATTGATGATGTTTTTGGTTGTTAAGATAGGGTGTTGTGGAGGATTATAGTGGATAAATGTTAATTGTTGGTTTCTGTGATTTTGTGTTCATTATAATTCATTGGATCCTCTGTTGTGATGTGTTTGAAATAGGGGAAGATAATTCAGAAGTGAACATTGGTGTTGAGGAGTTGCCGTGAGCTTAATTTGACATCGGCAAGGGAGACATTGCTTTGTCGGTGAGAAATGGATAAGAATGGCTTTTCAATGATTTGAAAAGGTTTAATGGGAGTCTAGACTAGGCTTGATACGCTGGTCTAAGACTCGTAAGTAGGTAAAGTGGATTTCTCTCTCGATTTCGGTTGGCAAATGATTTATGAATGCACTTGTCAAATGATTGTTTACCTCCTATTTTATGCATGAAATGAGCATGGTTTAATGCTGAAAATTGTTATGAAATGATGTTAGATGCATTTGGAAAGTAATGCATGATTTTAAAGATGTTTATGAGCATGGCTTATGCATGGTTTAATGCATAATGAAATGATTTGAATAATGCATATGAAAACAGTGAGGTATGTTTATAAAAGTATATTATATTGGCAAGTAATGAATTGAAAATGTTATGGGAAATGTTATCGGATATAATTGGCCGGCCATAGGATTTAATGTGCATTATAATAAGTCACCCGTGGTTGTAGAGGTAGTACGAGAGGTACTTACTCCGATCATATGAGCTCCATTGTTGTTGAGGTAACACTTAGATGGCTTTTACTCCAGCCATGATCTGTAGATGTTGATGCGCTGAGTGTGTGTACTCCAAGTTGGAGGATTAGCCTTGGTAGTGTAGAGGTGGTGCATGTGTTGCACAACTCCATGCCATTGGGTTGTAAGAGATTGCGAAATCTCTTGGGAAATCCGTGTACCTGATGTTAATGATGATTTATGGAAAGGATAAATATTGAAATGGATCACTTGAAAGCCAATATAATGTTTTAAATTGTATCATATTGATGGATTGGTTTGATTGATGTGATTTATACAAGTTATACTTCTTAAGCTTTGCATATGGGATGTTATGCTTGGGAAGGCTTAAGTAGAAGGAATTGCATATGGGATTATGTTGTGGAATCCATGATACATGTTGCATATGGTCTAATATGCTGATTTTCTTTGTAAAGTGTAAGTGCATGTTTTGAAAGAAGGGCATGATGGTTTGAAATGGTTTTAAATTGCATTGGATGATGTTATGTACTTTGAGCGCTCCTCACCAAGCAATGTTTGCTTATGCTCTCTTTATCATAAATGCAGATTGATTGTGTACAAGTGGCCTAGAAAGTAAGGAAGGAGTTTCCAAGACTTGATTTACCGAAGTATGTTTGGTTTTAAAGTAGTAATAAAGGCAATGTGGCTTGAATGTTGTTGGGAGGGTTTGAGTGGTTACTTCTCTGTTTGAGCAAGTTTATGTTGATGTTTTAGACTTGTGTTGAGCTTGGTTTGTTGGCTTTTGCATATGGTTTATGATTTGGTTGCTTGAGTTCTAGGAAGCATGCCTATAGTTAGCCTTGAAGCATGATGATCATTTCTTGATGTTTGATATATGGTAAATTGATGGTAAGCAACCTATGATGATGTTGTCTAGTTGTTAGAAGCTTGTTTAAGTGTTTAGAATTTCGAAACTAGGGTTAAAACAAAAAATTTTGACATTACATGTCAGGGTGTATCGATACGCGTATGACCGTATCGATACAAGTAAGTGGTTCTTGGCACAGCGTATTGGTACACGGGTAACCATATTGATACGTGTAAGTGGATTTTCAAGCCTAGTGTATCGGTACGCGTGTGACCGTATTGATACAGGTCTACGATTTTAAGCATAGCATACCGATACTTGAGAAGGTGTATCGATACGATTTTGAGCTACTAGAATCTAGAATTGTTGAGAATGCTTAAGCGTATCGATACACTTGCCCGCGTATCGATACGGGCAGCTGATAAATTAGCTAAAATTGGGCTTAAAGGTTCCTGTTTCTCTCATTTAAGCTGATAAATTACCTGAGATTGCACCAACATGTATGTAATTGGTTTAATCAAGGATCGGTAACTCTAATTGCGGCTTAGTCCTTAAAAATAGTTAAATTTACATTTTGGTCCTTGGGTGTTAAGTATGCAATCGGATGAGTTCGGATGCTCGTTTTAAGTTGAATTTTGGCATGTGTGCTTGTAACCTGACTAATTGAATATTGGTAAATCAAACTTTAAGTAAGTCCTTATAGATTTGTAGATTTATGTTTTGGTCCTTATTCTTACAAACGTGGTCAATTAGATATCAATTCGATGCTCGATTGAGTTGGGTTTTATTTGGTTGTATGTATGAACACGTAGGATATTAACCAGCATCTAGATAAGATAAAAGAAAAAAATGGTTGCGTTTTAGATTCTTCTTCTCGGTTTACTATGTAAACCTAATGTAGCTCGCTCGATTTGGTCTTGCGACTAGGCCGGGTCGAGGGGGTTACATATAAGCTCAATAATAGAGGAGAATGCGAATGGCCATTTAGCTTTGCACAACCAAATGAGGCGAAGAATATAGAATTCAAAAATTTGGTTCATATCGACTTTAAATCCCTTAAAGACAACTTCGTTTTGATATAACCACAACGACCAAACAATGCTAAACAAACTAAGCATCCGTACTGATTTAGATTTAAAGGGATTTTATAACGAACCCTATTGAATAACCATTGATATAAAATTTCTAGGAAAAGTAAAAGGAATTACCCACAAGCCAGATCAAACTTCCCAGGAGACCCAAAAATGGCATAACAAATGATTAACATGTTCATCAGACAAAGAGCAGAAAGGGCAAGAAAAGATTGGATCAAGTAATGCACTTTAAAGCAATTATACTCGTTGAATCAAGTAATAAAGTGATAGAGTAGAGTGTCAAACCCACGAGGTTTGGATCAATAGCTATGAAGTTATAGAAATTAAGAATGTTTGTGCAAGTATCGATTGGTGTTGGTTTATCAAAATAGTGCAAATAAAGTAAAGGTAGCTGTGATGAAGACAAACAGATACTGCGGAAAATAACAAATAATTATGGAGGCTGGGTTTATTGCTAAGGATATATGCTTGATTACTTATTTCAATGCTATAATGACTAGCAATGCATGTCTGCGTAAACCATTAAGATCTTTATCTACTCGACAAGATTTTCTAATGAACTTTCGACTCTCTCAATGCTTAGAAGTTAATAACATTGAATCTAAGGTAATACAAGTCTGGTGAACCCTAACAACTCTATTATTTGTTTAAGAACTACCTTTTAGTCGTTGAAACCCTAAACTTATGCCTAAGCCAGATTAAGACTAAGTTAACAGTTTAGCCCCACTGTTCATATTTGTTTAACCTAACACTCGCAATATTAAGCCATAGATCGATAGTTAAAAAGCTCCTCTCGATAGTTCTTACAATAACTATGCATGAAAAACGATAAACAAAATAGATAAAGGGAAAAGTACTATAACATTAAAATAAAGTATTCAAAGCATAAAATCTTGGAAAGCAATAAACCCAACTAGAGTATTTAGCTCATGTATGAGCCTAAAACATCCATAACAAAATAATTTGCAAGGGATTGAAAAGGGTCAAACGTCATCGATGATCTTTCTCTGTGCTGTCTAATTGTTGCTGCAGGTCTCCTACTCCTTCTGCCTCTCTCGATGGCATCTATCGTGAGGAGATTTCTATAGCACTTTGACTTTGGTGGTTCTCTAATAGCTAAAGACTAGGACTGTCCTCTATAATCACGCTCTCTTTGAATTGTCGTCCAAGTCTCTCTTTTATAGGCTGGGAAACTAGGGTTTCATAACCTAAAACACATGACCTCATTTAAGAGGGCTATTGATTTTCCGCTATCTTTTAATGTTCCATATCTAGGAGAAAGTCCATGTGGATCAAAGGTAGACTCCTCTCCAGCTCTTCTTGCTTAGTCAGCTCCAGCTGAGAGATCTACCACTCTCTCGCTCTAGCATTCCTCCATCTTCAATGGTTCTTGCGCATGAACCATAAAAACATCTTTCCCATGAAAAACACCAATATATATAACATTTAAGCATATGAGTGTAACTTCCTAACTACATAAAAACTATATGCAATCTATTCCTAAATGCAACTAAATGAGTTTGAAAACATGCAAAAGACAAGTAAAGCGAGTATGTAATATTGGTCATTTACACACTAGTCAAATACCCCCAAAATTGAACTGTATCTTGTCCTCAAGCAATGCTATCTAAACATGAAAAAAGAAAATAATAATAGTAAATAGCCCATAGTTCCCAAGGTTCCAACTAAGTTATGATTACAAGGATTCTAAGACATGCTGTAGCAGTAATTCATTCCTCAGCTATTTTAATGAGATGCAATGCATTAGAGCTTACAATTTTGTTCCAAGGATCAATTCTACTATAGGTGTAGTGGGTGCTATGTCACATGCATTCATCAATTAATGGCCTTAGAAAAATTTAAGGATTGCTCTCTATTATTGCCTATGCATTTTCTTTTTCTTTTTAAGCACAATATTGTACTCCCCTTACTCTTTTTAAGTTTAAAAACTGTATCCCTAGGGCTTCAGCTTATTACAACTGCTCTTCAAACCTGAAGATGGAGTGGAGCAAACAACTCATCCCCGATCCCTATGAACAGTGTCATCCCGTGAAGACTTTCATTCACTCTTATGTCAGTTCTATAATTCCTACAAGGGAAAGTTAAATAGAGCAAACAAAATTCACCTAGTGTACTAAGATAACAAGATGCATAGAAGAGTGTTCCTCTACAGTTTTGCCAATGTTATCGAGTTTTAATTATTTTCATTATTTTCTTGATTTTTAAGGGAGTTTTTAAACCTTTCATTGCTACATTGAGTATTCAATTCATTCACATTAATTCTTGAATTAGCATTGTCGACTTTTGCTAAAACTTGGAAAACAATTGAATATTTAGTGTAAAAGTGCAAGAAAATAATGCCGAGGTGAGTCTTATGCGTGCAAGTATACATGGTCAGCAAGTGATATAACAGTAAGCTGAGTATCGTATCCACAGGGATTGACCAAGAACTTATTTGCTTAATGTTTACTTGTTTGCAAGAAAAAATGAAAGTGTTGGAATGAATTGGGTTTTTGATCGAAAGATAGCAAAACAAAGTAGTGAAAAATGAAAACAGTCTAGCAGCTAAAGTGTTTAATTGAATGATGAGCGTTGGCAAGGGATGCCTGGATTTCACGCTACTTATGCCAGCCTTTAATAATATCTTGCCTTAGTTTTATTGTCGACCAGATTAAAAGTAGTATTGCATCTTTCGATGACAATACCCTAAGTTAACCATGAATAAACCTCTATATGTCTATACTGAAGCTTTTCATTAATTAACTTGATTAAGTGTCAAAATTTACTCCTAAGGGGTAGACTCACTTCTGAAGTAAGTTCATCTACTTGAACATCTTCTGTCGAAGCTTCTTTCCTTAATATCTGGCAACTGATCGTAGCTCCTTAAGTCTATTAAGGTGCAATAAGTACACTATGCCAACTGTCGTATGATAAAGGATTTGAGAAAAATTAAGTACTAGCAGATAGAAAATAATGCCAAGCATTATATATTTTTAAAAACCAAACATAAATTTAGCATTCATCGCAAACATCCCCCAACCAACTATAAAAGCTTAGTTCATGGTTGGGGGGTCCATCCACAAAATATGATCGTATCTTAACATCACCATTCAAATAAAATTAAAACTAAAAGAAAGGGCAAGAAGGAGATCCGTCGATGCAGCCCTTTGATTGCTCCAGAGCTCTCTGTCTTAGCTGGTCGGACAACGTTGCCTCTTGGTTCACCACGGTGCAGCCTCTCTTCTGATTCGACCCCCCAAGTGGTGGGTTGAGCTTCTTTAAATAGGCTTGCGTGGAAACCCTAGGATAAGCTTCTTGATTTTGAAATTCGAACGCGTGAAGGGATATGATGCGGTATCCTCTTATCCTGATTTGAATCCTAGGGCTAACTTGTACAGGGTCTAACGGCTACTTTGACCAGTCAACGAGCATCAATCCTTTACCAGCCTAGCTTTTGGAATTGCCTGGTCCATCCATGCCAGCTGCTACTCTGCAATTCTCTTACTTTCTTTCCTGCATTTTTTGCCAGCGCCTCTCTGCCATGATTGTCTGCCTGTGTCCCGTATCGAAACCAGCAAAATAACCCTTCATTCTGGCAACAAAATAACTCCCAACTCCTTATGCAAATGCATGAATTTTAACAACTAAATGAAAACATATCTACTTAAAGACAAGAAAAAGCATTGTGAAATAAGCATAAAAATCAGTACTTTTGAGGAGTTAACAAGCATCAGAGAATCGACCTAGAATTTCTCTAAGGTTTCTTAAGCTTTTAGAAGACATGCAACATGTGAGTTAAGGGCTACAACAAATTCGACACTAAGTTCAAAACACGAAAGAACTTAACACATTGCAAAACATTAAGCATAGATTAATTGTAATATCCCAATTTTTGGCTAGTGACCAAAATGTAAATTTTGAAAGTTTGTGGCTAAAGCAAAATTTTGGAAAAGTTCAGGGACCAAAGTGTAATTTTCAAAAGTTGTGTATTTTAACCCCGTAAATGAATAGTTTACCCCCAAGAATGACGTTTCCATGTTATCTGGATTTTTTGTACGGAGTTTGTACTAATGGCTATAAAGCGATAAAGTTTAGAAAAATATTCAGATAATTGGATTGAATCGAATATCCAAGATATTTTGAAGGATGCTAAGGCAAGGTTAATTATATCATTTTACATGTCTAAGATATTTTCTTTGTGTTGGAAGAATATGAACCCTTGGATTTAAGTTGATTTTCTATGTTAAATATGAGTCATTGGATGAAAAATGGCAAGAATTTTAGAAAATCACAAGGGAAAAGTTGGTAAACTACTACCTTAAGATTAAATCTGGGCCATTGGACGAAGGATGATGACATGTGGTACATTATGGATTCATTGGATTTGAGGGCAAAATGGTCATTTCACTATTTGGAAGATATTTTCAATATTTATGGATTTTAAAATGTCAAATGGCATTAATTAAAGGTAAAAGAAAATACAAGAATTTTCTCATCTTCCTTCTCCAATGTGGGGTTCCAAAAGGCCAAGGTAAGAATGCTATTTTTTTTATTTTTCTCCCTAGATGGCATGGATTTAGGGTTTAGTCGTGAAATGCAAAGTGGATCCTCTTTGAATTCTCTATCATTTGGTATAAAAGTTTCATGGATTGGTTAAGCTATGCTCATGAAATTGATGGATTAAAGTTTAGTGTTTATGGATATAAATTTATTTGTTGTTTGATTTTGTAGGATTAAGTGTTTAATTAGCTTTTGCAAGCTTGATTCAAGCTTGATTTCAAGTGTAAAGTAAAACCCCTAATTTTGGAAAGTTAGGGTTAATTTAGGGTTATCAGATTCAAGTTTAATTTGGAGTTTTAATGAAAATAAAATATTGGAATAATGTAATTGAAGGTTAATTTGAAGTGTTGGAATGGTTAAAGGATGTTAAAGATCAAATTTATGAATCTGCCCAGAAATTTTAGTATGTGATAGTGAGTTTGAAAATTCACCATAAATTCTATAAAAATAATTAGAAAGTGATCCTTATATAAATGTATTCCTGGTTCAGTATAGTTTCTTGAAAAAATGGTGATTGATTTTGATTTGTATATCAAAAGATATGAATTTTTAAGTAATGAAAGGTCAGAAAATAGAGTACCAGTGTGCTTTGAAATTCAGCACTGTAGTTGACTTTAAAAATTCGTCATAAATCGTATGAGTTGAATTTGGGATATTAAATTGTATGGTTGAAAAGCTTATCGAATCTAGTTTCTTTCAGAACAAATAGAATCGAATTCCGAGTTGTAGATTATTTTATAGAAATAAATCTTTGAAGGTAGCACAAGCTGTTAGAAAATGGAATTTGAAACATTTTGTATTTAAATGTTGGTCAGCAAGCTTGGAAGAATTAATGGAAGTTCAAATTGGTCACTAAGGACCATAATGAGTTTTTGAACAGTACAAGGAAGAAAGAAAAATATTTTAAAATTTTATATTCGAATGATTATATTTGACATCATGTTTAAGGTATTGTTAGATTTGAATCTAACAAATATTTTATTGTATTCATGTGATTAATGAAGTCAAGTCGAATCAAAGAAGGTTTGAAGTCCTATGAAAGAAGGGATCAAACTAGGATTTAGTAAGGCATTGTGTTAAGTGGCCAAGGTGAGTGCAATTTCATACATATCATGACACATTGATGTTTTATAATTATTGGGATGGCTTGCGATGAGCCTACCCAAATTCTATTGTCATTATATTTATGTCATAGAGCATATGATTGACATATTTTAAATATGTCAAAAGTTGAATATAAAATGCATGGATCACTAGTTATATATGATGTTATATTATTAATGTTATTTCGGGTATGAACTGCCCAATGTTAAATTAAGTTGATATACATTGAGGGACATGGTATATTTGGCATGCCATAGAGTCCACCAGCACGCTGCATACTCAGTTTAGTACTATAGTGTATATAAAGGACACTTAGTGCATATGGTGGGATGACCTTATGTGTATTATGGTGGGCACGACCTTATTTGTATTAAGACTTCGGTGCACATTTGACTCGTGTACCCAGGGTCCTTATATGCTTATATTTGGGTTATGGTTTATTGGTTAATAAAAGATAAACATATGAACAAGTTTATGAGATTTTGGAATAAATGGCAAGTGTATTGGTAAGAAATTTATATCTGGTTAAAATTATGTTGATATATGATTAACATGATGGTAATACATATCTAGTGATCATTATGCATTTATGCATATATGGCATATTGTTGCGCATATTGAGTGCTCCGCAATTGTGCAAGTGTACACGTCGTTTATAGTATAAAAGATATCGTCTCCACAAGGATTGGTGCCACTTCAAGAATCTAATCTCTTGTACTGTAAAAAGTAAAAGAACACAAGTAGAAGATTGTAGGAGTTTTAACTAACAACTAAACTAGAAAGCAAATAAGTAAAAGAAGATGTAATCAAAAGAGAGAGAATAGGCTAGCTTATCGTGAGTTGAGAAGTGATAGCCAATTGGATCATCTTGGTAAAAGGGTGCAAGGGCAACTCAGTTGCCGTGGCAACTTGCGCAACGGGGTTGCCTTGGCAACTAATCGACGGTTGCTTGGGCAACTGTTTGGGCGGCTGGGCAGCAACTTCAAGGTTCGGTGGAGCATTCTTCAATGGTTTCTTCTTATCCCTAAGTCGAAACTCTAGCTAATTGTGCATGCCTTGACAATACATCCCTGCGTGAATCAAGGGTGAACAACAACCAATCTTGCGCTCCTCTTAGCCGTTGAAATCCTTAACTTATTCCTAAGCCGAATTAATATTCACCATCAATAGATTGAAGAAAGACCATACTCATTCGTTTCTTGAATCTAACTCTCCTGATATTAGATAAATAGATGAAGTTACGAGATCCTCTCCCAATTCACTCGCAAACAAGAATAAAAACCAAGAATGAGTAAACCTTAAATTGAAAGTGCAAACTCTTATTACCTAAATAAAATCCAATTGTTTCTCACAACCACAAAACACAATAACCTTAGCCAAATAGATTTAGTTCATGGCTAGGTTCCAAAGAAACACAAAACAAAGAATTCCTAACATAAACCTAATCGAACAAGAAAGAAAAAGATAGAATAGTTGAAGCCTCTTTGTCGAAATCTCTCCCCTTTTGCTCTCTCTTCAATCAAACTCTCCCCCTTGCTCTCTCTTCAATCGAAATCTCCCCCTTGCTCTCCCTTGGAGTTGACGGCTTGGTCTCCTTTAAATAGGAGATGGCTAGGTCAAAGTTTCTCTTGAAGAAGAAGTTAAGTTGGAATTAAATACTTTAAAAGAATATAATTCTTTATTATATTTAAATTCCTTCTAGATCTTCTCCTTTCTTCTTGGGATTTAATTTCTCTTTGACCTCTTCATGGAAATCAAACTCCTTTGGGATTTAACTTTGCTCCACATCATCTTGGGCTTGTCTAGTAATCAATTTCGACTACCATATCATCTTATCCCTTATCGACAATTGCCCTGGCAACTGCGTCGGCATCTCCTTCATGCACTGCCCTGGCAACTGGTTCCAGCCTTGTTTAGGCAAGTGATTCTGCACACACACAAAAACAACTATCGACAACACACCCTTTTCCCACAAAATTAAGCAAAATATGAAATCAAGCTTGTCCACCAAGGAAACAATGCAAACATGCATGAATGGCTAATAATGCAACTAATATGAGCCTAAGTCTAACAATAATATGAATAAAAAGGGTGAATAAAATAGTACTTTTAGACACTTAACACATATTATGACAAAATGGACAAGCATGAAAGTCTTATGACATTGGCATATAGTAAATAATTACTAATACAATGTGAAACTTGATGCATTGGCATATATCATGTTATATAAATGTAGCCATGATGTCAAATAAGTTTAAATTCTTGTTATTAACTTTCTTTATTGCCTCACTAAGTTCGTACTTAGCGTGTGTTTGATTGTGCACACGTCAAGATGGGAGTGAGAAGAGCATTGCATCAATATTGGAAAGCTCAACAGGTAATCACAATAATGACATCCTAATTGAGGTTTGATTATTATAATGGGATGTATACTTTCTAAACCTATTTGAGTTGTGATTGGCCTTTAAAGTTCATTATGGTTTCATGATAATTGATGTTTCTAGAAATATTCAAAGTTAAGAGCAATCTCAGGTAATGAGTTGCGTGCTAATATTATTGAGAGCATGTATGCTTTATGATAGTCAATTATTCCCTATAAGCATACATAACATTTGAAGACATTTGGGAATTGAATTAGGATGAATTAGAAATATAAAAATTCAAGAATGTGCATTTTGGGACGGGGTGTAACAGTACTCAAGATTTGGGTTCAAAATTATTAGAACTTGTATTTTGTTTCAAATATCATTAATACTTAAAGATAGTAAACTTGTGACGTTCCTGATTCGTATTTGTCGTATGGATACGAAAAGGGGTGTTACATTTATTGGTATCAGACTTACAGGTTTAGCCGGTTCTATAGTTAAGCGAAGTATGGTAAAGGTCAAAAGTGTATATATGCCACTAGGATGTTAGAATTACTGATGATTTTACTTGTTTGAATGGATGCAATTGCTTACTTTATTATGATAATAATGTTAAATTCCAATGTGTGAGGGTAAAAGAATCATGTCAGGTGTTTAGGCGAGTGGATCAACAAGAGATTCAAGCGAGTGATAATGTTAATGATAATATTCTACCCTCAGCTTAGCATGGTGCAGAGGCGCCAGAGTAACATGATATGCATGTTCTGGATTAAGATCTTTTCTTCCAGACATTAGATGTGATCATGAATCAGCCTGCTTAGGTACCGATTGCACAAGAATTAAGAATTTTGGCACACTAGATTTTCAGAGAGATATTAATGGAGATCCTATGATTGTTAATCTATGGTTTAATGATATAAAAGTTATATTGAAGGAACTCTGTATTGACAATCAGAGGAGACTAAAAAAGTATTATCTCATCTAAAAGGATTAGTCCCGTATTTGATAAAGTAATGTTACGGTACATATTGAAAAAGTCTATTAACTAGAAGTTCTTTCTTTGTGAGTTCCGTAACAAAGTTTATCCTAGAGATGCAACGAAGTTTCTTGCATCTTAATTAGGCAATTGGATTATTTACGGGTATGAGTGCAAGTTCAATAAACTGAGTTGATTTGCTTCTAAACTGCTTCCTACAGACAGAAAGAGAGCCTGTTATGACAGCTCATAGATGGTTAGAGGTCAAGTACAAAGAAGTAATGACTGCCCTATGCATTTCAAACTTCCATGAAGCAGTAAATTATGCCAAATGCAATGCAAATGGTTCATAATGAGAAAATATCGAAACATAGGTCACAGCTCGTAAAGAGGAATAGTGAGTCATTATTTATTTCACCACTTCCAAAAAGTAGTGAGGATTCCCGGCAAAGATATCAAACTGAATTTATTACATAGTTCCACTAAGAGATCAAACTCTCTGACATTTATAATTAATGTTGGAGATTCAAGAAAACCACAAAACCAATCATGTGAGTGCTGTAATAATTGGCATGCATGAGCATGCATAGTTTTTATTGGAATTTCTTACCAATGTGAAAATTATTTAACTTATGCTATGGATACCGAGCATCAAGGGTAAGATGGTAGAGTATTCCTATTGTTTGTGAGTTTTAAATGGGTTGCCCAAGAGGAGCTATCAGGCTTAACGCTTAATCGAGAGGCTAAGTTTAAGATTGGATTTTAATCCAATATTATACCTATATCGATTGCACCATACAAAATGGCTCTTACTAGATTGAGGAAGCTAAAGGTCTAGTTGCAAGCGTTATTAGATTGAGGTGTCTAGTTGCAATCATTACTAGATTGAGGTTTTATACAACCCAGTATATCACCTTAGGAAGCTCCAGTGATGTTAGTCAAAAGAAGGAGTAATATTCCTCTAAGATTAAATTATGATTATATTATTACCAATAGAATAAGATTTGATAGTAGCACTAGTATTAGTGTAGTATGAATATAGTAAGGATTCTACCTTATTCAATAATACGTCCCATAATAGGTTGGGATGTGTATTGATGTAATACAGCTAAAGTGGTAGTTGATGTATTTAGCCAAAAGTCATTCTTTGGCTTATAAGCATTAAATGCCCAATTACCTTTGGAAGAAAATAGTATATTGATTACACAGTTATAGCTCAAGTCGATTTTGACAAATCGAATAAAAAAATTTACAGATGAAAGATAAGATATGACTGGATAGAATTTAGTAAGGAGAAAAGGGAAAATTAAAGACTTCGATATTAAGTATAAAGGATGTTCATATTATCAAGGGGTAATTTATATCTCCGATGATAATGACTAAAAAGAGAATTAAGAGGTGATTGAATCTGATTTATTTCAGGATGCAAAGAATAAAGTAAGAATGGTTCGAAGCAATGTAGAATTGCTTTAGAATAATGGATATTATTTGTTGATCTTGAAAGAAAAGACATTTAATATGAAGTTAAGGATACAGTATTCCGTAAAAGTTTAACCTTGGAAGGGGGTGTTATGGTTTGGACAAAAAGGGAAGCTAAGTCTGAGAATTATTGGACCATATAAGATTGTGAAAAGAGTTGGTCCGGTGGCTTATTAGCTAGCCTTACCTCCAGAAATGGACAAGATTCACAATATATTTCATGTATCGATGCTCAAGAAGTATCGATCAGATCCTTTACATATCATTACCTGGGAAGGAATAGAGATTCAACCAGATTTGATTACGAGGAAGAATCTGTAATGATATTGGCACATGGAGTCAAAGAAATAATAAATAAGATGATCTCGCTTGTTAAAGTTCTTTGGCAAAATTATGAAGTCGAAAAAGCGACTTGAAAAAAAGATACGAGAAAGCAGTTTCCTCACCTTTTTGAACTAGGTACGTATTAAAAATTTGAGGACAAATTTTCTTAAGGGGGAGAATTGTAATATCCCAATTTTTGGCTAGTGACCAAAATGTAAGTTTTGAAAGTTTTATGGCTAAAGTATAAACTTTGGAAAAGTTTAGGGACCAAAGTGTAATTTTCAAAAGTTATGTATTTTAACACTATAAATGAATAGTTTACCCCCAAGAATGATGTTTCCATGTTATCCGTATTTTTCGTACGGAGTTTGTATTAATGGCTATAAAGCGATAAAGTTTAGAAAAATATTTGGATAATTAGATTGAATCGAATATGCAAGATATTTTGAGGGATGATAAGGCAAGGTTAATTATGCCATTTTACATGTCTAAGATATTTTCTTTGTGTTGGAAGAATATGAACCCTTGTATTTAAGTTGATTTTCCATGTTAAATACGAGCCGTTGGATGAAAAATGGCAAGATTGTAATTTTGGAAAATCACAAGGGCAAAGTTGGTAAACTACTAACTTAAGATCAAATCTGGGCCATTGGATGAAGGATGATGACATGTGGTACATTATGGATTTATTGGATTCGAGGGCAAAATGGTCATTTAACTATTTGGAGGATATTTTTAATATTTATGGATTTTAAAAATGCCAAATGGCATTAATTAAAGGTAAAAGAAAATACAAGAATTTTTTCATCTTCCTTCTCCAACGTGGGGTTCCAAGAGGCCAAGGTAAGAATGCTATTTTTTTGATTTTTCTCCCTAAATGGCTTGGATTTAGGGTTTAGTCATGAAATGCAAAGTTGATCCTCTTTGAATTCTCTATGATTTGGTATAAAAAATTCATGGATTGGTTAAGCTATGCCCATGAATTTGTAGGATTAAAGTTTAGAATTTATGGATATAAATTTATTTGTTGTTTGATTTTGAAGGATTAAGTGTTTAATTAGCTTTTCTAAGCTTGATTTTAAGTGTAAAGTAAAACCCCTAATTTTGGAAAGTTAGGGTTAATTTAGGGTTATTGGATTTAAGTTTAATTTGGAGTTTTCATGAAAATAAAATGTTGGAATAATGTAATTGAAGGTTAATTTGAAGTGCTGGAATGGTTAAATGATGTTAAAGATCAAATTTATGAATCTGCCCAGAAATTTTAGTATGTGATAGTGAGTTTGGAAATTCACCATAAATTCTACAAAAATAATTAGAGAGTGATCCTTATATAATTGTATTCTTGGTTCAGTCTAGTTTCTTAAAAAAAAAACGGTGACTGCTTTTGATTTGTATATCAAAAGATATGAATTTTTAAGTGATGAAAGGTTAGAAAATAGAGTACCAGTCTGGTCTGAAACTCAGCACTGTAATTGACTTTGAAAATTTGTCATAAATCGTACGAGTTGAATTTGGACTAATAAATGATATGGTTGAAAAGATTATCGAATCTAGTTTCTTTTAGAGCAAATGAAATCGAATTTTGAGTTGTATATTATTTTACAGAAATAAATCTTTGAAGGTAGCGCAAGCTATCAAAAAATGGAATTTGAAACATTTTGTATTTAAATGTTAGTCAGCAAGCTCAGAAGAATTAATGGAAGTTCAAATTGGTCGCTAAGGGCCATAATGAGTTTTTGAACAGTACAAGGAAGAAAGAAAAATATTTGAAAATTTTATATTCGAATGATTATATTTGACATCATGTTTAAGGTATTGTTAGATTTGAATCTAACAAATATTTTATTGTATTCATGTGATTAATGAAGTCAAGTCGAATCGAAGAAGGTTTGAAGTTCTATGAAAGAAGGGATCAAACTAGGATTTAGTAAGGCATTGTGTTAAGTGGCCAATGTGAGTGCAATTGCATACATATCATGACACCTTGATGTTTTATAATTATTGGGATGGCTTGCGACGAGCGTACCCAAATTCTATTGTCATTATATTTATGTCATAGAGCATATGATTGACATATTTTAAATATGTCAAAACTTGAATATAAAATGCATGGATCACTAGTTATATATGATGTTATATTATTAATGTTATTTCGGGTATGAACTGCCCAATGTTAAATTATGTTGATATACATTGCCATGGAATATGGAATATATGCCCAAGTATGTCATTGAGGGACAGGGTATAGTTGGCATGCCATAGAGTCCACCAGCACGCTGCATACTCAGTTTAGCACTATAGTGTATATAAAGGACACTTAGTGCATATGGTGGGATGACGTTATGTGTATTATGGTGGGCACGACCTTTTTTGTATTTACACTTCGGTGCACTTTTGACTCGTGTACTCAGGGTCCTCATATGCTTATATTTGGGTTATGGTTTATTGGTTAATAAAAGATAAACATGTGAACAAGTTTATGAGATTTTGTAATAAATGGCAAGTGTATTGGTAAAAAATTTATATCTGGTTAAAATTATATTAATATATGATTAACATGATGGTAATACATATCTAGTGATCATTATGCATTTATGCATATATGGCATATTGTTGCGCATATTGAGTGCTCCACAATTGTGCAAGTGTACACATATTAAGTTATAGTATAAAAGATATCGTCTCCACAGGGATTGGTGCCACTTCAAGAATCTAATCTCTTGAACTGTAAAAAGTAAAAGAACACAAGTAGAAGATTGTAGGAGTTTTAACTAACAACTAAACTAGAAAGCAAATAAGTAAAAGAAGATGTAATCAAAAGAGAGAGAATAGGCTAGGTTATCGTGAGTTGAGAAGTTATAGCCAATTGGATCATCTTGGTAAAAGGGTGCAAGGGCAACTCAGTTGCCGTGGCAACTTGCGCAGTGGGGTTGCCTTGGCAACTAATCGACGGTTGCTTGGGCAACTGGTTGGGCAACTGTTTGGGCGACTGGGCAGCAACTTCAAGGTTCAGCGAAGCATTCTTCAATGGTTTCTTCTTATCCCTAAGTCAAAACTCTAGCTAATTGTGCATGCCTTGACAATACATCCCTGCGTGAATCAAGGGTGAACAACAACCAATCTTGCGCTCCTCTTAGCCGTTGAAATCCTTAACTTATTCCTAAGCCGGATTAATCTTCACCATCAATAGATTGAATAAAGACCATACTCATTCATTTCTTGAATCTAACTCTCTTGTTATTAGATAAATATATGAAGTTACGAGATCCTCTCCCAATTCACTCCCAATTCACTTGCAAAATCTCTCCCCTTTTGCTCTCTATTCAATCGAACTCTCTCCCTCGCTCTCTCTTCAATCGAACTCTCCCCTTGCTCTCCCTTGGAGTTGACGGCTTGGTCTCCTTTAAATAGGAGATAGCTAGGTCAAAGTCTCTCTTGAGGAAGAAGTTAAGTTTGAATTAAATACTTTAAAAGAATATAATTTTTTATTATATTTAAATTCCTTCTAGATCTTCTCCTATCTTCTTGGGATTTAATTTCTCTTTGACCTCTTCATGGAAATCAAACTCCTTTGGGATTTAACTTTTCTCCACATCATCTTGGGCTAATCTAGTCATCAATTTCGACTACCATATCATCTTATCCCTTATCGACAATTGCCCTGGAAACTGCGTTGACATCTCCTTCATTCACTGCCATGGCAACTAGTTCCAGCCTTGTTTAGGCAAGTGATTCTGCATACACACAAAAACAACTATCGACAGCACACCCTTTTCCCACAAAATTAAGCAAAATATGAAATCAAGCTTGTCCACCAAGGAAACAATGCAAACATGCATGAATGGCTAATAATGCAACTAATATGAGCCTAAGTCTAACAATAATATGAATAAAAAGGGTGAATAAAATAGTACTTTTAGACACTTAACACATATTATGACAAAATGGACAAGCATGAAAGTCTTATGACATTGGCATATAGTAAATAATTACTAATACAATGTGAAACTTGATGCATTGGCATATATCATGTTATATAAATGTAGCCATGATGTTGAATAAGTTTAAATTCTTGTTATTAACTTTCTTTATTGCCTCACTAAGTTCGTACTTAGCGTGTGTTTGATTGTGCACACGTAGGTAAATCAAGATGGGAGTGAGAAGAGCATTGCATCAATATTGGAAAGCTCAACAGGTAATCACAATAATGACATCCTAATTGAGGTTTGATTATTATAATGGGATGTATACTTTCTAAACCTATTTGAGTTGTGATTGGCCTTTAAAGTTCATTATGGTTTCATGAAAATTGATGTTTCTAGAAAGATTCAAAGTTAAGAGCAATCTCAGGTAATGAGTTGCATGCTAAGATTATTGAGAGCATGTATGCTTTATGATAGTCAATTATTCCCTATAAGCATACATAACATTTGAAGACATTTGGGAATTGAATTAGGATGAATTAGAAATATAAAAATTCAAGAATGTGAATTTTGGGACGAGGTGTAACAGTACTCAAGATTTGGGTTCAAAATTATTAGAACTTGTATTTTGTTTCAAATATCATTAATACTTAAAGATAGTAAAATTGTGACATTCCTGATTCGTATTCGTCGTATGGATACGAAAAGGGGTGTTACATTTATTGGTATCAGACCTACAGGTTTAGCCGGTTCTATAGTTAAGCGAAGTATGGTAAAGGTCAAAAGTGTATACATGCCACTAGGATGTTAGAATTACTGATGATTTTACTTGTTTGAATGGATTCAATTGGTTACTTTATTATGATAATAATGTTAAATTCCAATGTGTGAGGGTAAAAGAATCGTGTCAGGTGTTTAGGCGAGTGGATCAACAAGAGATTCACGTGAGTGATAAGGTTAATGATAATATTCTACCCTCAGCTTAGCATGGTGCAGAGGCACCAGAGTAACATGATATGCATGTTCTGGATTAAGAGCTTTTCTTCCAGACATTAGATGTGATCATGAATCAGCCTGCTTAGGCACCGATTGCACAAGAATTAAGAATTTTGGCACACTAGATTTTCAGAGAGATATTAATGGAGATCCTATGATTGTTAATCTATGGTTTAATGATATAAAAGTTATATTGAAGGAACTCTGTATTGATAATCAGAGGAGACTAAAAAAGTATTATCTCATGTAAAAAGATTAGACACGTATTTGATAAAGTAATGTTACAGTACATATTGAAAAAGTCTATTAACTAGAAGTTCTTTCTTTGAGAGTTCCGTAACAAAGTTTATCCTAGAGATGCAACGAAGTTTCTTGCATCTTAATTAGGCAATTGAATTATTTACGGGTATGAGTGCAAGTTCAATAAACTGAGTTGATTTGCTTCTAAACTGCTTCCTACAGACAAAAAGAAAGCCTGTTATGACATCTCATAGATGGTTGGAGGTCAATTACAAAGAAGTAATGACTACCCTATGTATTTCAAAATTCCATGAAGCAGTAAATTATGCCAAATGCAATGCAAATGGTTCATAATGAGAAAATATCGAAACATAGGTCACAGCTCGTAAAGAGGAATAGTGAATCATTATTTATTTCACCACTTTCAAAAAGTAGTGAGGATACTCGACAAAGATATCAAACTGAATTTATTACATAGTTCCACTAAGAGATCAAACTCTCTGACATTTATAATTAATGTTGGAGATTCAAGAAAACCACAAAACCAATCATGTGAGTGCTGTAATAATTGGCATGCATGAGCATGTATAGTTTTTATTGGAATTTCTTACCAATGTGAAAATTATTTAACTTATGCTATGGATACCGAGCATCAAGGGTAAGATGGTAGAGTATTCCTATTGTTTGTGAGTTTTAAATGGGTTGCCCAAGAGGAGCTATCAGGCTTAACGCTTAATCGAGAGGCTAAGTTTAAGATTGGATTTTAATCCAATATTGGACCTATATCGATTGCACCATACAAAATGGCTCTTACTAGATTGAGGAAGCTAAAGGTCTAGTTGCAAGCGTTATTAGATTGAGGTGTCTAGTTGCAAGCGTTACTAGATTGAGGTTTTATACGACCCAGTATATCACCTTAGGAAGCTCCAGTGACGTTAGTCAAAAGAAGGAGTAATATTCCTCTAAGATTAAATTATGATTATATTATTACCAATAGAATAAGATTTGATAGTAGCACTAGTATTAGTGTAGTATGAATCTAGTAAGGATTCTACCTTATTCAATAATATGTCCCATAATAGGTTGGGATGTGTATTGATGTAATAAGGCTAAAGTGGTAGTTGACGTATTTAGCCAAAAGTCATTCTTTGGCTTATAAGCATTAAATGCCCAATTACCTTTGGAAGAAAATATTATATTGATTACACAGTTATAGCTCAAGTCGATTTTGGCAAATCGGATAAAAAAATTTACAGATGAAGGATAAGATATGACTGGAAAAAATTTAGTAAGGTGAAAAGGGAAAATTAAAGACTTCGATATTAAGTCTAAAGGATGTTCATATTATCAAGGGGTAATTTATATCCCCAATGATAATGAGTAAAAAGAGAACTAAGAGGTGATTGAATCTGATTTATTTCAGGATGCAAAGAATAAAGTAAGAATGGTTCGAAGCAATGTAGAATTGCTTTAGAATAATGGATATTATCTGTTGATCTTGAAAGAAAAGACATTTAATATGAAGTTAAGGATAAAGTATTCCGTGAAAGTTTCACCTTAGAAGGGGGTGTTATGGACTGGACAAAAAAAGAAGCTAAGTCTGAGAATTATTGGACCATATAAGATTGTGAAAAGAGTTGGTCCGGTGGCTTATTAGCTAGCCTTACCTCCGGAAATGGACAAGATTCACAATATATTTCATGTATCGATGCTCAAGAAGTATCAATCAGATCCTTTACATATCATTACCTGGGAAGGAATAGAGATTCAACCAGATTTGGTTACGAGGAAGAATCTATAATGATACTGGCACATGGAGTCAAAGAACTAAGAAATAAGATGATCTCGCTTGTTAAAGTTCTTTGGCGAAATTATGAAGTCGAAAAAGCGACTTGAAAAAAAGATACGAGAAAGCAGTTTCCTCACCTTTTTGAACTAGGTACGTATTAAAAATTTGAGGACGAATTTTCTTAAGGGGAGAATTGTAATATCCCAAATTTTGGCTAGTGACCAAAATGTAAGTTTTAAAAGTTTTATGGCTAAAGTATAAACTTTGGAAAAGTTTAGGGACCAAAGTGTAATTTTCAAAAGTTGTATATTTTAACCCTGTAAATGAATAGTTTACCCCCAAGAATGATGTTTCCATGTTATTTGTATTTTTCGTACGGAGTTCGTATTAATGGCTATAAAGCGATAAAGTTTAGAAAATATTCGGATAATTGGATAGAATCGAATATCCAGGATATTTTGAGGGATGATAAGGCAAGGTTAATTATGCCATTTTACATGTCTAAGATATTTTATTTGTGCTGGAAGAATATGAACCCTTGTATTTAAGTTGATTTTCCATGTTAAATATGAGCCGTTGGATGAAAAATGGCAAGATTGTAATTTTGGAAAATCAAAAGGGCAAAGTTGGTAAACTACTAACTTAAGATCAAATCTGGGCCATTGGATGAAGGATGATGACATGTGGTACATTATGGATTTATTGGATTCGAGGGCAAAATGGTCATTTAACTATTTGGAGGATATTTTCATTATTTATGGATTTTAAAAATGCCAAATGGCATTAATTAAAGGTAAAAGAAAATACAAGAATTTTTTCATCTTCCTTCTCCAACGTGGGGTTCCAAGAGGCCAAGGTAAGAATGCTATTTTTTGATTTTTCTCCCTAAATGGCTTGGATTTAGGGTTTAGTCATGAAATGCAAAGTTGATCCTCTTTGAATTCTCTATCATTTGGTATAAAAAATTCATGGATTGGTTAAGCTATGCCCATGAATTTGTAGGATTAAAGTTTAGGGTTTATGGATATAAATTTATTTGTTGTTTGATTTTGAAGGATTAAGTGTTTAATTAGCTTTTCTAAGCTTGATTTCAAGTGCAAAGTAAACCCCCTAATTTTGGAAAGTTAGGGTTAATTTAGGGTTATTGGATTTAAGTTTAATTTGGAGTTTTCATGAAAATAAAATGTTGGAATAATGTAATTGAAGGTCAATTTGAAGTGTTGGAATGGTTAAAGGATGTTAAAGATCAAATTTATGAATCTGCCCAGAAATTTTAGTATGTGATAGTGAGTTTGGAAATTCACCATAAATTCTACAAAAATAATTAGAGAGTGATCCTTATATAATTGTATTCTTGGTTCAGTCCAGTTTCTTTAAAAAACGGTGACTCCTTTTGATTTGTATATCAAAATATATGAATTTTTAAGTGATGAAAGGTAGAAAATAGAGTACCAGTCTGCTCTAAAACTCAGCACTGTAATTGACTTTGAAAATTTTTCATAAATCGTACGAGTTGAATTTGGGCTATTAAATTATATGGTTGAAAAGATTATCGAATATAGTTTCTTTTAGAACAAACGAAATTGAATTCTGAGTTGTATATTATTTTACAGAAATAAATCTTTGAAGGTAGCGCAAGCTATCAAAAAATGGAATTTGAAACATTTTGTATTTAAATGTTAGTCAGCAAGCTAGGAAGAATTAATGGAAGTTCAAATTGGTCGCTAAGGACCATAATGAGTTTTTGAACAGTGCAAGGAAGAAATAAAAATATTAGGAAATTTTATATTTGAATGCTTATATTAGGCATCATGTTTAAGGTATTGTTAGATTTGAATCTAAAAAATATTTTATTGTATTCATGTGATTAATGAAGTCAAGTCTGAATCAAAGAAGGTTCGAAGTTCTATGAAAGAAGGAATCAAACTAGGACTTAGTGAGGCATTGTTTTAAGTGGCCAAGGTGAGTGCAATTGCATACATAACATGACACATTGATGTTTTATAATTATTGGGATGGCTTGTGATGAGCCTACCCAAATTTTATTGTCATTATATTTATGTCATGGAGCATATGATTGACATTTTAAATATGTAAAAAGTTGAATATAAATGCATGGATCACTAGTCATATATGATGTTATATTATGAATGATATTTCGGGTATGAACTGCCCAATGTTAAATTATGTTGATATACATTGCCATGGATGAAAAAATATGGAATATATGCCCAAGTATGTCATTGAGGGACATGGTATAGTTGGCATGCCATAGAGTCTAGCAACACGCTGCATACTCAGTTTAGCACTATAGTGTATATAAATGACACTTAGGGCATATGGTGGGCACGACCTTATGTGTATTATGGTGGGCATGACCTTATGTGTATTAGCAGTTTGGTGCATATTTGAATCATGTACCCAGGGTCCTCATACACTTATATTTGGGCTATGGTTTATTGGTTAAAAGATAAACAAGTGAACAAGCTTATGAGCTTTTGGAATAAATGGCAAGTATATTGTTAAGAAATTTTTATCTGGTTATTATTATGTTAGTATATGATTAACATGATGGTAATACATATCTAGTGATCATGATGCATTTATGCATATATGGCATATTATGACAAAATGGACAAGCATGAAAGCCTTATGACATTGACATATAGTAAATCATGACTAACGCAATGTGAAAGTTGATGCATTGGCATATATCATGTTATATAAATGTAGCCATGAAGTCGAATGAGTTTAAATTCTTGTTATTAGCTTCCTTTATTGCCTCACTAAGTTCGTACTTAGTGTGTGTTTGGTTGTGCACACGTAGGTAAATCAAGATGAGAGTGAGAAGAGCATTGCATCAATATTGGAAAGCTCAACAGGTAATCACAGTAATGACATCCTAATTGAGGTTTGATTATTATAGTAACATGTATACTTGCTAAACCTATTTGAGTTGTGATTGGCCTTTAAAGTTCATTATGGTTTCATGATAATTGATGTTTCTGGAAAGATTCAAAGTTAAGAGCAATCTCAGGTAATGAGTTGCATGCTAAGATAATTGAGAGCATGTATGTTTTATTATAGTCAATTATTCCTTATAAGCATGCATAACATTTGAAGACATTTGAGAATTGAATTAGGATGAATTAGAAATATAAAAATGCAAGAATGTGCATTTTGGGATAGGGTGTACCAGTACTCAAGATTTGGGTTCAAAATTATCAAAATTTGAATTTTGTTTCAAATATCATTAATATTTAAGGATAGTAAAGTTATGACATAACTGATTCGTATTCGTCGTATGGATACGAAAAGAGGTGTTACATTAATCATAGGAAATCATGATAAACGCAACAACAATTTTAGAATCAATGGAATCATAGAAAATGGAACCATCATAAACATATTAGGCTATTCACAGGCTATTTTTAAATTTTTTTTACCTAAATTTAACCTAATATATACAACGGATAGTACCCCCCAAACATGAGAAGAGTATTGTCCCCAATGAAAAATGGAAACAAGAAAAACAAAAAAAAGTAAAACATGCAGATGGAATATGAAAAATTAAATTAAAAATGAAAAACAAAAGAAAAAAATAAAAAAAGAAGAAAAACTAACCTAGGAAGTTACTGGGGAGAAGGTTTCCAAATGTAGATGCCCTTTCCTTTGTCCCGAGGAGACTTTGTTTTCTTGGCAGGGCGGGAGGAGGCACCAACTTCAATATCTGGTCGCTGTCTTCTTCAGTTGGTGGGTGCAGGGGTAGGTGCAACATGAAGATGGTATCCCCTTCCCATTTTGTCACTTTAGCCTCTTGGTAGAATGCTGTGATGAGTCTGGGGAAAGGTAACGCTCAGGTCTTCCTCCGTGATGCCGCTATTTCCAGAATAGCTTCGTAAATGAGCTCATAAGGTGCAATCTCTCGCCTATTGAGAATGGAGTAAAGGAGCATCAATTGTCAACGAGAGAATGTAGTTTGATTCCTAGTTAGTAAGAGCCTTATATTGAGGAACCTCATCCAAAATTTGGAAGTTGAGGTGAGGTTTTGCCATTGCACTGTTAGAGCGCTGGACAATGTTCTTTCCCACGTGGTCCCTAAAAGACAAAGGTCCTCCAAAATCCTGGTATCCGTTTCTAGAGTGGAATTGGCGATGAACTTGGAGTGAATCCCTTCTAAAACCTTGAGATGGTAATGGCTAGCAATCAGAGGGGTCGTAAACTCTATCTCTATGCCTCTAATAAACACCCATCCATTTCCATGCTAGTCGAAGTGGGTGTACAATTCTCTTACCTAGTCAACATTTATTGGCCTGGGTTGTCGAACAAATACCTTCCAATCGTGTGAGGCGATGTCGATGATCTCATCACCGTTGAAGTTGGGAGTGAAGGTGGAAAATTGTGCCAGCCCTTCTTCTAGGATGAGATCCTAATGTGACAGTGACTCGTACCGTCAGTGGAGTTATGTAGAATATAGACGATTTTTAAGATGTACATATAGTTCAGTGAAGGAATCAGAGTCGAAAGAGGAATCAAATGACATCTGATAAAAGGAAGGAGACGACGATGGACTAAGACTTCTTCTTAGATGTGCCATTGTGAGAGAGAGCAAGTTGATAAGAGGAAGCTTTTAGGGTTTCTTTTGAAAATAAATAATGGTCGAGATGGATAGAGAGGTTTGGTTTTCTAATATGAGGAAACTTGGGATGAAAAATATGGAAAGTTTAAGAGGCAAAGAGTCTTTACAGTGATTGAAGGAAGTCAACATTTATTCCTGAAGGTTTTGTTTAGTGGAAAAATAGAAGTGGGCGACTTATGGAATGAGGAAGCGACATGTGGTGGTTATTAGGGCGTGTGGAAGGTATAGTCTAAGGAAAATGAGGCTAAATATGAAATTACCCACATTCTATTCAATTTCCAACAATTCCCTTTTTTGTATTCTAGGCGAATATTCAACCCTTTGTCATATTCTTATGATAACTGCCAAAAATAAAACAAATTAAATAATACCTAATGCAAACAAACTGAATATTAAATACTTGAAATTAAAAATTGTGAAATCAAAATGTGATAAATTAAAAATATAGAAAAAATAAAAAAGATAGAACTAGATGCTTAAACATCCAGTAACGTGACCGATGATTTGTCACGATGAACCGGTGCTCTTTTGTAAGCCTTCAAACGTTGTCCATTAACTTTGAATATTGGACCATCTGTAAGGTCCTTGATGTCAACAACACCATGTGGGTACACCTTGATAAATTGGAATGGGCCGAACCAACGAGACTTCAACTTGCCTCGAGAAAAGCTTCAAACGGGAGTTGTAGATGAGGACTTTTTGACCCTCAACGAAGTGTTGGGGCAGCAGTTTAGCATCATTCCATCTTTTAGTCTTTTCTTTGTAAATCTTGGCATTCTCATAAGCATCCAGACAATGTTCATCTAACTCATTCAACTCTAGCAATCTTCTTTCTCCAGCTAGTTGCCAATCCATGTTGATCTTCTTAATGGCCCAAAAGGCTTTGTGCTCAAGCTCAACTTGTAAATGACATGCTTTGCCATAGATGAGTTTATAAGGTGACATGCCCAATAGTTTTTTGAACGCGGTCTAATATTTCCATAAGCCTCCATCCAATTTCAAGGACCAATCTTTACGGTTTGGCTTGACCACTTTCTCAAGGATCTACTTTATTTCTCAATTGGACACTTCAACTTGTCCATTAATTTGCGGATGATATGCTATGGTGATCTTATGATGGACTGGCAATCTTATGATGGATTGCATATCGACACAATGCCTTAGTAATCAACTTATTGTCTAAGTGTTTTCCCTCATCACTAATAATGGCTCGATGTACTCCAAACCAAGTGAAGATGTTCTTATACAAAAACCACAAGATGGTATTTGCATCATTCTTGGTTGTAGCAATGGCTTCCACCCACTTGAACACATAATCAACCATGAGTAAAATGTACAATTATCCTTTGGAGGATGGGAATGGTCCCATGAAGTCAATGCCCCAAACATCAAAAAGTTTAACTTTGAGGATAACTTGCATGGGTAATTCATTACGTCGAGAGATGTTCCCCATTCTTTGGCATCTATCGCATGACATGTAGTATGCATAGGCATTTCGAAACAAGGTTGGCCAATAAAATCTAGACTATAGGACCTTTGTAGCAGTCCTTTGTCCTAAAAACTTTCCTCCGCATGAGGTGGAGTGGCAATGGAAGAGTATGTCTTCTTGTTCATCCTCGGGCATGCATCTTCGGATTATTTGATCTGCGCATTGCTTGAAAAGCTCATCCCAATGATAGTAGTGTACATCATGTTGGAATTTTTTCCTACCCTGGCTGCTAAGAACACAAGTGAAAATACCACTAGCAAGAAAGTTAACAATGTCAGCATACCACGGCAAAGCCGTAGCCTTCAATAGTTTCTCATTAGGGAATTCTTCCTTAATATCATATGTAACATTAGTATCACATGCATTCTCAAGCCGAGAAAGATGGTTGGCTACTTGATTTTCAGTACCTTTCCTATCAACTACCTTAATACCAAATTCTTGTAACAGTAATATCCACCTAGTAAGTCTAGGTTTAGCATCCTTTTTATTCACTGGGTATTTAATGTCAGAATGATCACTATGCACAATAACATTAGCTCCTATTAAATATGACCTAAATTTATCAAATGCACAAACTAAAGCAAGTAATTCTTTTTCAGTGGTAGTGTAATTAACTTGTGCCTCATTAAGGGTACGAATAGCATAATATATAACTTGAAAAGCCTTATCCCGGCAATGACCAAGAACAACACCAACGGTGTAGTCGCTAGCATCGCACATAAACTCAAAGGGTTGTGACCAATCGGGTGACACGACAACTGGTGCAGAAATGAGTTCCTTCCTCAATTTTTCAAATGCTACATGATATTGGTCATCAAACTTGAATGCTCTATTTTGCTCTAACAACAAGCATAAGTGATTCAATATTTTGGAGAAGTCTTTAATAAACCTCCTATAGAAACTAGCATGGCCAAGGAATCTTCGAATGGCTTTGACATTAGCTGGTGGTGGAAGCTTCTCTATAACTTCAATCTTGGCTTTGTCAACTTCAATGCCTTTGTTTGAAATATGGTGACCTAGGAAAATGCCCTCGGACTCCATAAAGTGGCACTTTCCCTAGTTATGTATGTTGCATGATTTAAGTGGAACGCAAACGGTGTAAGTGAACACTTCTCAAGTAATAGTATAGATTAAGATCGTCTCCACATGAATTGGTGAAACTCTAAATTCTAGCTTCTTGCACTGAAAGAGAATAATATTGAAGGTGATAGATGGTGATAAATATCAAGTAAAATAAACTAAATAAAGTAAAGTAAATAGGAAGAGATAATCAATATGAGAGATTAGGCTAGGTTATTGTGAATAGTGGTGTGATTGACGAATAAACTTTCGTGGCTAGCAATTGTTGTGGCAAGTAAATTATTGTGGCAAGTAAACTGATGAGGCAAGTAAATTTCCCTTTCAATGTTCGGCGGAGTGTTCTTCAATGCCTTCGCGTTATCCCTAATCGAAGAACTGATGATTGTGTAAAACTTGGTGATATATCCATGCGTTAACCTTGGGGGGAAAACATCAATCTTTTCACTCTTCTTAGCTACTCAAACCCATTCCTTATTCCTAAGACAAATTAGTTTCCACCAATGGTTGTTTAAATGGAACCGTATCCATTAGTTTCGTGAATCTAGCTCTCCCGAGCCTAGATAAATAAGTGCATTCAAGTTTCTTTCCCAAGTTTCTTTAAAGCGAAATAAAAAACCAAAAATGGATAAACACTGAATTTTATAGAATTAAAAACCAAAACCAATCATTCGTCTCTACAAACCATAAAACCCGATAAGCCAAGACAAGTTAATCTAGTTTATGGCTGGGTAAAAAAACACAAAAAAATAAAACCCAGACATGGGTGGGTCACACGATACAAGATAAAAAGAAATAGAGAAGATGAAATCCTCTAATCTATGCCAAGGGCTGGACGTGAATCCCCCTTTTCGGATCCCTTTGACTAAATTTGGTGCAACAATTTCTCAATCACGTCCACCTTGGCCTTATCTACTTTGATTTTCTTGGATAAGATCTTGTTTTCTAGCACGATACCTTCATCCACCATGAAGTGGCATTTCTCCCATTTTAAAACTAGGTTAGATTCTTCACAACGTGCTAACACCTTCTCCAAATTGTAGAGGCAATTGTGCCAAAAGAGCACGTAATATGGTCTTTCCCTAGTCTTTTGGTGCTATGTCCATTTGGTTATAACCTGAGTATCCATAAAGAAAACAATAAAAAGATTATCCTGGAAGACGGTCAAGCATTTGGTTAATAAAGGGTAATGGAAATGATCTTTCCTAGTAGCCTTATTTAATTTTCTGTAATCCATGCAGGCTCTCTAACCGGTGACAGTTCTAGTTGGAATAAGTTCATTGTTTTCATTACTTACCATAGTCACACCTCTCTTTTTCGGTACACATTGTACCAGACTTACTCATGAGCTATCAAAAATTAGATATATGATACCGGTATCAAGCCATTTTATGATTTCCTTCATCACGACTTGCTTCATGGTAGGGTTAAATCTTCTTTGAGCCTCAATGGAATTGTTGTGGCCTTCCTCTAGTAGGATCTTATGCATGCAAACTGTCGGACTGGTTCCCTTCAGATCTGCAATTGTCCAACCTATTGCCTTTTTATGCAACGCCAACATGTCAATCAATTTCCTTTCCTGTTCAGACTTCAACTTAGAAGAAATGATTATGGGAAAGGTGTTATCCTTTCCGAAATAAACATATTTCAATTGCTCTGGCAATAGTTTTAATTCTAAAATAGGAGGTTGCTCAATAGAAGGTTTGTCAGGTTTGCGTTCCTTACTTGAGTAATCAAGAGATTCAAAACTTTTACCCGATTGACTTACAATCCACTTTGCTTCCTGTTGTGCTTCGTTATCCAGATCTGGTTCCTTAGGTTCTTCAATCTCGATAATGAAATTTTCGTGGCAGTACTCCTCCACATCAAAGTTAAATTTTGTGGTGGCCTGAATAGTCTGACATTCTTCTAGATCATCGGCATACTTGAGAGTTTTAATCACATTGAGTGTGACTTGCTATTCATTCACCCGCATAGAGAGCTCTCATCTCTCAACATCGATCAAGTTCTTTCCCATTGCTAAGAACGTTCTCCCAAGAATAATGGAGGCAAACTCATTTGCTTCAAGATCCAAAATAATAAAATCAGTTGGAAAAATAAATTTATCCACTCTTACCAAAATGACTTCAATTTTCCCCTCTAGATGAATATAAGATCTGTTCGCAAGCTGTAGCATGATTGTAGTGGGTCTCACCTTCCCTATGCCTACCCATTGGAAAACTAATTTTGGCATAAGATTTATGCTTGTGCCAAGATCGTATAGTGCTTTCCTGACATAGTGATTGCCGATGGCACAAGGTATTGTAAAACTGCCTGGATCTTTTAGTTTGGGTGGCAATCGGTTATGCAACATTTCTATACACCCTTCTGTCATGGTAACTATCTTAAATTCTCTCATCCTTGTTCTCTTAGAGACAATGTCTTTAAGGAACTTAACGTAATCAGACATCTGCTTTATTGCCTTAACCAGTGGCAAGTTGATGTGAACTTGCTTCAGGATATCAATAAATTTCTTGAACTGAAATTCATGCTTCTGCCTCTTCAACCTCTGTAGGAATGGTGGTGGTAGTCTATTCTCTTTGCTTTTACTCATCTCATCTAGTTTTACAGTGTTGGATGAACTTGCTGTAGTATGTGAACTTACTGTGGCAACTGCTAAAGGTTCATCATCTATGATTGCTGTAGCATTATTGCTAGGTACATCGTTCTGAACAAGAGACTACTCTTCTGGCTGAATACTCTCTTTGGGTTGGATAGGATCATTATTCACCTTTGATCCACTTCGGGTGGTGATCACTTTACATTGTTCATGGCCTGATCCTCGTATAACCTCCGTGTCGTTGGGCAGACTGCATGGTGGCCTTGAGCTTAAGAGTTGGGCAAATTGCCCAACCTGCGTCTCTAATGATTTAAACATTTCTCCTTCACTCTGCATCATCATCTCGTCATGTTAATAAAAGAGTCAGTCTTTTTCATAAAATTAGTAGTCTCAGCCATATAAGAGTCAGTCTTAAGCATAAAAGCATTTAAAGTAGTTTCCAAAAAACTAGCTGATGGTGATTGTTGCCGCGACAACTGTTACCGTGGCATGCTCTGTCAAAATCTTGACACTTCTGTATTTTGACGGTTCTGATTGTTGGAGTTATTCTGGTTACTCCATAAAAAGTTAGGGTGTTGCTGCCATACTGGATTGAATGTGTTGGAATATGGTTTGCTATTTCGGTTGAAGTTTCCAACATAAAAACTGGACTCTAGCTTCTGCGGACACTCAAAAGAATCATGGTTATCAGTACATGAATCACAAAATAAATGTACTACATTGACTTCATGTGTGTTACAGGGTTGCTACAAATTCTTAACCACGTTGGTTACTGCGGCCAATTGGGTCGAGATGGCATCTGATGAATCAAGCTTGACAGTTGAGGCATTTCGCATCATTGCTCCCCTCTTGGTGGTTGGGAACTGGTAATCATTGTTAGCAAGTCTGTCCAAAATCTCTAAAGCTTCCTCAATTGACTTGTCTAGAAGTGTGCCATTTGCCGAGGCATCTAGCATCATACTAGTCGGTGCGTTGACTCCATTGTAAAACATGACTACTTCAATCTTTAAATCCATGCATGGGACAATTGTTTAGAAGCTCCTTATACCAATCCTAAGCTTCACACATGGATTCGTCATCTGTTTGACGAAATGAAGTAATGTCATTACGCAATTTATCAGTCATATTTGTAAAATTAAATCTAACAAGGAAACTTCAGCATGGATTTGTCCAAGATTCTAAATTCTGGATGAGATACTGTTCAACCATGTTTTTGCCCTATCCCTCAGTAAATAGGGGAATAATTTTAGCCTCAGGACATCCTCATGACTCCATGTTGTCTAAATGAATCGCAAACTTCTAAGAACGATTTAAGATGTTGTCTGGCATCTTCAGCTGCCAAGCCGCTCAACTAGCCAATTGAATTGATCATATTAAACATCACTAGTTTCAATTCAAAGTGTGTGGCTTGAATCTCAGGAGTGACAATTACTGGATTGAGATCATCTAGAGCTGGAATTAAGTGATCTCGAATGGGTCTGTTCTGTACACGAATAGGTTTCTTAGTTAGAGCTATGTTGCCTCATGCCACAACATTCTAACTGCCTTGGGCATTCAAATTGCCTACTGGATCAATAGGATCTACCATTGCTGCTCTTAGCTCTCTCATTCTTCGATGAAAATCTCATTCAATCTCAGATTCAAGTGGGTAGTCTTGCACTATCGGTCTTGCAATCCAAGCTTTACCCTGGAATATAATGAAAGGACTACATAAGTCTTCACTTAGTGAGGTAGTTTAAAGTAGCATAAAGTAACAATAATCAATCAAAGTTTCCTTTCATTCATTCCATTAATCATATATAACAATATCTTGAACAAGAAGATAAGAATTATAAAACAAAGCATTCGAAGCAAGCAATTACAATTAGGTAATGGTTATCAAGGCATTCTAATCAATCAATTACATATAGGCATGATTATCAACAAATCATATACAAAGGAATATCATACACTCAATTGAACACTATATTCAACTATAAGCTTCTTATTTTCTCAAAATATGATTTATAATCAAGAATACATATTTTACTTGTTATGCAAGTTAATTCAATATTTCCTTGATTTATTTATAACTTTTATGATTTCTTATTAGCATAGCCTTGAGAATCAAGCAATAACCTAGGTACATGAATCCCTAACCAACTGTCGCAAAAATAATAAAAATTGTACTCGTAGTACCGATCAATCCTTCCTACTGTCGCCAAGTGACCACAATACTTTCCTCCTACTGTTGCCAAATAAGGACCGTAGTCCAGGATCGTAGCCCAACCCAAACACGAGCTCTATGGACTCTATGGCATGCCAAATATACCTAAGACTGACTCGAAACCAAGGCTTTCACATATTTCATATCTTATTAAAAATAGAGTGAGCATAGCTCCTTATCAAGATATCATATCAACAATCTTATTACCCTTTTCATATTAACATGTATTCACCACATGTGAATTTCATATTGATTCATTGCTCATATTCGAAGGGTATCATGGCAAAGATTTCCATTAACAATCTTATTACCCATTGTAAGTATATTAAGAAGTTCACATAAAGATTATCATAAACATGAGTTACACATCATCATACATAACATATAGCAACTTACCTCCAATCCAAGCTTGCTTATACAAGTAATCCAAGATAAATCAATGTATCTAAAATTAACAAGAAATGCTCGGGAAGGTTGCTAGCCTATCCCAAGACTTGAAACTACACTCACAATTCGTTTCAAGCTAGTTTTGCTCCCGTATAATGATCATTTTTTTCTTATCTCCTAGTTGATCTACTTTTGCCTTTCCACCATCACATCCTTCTGGGTCTAGATATAGCAAGACATATATTCGTATATTAGAATTTGGTTTATCAACCATTTATATGTTTAACCACTCAATCACATTTGCACACTTTTGTATCCAACCAAACTGCCCAATTCAATTGTATATATATGTAAATATGCATCAAAGTCAATCCCTGATGTATCTACATACATTCAAATCACTTAAGCAGGTATTTACACCTATGTGTACATCAAAACAGTCCACTTCCCATTTAAACATACAAAACAATCCCTAATTATGCAATACAACCACCATTCTTGTAAAAACAGCCCCTATGAATATGTATATATGCAGAACAATCCCCAATTCATGTATTTCATCTATATACATAACAAAACAGTCCTCAAATGTTTGTATATGTGCAAAATAGACCCCTTTTTATATGTACACATATTCATGCTCAAAACAGTCCCCAAAGTTCATGTAATTGCATTTTATGCCCTATTTTTTATGTATATCCATTTACTTACTCAAACAGTCTAATAATATATATAGTTGACAAAACAATCCTACATTCTCTTACCCTTACCAAAATGATCCCAATTTACTCATATACACTAATATGCAAACCAAATCAATCCATTTAAGTTCTTGCATTTATCAAAACAGTCCGAATTCATATACACACATATATACATGTTTAAAATAGTTCAATTCATTGAAATTTAATCAAGCAATGATCCAATTCAAGTTCACATATATTCGAATACTTCAAGATATCTAACAATTATCATAGTCACACTATTATCTACAATCAAGTATATAGTTTCCAATTGAACATATAAAAAGAACTAAGTAAGTACCTTCTCCAATGCTATTTCGATCAGGACTCAAGCAAGGAGACAAAGATATGTGATGAATTAAGCCTTGAACAAGCTTTCTCTTAACTCTCTCTCACTTCTTACTTAATCGGTTATGGAAGAAGGATGAAAGGAGGAAGATGATGAGTGTTTTACTCATCTTCCTTTAATTTTCCTCCTTGCCGAGTCACACTCTCCCCACACATCTTTATTGCTCAAAGATGGACAAGTGTATGAGTCCTCCATGTAAAGGAAATTTACATGCAATCCTCAAGTGTTTCAATAGACTCTTTTGAGTCCTTAAAAAAGCCTTCTACTTAGATATGATTCACATTTAGTCCTAACACTCTTAATTGTTTATTCCAAAAAAAAAACTCAATCAAATTGGTTCACATTCGAATTAATATAAGATAATTCTAGGTCCTATTTTGGGGTATTACAATCCTCCCCCTTAAAAGAAATTTGTCCTCGAATTTCCCCGAGGGAAACAGATGGGAATATTGATCCTTCATAGCTGACTCCAGTTCCCAGGTAGCTTCTTCAACATTGTGGTTTCTCCGTAACACTTTAACAAGAGGAACTGATTTGTTATGAAGTCTTTTGACTTCACGGTCTAGAATTTAAATTAGTTTTTTTGTAGGAAGAATCTAGATTGAGTTCTACTTATTTCGGTTCTAACACATGAGAAGGATCAGAATGGGACTTTCGAAGTATGGATGCATGGAATACATTGTAAATCTTGTCAAATTCATTAGGAAGAGCCAGATGATAAGCAACAGAGCCAATCCTTTCCTTAATCTCGAATGGTACTATAAAACGTGGACTGAGTTTCCCTTTCTCCCCAAATCTAAACACCTTTTTTTCCATATAGATACCTTTAAGAATACATGATCTCCCACACTAAATTGGATGTCTCTTCTCTTGAGGTCAGAATATACTTTTTGTCTATCAAAAGTTGTTTTCAATCTGCTATGAATAACTTGTATTTGATTCTCTGTTTCTCGAAGTTCATGCCCTAAGGTTTTGTTTTCACCCAATTTTGACCAATATAAAGGAGTTATGCATCTTCTTCCATACAGGGCTTCAAAGGGGCCATCTTAATAGATGTTTGATAGCTATTCTCATATGTAACTCTACCAAAGGTAAGGATTTCTCCCAATTCTTCCCAAAATCAATTATGCAAGCCCTGAGCATGTCTTCAAGAGTCTGAATCACTCTTCGGATTGACCATTTGTTTGAGGATGGAATGCTGTACTAAGGTTTGTCTTGGTTCCTAAGGCCTTTTATAAAGAATTCCAGAATCTAGAAGTAAAACGAGGATCCCTATCTGATATAATAGAAGTGGGAAGACCATGCAGATGAATTACTTTTTTATGTAAAATTAGGCCAATTGATCTAAGCTCATGCTCATTCGAACAGGTGTAAAGTGAGCTGCCTTAGAAAATCTATCAACTATCACCCAAACATCATCATTCTTCCTTGGTGATAAAGGCAAACCACTTACAAAATCTGTGGTTATTCGATCCCATTTCCATTAAGGTGGCTCGATAGGTTGTAAGAGTCCCAAAGAAACTTGATGTTCGGCTTTAACCTTCTGACAAGTTAAGCACTTGGATATAAATTCTGCAATAGCACTCTTCATTCATGGCCACCAATATGAATTAAGAACGGGCTATTGTGGGCTTCACACAATATCTCTCTATTAAGGTTTTCATTATTTGGTTGTAACACATGTTTAAAAAAAGGATGAATAAAAAAGAAAGAAAATAGGGAAATTGCAGCCAAGGGGGTTTGAACCCGTGACCTTGGTTGCATAGGAAAAGGGGTAACCAATTAAGCTAAAGCTTATTTCTGATATGGGTTTCCTAAAATAAATAATAACCCTTTTCAGTTCGGTTATATTTGAATATGTTAAAACCAGCTGAGACCCTTCAGCTTCCATTATTCGAATAAAAATACCCAAAAGCTCTCACCTACCCCCTTAGTCGGTCACCGTCCGATCTCCCTCACTGTCGCACCGTGGCTGTCACCACCACCATCACTTTGCTCCCTGACTTCTTTCGACCAAAACCCTTAAGGCCACACGCACAACCGTTGTGCCGTTCGCCGACAATTTGGGTTTGAAGGTTTGACGAACCTAGGGCTAAATTATTTTGGTCCATCATTGTTTTTGACCGATTCTATCCTCGTCGAAGATGACAGGGATAGCACGACCCTCCTTGCGTCGAGACGACTCTAACCCTATCGTTTGATCATTCAACCGAAAATGTTTGGGCCCTCATCGGAGTTCGTCAAAATTGGGTAAGTTAGGTAAGAAATGGTTTATTTTCGGCTTGTTTAGAATCATTTTTGGGTTAATGGAGTATGGCAAAGGGTAGATCTGGCCAAAAAATTCAATTTGGTGTATTTTCGGGTCGTGTAAGGCTATGCGTGAGCTCCATGCATAGGCCAAGACGATTTTCAGCCATCGTGATCGGTTTAACCGTAAACTAGTTTGGTCTAACCTAGTTTGATTCGATCTGAACCGATCTAGCATGAACCTGACCCATCTGACCCGACCCATTCGACCCGACCCGTTAACTGAGTTAACTCAGTGAGTTAACCCGACTGAGTTAACTCAGTAAGTCAACTCGACCGAGTCAACTCAGTTAGTCAACTTAGCTAAGTCAAACTATTGACCGCTGAAGTTAGCGTTGACTGCAGATGTCAGCATTAAATGTTGACCTTTGACTGATGACAACAGCATGGCATCAAAATTGACTGCTGACGTCAGCATTGACTTTGACCTCAAAAAAGTCAAAAATTTTGAAAACTCTTATTTTATGTTTTTCGACATCCTAAGTCTGTTTATGAAGCCCATTTCGCAAAATTCTAATCTAAAAACCTCCAAATTCAACCTTATATTCAATCATTCATAAGTATTTAAATTATTCAATTCAAGAATAAAAATATGGATGGCAGATTCTGACATGAAATATTATTTGTTTAAGGTACTCAAGATATGTTCGACCGCTCGTCTGCTCAGTCTGGCTCTTCCCGACTTGCTCAGCCGCGTAAGCCTATTGTGACCCGTATTAATCCGTAACATGGTAATTTATCCTGGTATAAACTTAATTTCTTTAGTAACCTGAATATTTGTCAATATAGGTTCTAGCACCGCAACAGAGCGTGGTCCCGTGCCTAGTAGTTTCAGACCTTGGCTTTTGAGGTGTGTTCCTTGTGTGCTACATGACTGTTTTGCATATTGATTCAAATTCCATAAATGTTTTATCAAACTGATCATATGTACATGATTGACAAGCTTGAATTGCATAAACATACCATGTTTTCTGAAAGTAAACATGATTATACTGTATGTTTGAAGTATGCCCTAGTACCCAATATGATAAGCATGCTCTATGGTTACTGTTTATCTGTATAGAATTGTGTTATTAAGTATTGTTATCACTGTTTATTACTACCTACTGTGATGTTGTCTAGACTAATAGTTTGGGTGCTTGGGTTATGATACGAAGTGATGAAGGTTCAGCCCTGATCCGGCTGGTAATTTCGCTCGTATAAGGTTCCCATGCTTTGGCTGGGTTAATTCCACCCATGAACCAATGTATTACCTTAGGATGGTACCCCTACCTAATGGCCAAGGTTAATGCTCGTACTTGAATCCTTAGCTACGACTCGAGTGACTCCGCCCGTATTCAGTTCCTATGCTTCGGCTGGTGTAATTCTGCCTGTGACCTAAGGTATCCCCTTAGGATGGTACCCTTGCCTACTGGGCTCGGGTTAATGCTTGAAAATGATACTGTTCTGGGGAACTGTATCTTGGAGTTTGGTTGGAGGGTATATAGGTTTCATGAAAACTAGGGTTACACTTATAACCTATTTTATAAGATATTTTCTATATCCGAGTTATATATATATATAAACTATATTTTACTTGCACTATTAAAACACACTGAGCTTCCAAGCTCACACCGCAAATCTCTTCCCTTTCAGATTTTGGATAGGCTTCCTGGACCTGGCACTTGGAGGATCGACACTTTGATATTCATCTGTTATTGTAATGTTTCTATATTTCGGATTGTCTCATCAAGGTGACATGAGCCTATGTTTTGTTACTTTATGTTTTATACTCGATGGTGTTACAATATATGTCTCGTGATGTATTTTACACATTTTGTTATGGTTTATTTTGGTTAACTTAAATCGCTTATGTTTGAATCTATTATTTCTTGATTCTGATTTCAATTTCAATTTCTTAAATATTTTCATAAAAATATTTTTGGTAACAAATGTGATCTCCTAGATTTCGATTTACGCAAAGGTCGGTCTAGGGGTTACATTTAGTTGGTAGCAGAGCTTTTGGTTTTACAAACCTTGGACTGTGAATGGGTTTTAAATGAAATATTTTTGTAAAAAGTTTTGCAAATATGTTTATAAAGGCCATGTCACCGAGTTTTATATATTTATCCGTGTGCGATTATCCAGTACAAGTTATGACCCTAAATGTTACCTTTTGTAGTGATTCTCTAATATGAGCACCCGTAGAGGTCTCTGACCTATCTGTGGTTGAGGTCAAGCTGCTAGGTTTGCTGACCCGATAGATGAACCGTGATAGATCCTTCAGTTCAAGTAGATCCTCCCACCCCTAGTAGTTCTGTTGCACCGACCGATCTACTAACTATTACTAGTTTCGACATGACAACCCCGGTCAGAGGACCGATAATTTTTGGACCTGAGCCTATGACTGGAATTACTGATGAGACTATGAGTAGACAGTTCCTCCAGTTGATTCATGATGTAGTGAGAGCGTTGGGCATTCTACCGGAAGTCCCTATCTCTCAGACTTTGATTGCTAACGGGGTTAAGACTTTTTTCTGGATCTCTTAGTGGGGCACCTACTGCGGCAGAGAGTTGGCTTCAAGATACTGAGAGGCGTATGGACTAGTTGGGCTTGGAGCTAGCCAAGAGATATTTGGGAGCTGTATCTATGTTAGACGAGAATGCCCATACCTGGTGGGAGTCCGTAGTGAGTAGTGTGCCTCCTGAGAGGTTGACATGGGACTTCTTCAAAGAGCGATTTAGGAATTATTTTTGGGTGAGTGATTCTTGCGGGAGATGCGCAGACATTTAAGGACTTGGTGCAGGGTTCTTTGTCAGTGGCTGAGTATGAGTTGAGTTTCTAGACCTGTTGAGATATGATACTGGTTTAGTATCTACGGAGAAAGACAGATGTAACAAGTTCTTAGAGGGCCTCCGTATTGGGATTCAAGATCGTATTGCTACACATCATGATAAGGTTTTTGAGAATTTAGTGAATCGGGCCAAGACTGCTAAAGAGATAGAGATTTTAGCAGCCAATCAGAGTGGCAGAGGTAGAGATCGAGATAGAGACAGGGATCGTGGGCGAGACTGAGATCAATCTAGGAGATATTCTAGTCAGAATAAATATCACGCACGCCCTGATAAGAGGGCTCGTACTACTGCCTATCAGAGAGGTAGATCGAGTTATAGACTTATGGCACCTTAGTATTCAACAGTTAGTCGGGGAGGTTCATTAGGGTTCTCTCCTGTACCAGTTTGTGAGTATTGTGGTAATTTACATCGAGGTAAATGTAGGAAGCTATTTGGTGCTTGCTTCTGACGTGGCTCTACTAAACACTTCCAGAAAGAGCATCTGTACCCACCTTATACAGATAGAGTATCGACTAAGACCATGCTTGTTTTTATACTCTAGCCCGCTCACAGGCATCTGTTCAGACACCTGTCACAAGTCGTTATCAGGGTAGAGGCTCATGATCTACTGCTAGATCTGATAGCAGAGGCCGACCACACCAGAGTGGAGGACCAGTCTTTTCTAAGGCTAGACAGCCTACTTTGTTCTATGCCACCAGACATCGTGATGATCAAGACGAGCCTACTAAAGATGTTACAGATTCGTTAAGAAAACTTGACTTGAAATTTTTTATACCAACTTTATCTTATAGTTTAACCCTATCTCGGTTATAAATTAAAAGTTACGTTAGTCTATAGCAGCTAGTTTTAACTCTGAATTGTTTTATAAAATTTATAAATGTGATATTGAAATAAAAAAATAATTCAGGGAGAAAACTATGTACCCTACCTAGACCCTTTCTTGATTTTAAAATTTCTACGCAACTAGGGTTAAACTATTTCTTAACTATATAAAAAATATAACTATTTATAGTAAACCATTTTCTATATCCATACATCTGTAATAGTGCATAAACATATTATAAACTTAAAATTACAAAACAGTTTGTCTCTTTAAATCCACTACATATATGTACATGCCCACTAGACATCAAACTTATAATTTAAGATGTACGTACCGTGATTACTAATGTAACTTGATTTCCCAATTTAATAGCTCCTTCTTTTCATTCTACTTGGGAGAACCTACGTGTAAAATAATACACGCTAAGTACGAACTTAGTGAGGCAATAATCTTATTTAATAAACATAAAGTAAAATATTTCTTATCATTTGATATAATAACAAGTTCTCTACCTAAATAAGAGAGTACTATATAGGTTTCCTTAATCACTAGATATTTATGTGCATGTCATAAATTCCTAATTTAATCATGGTTCCAATTCTCTATCATCATAAAATGAGTCATATACATGATATGATTCACATAAGCAACATGATAAACATATATAACATGATTCACATACATAACGTGTTTCATAAACATGACATGGTTCATATACGTAACATGATTCATATTCATAGCATGACTCATTTATGTAACATGATTCTTATACATGGCACATTTCATTTGCATTACATGATTTTTCATATGTGGCTTGAGTTATATATATATATATATATTCATTCAAATACATAACATGATACGTGTACATGACATAATTCATATGCATGGTGTAATTCATATACATAACATAATTTGTATACATAGCATGATTCATATGCATAGCATATTTCTTATATATGTGTCATACTTCGTATACATGGCATAATTCACGTGCTTGGCCTGATTTATTTACTTAGCATAATTCATATACATGTCATGATTCATATACGTGGCATGATTCGTATACTTGAGATATTTCATGTACATAGCATGGTTCATATTCATGACATGTTTCATATACGTAACATGATTTATATATGTGATATGATTCTTTTATCATTGCCCAAAGTATGCTATATGAGATTGAGGTACGTGAGTCATCTTGATATGACATCGTAGTGTCATACATAACGTAAAGATGAGTATGTACTCGGGGATGCTTTTTGCTCCCCATAAACAGAAAGCACCTTGACAGTGCACTTGGGCACAGCGGGCTTAGATCTCCAGGGTGCATGTGACACAATCATTTTGTCACAATAACTGCTTGATAACATGAACATAAGGGTGCAGCTGCTAAGACTCTATAACATGCCAACTATACCATGGACTCTCATACATAATACTTGGGCATTTTTTTCATCAATCCATCATCTTGAACAATCATATAAATAATTATTCATATCACATGCTTCATCATGTATAAATATATTCATAGAAATATAGATCAACATAAATACATATCATGATTCATGTTTCATCATAATTATTCATGGAAACATAAATTAACATTTCATGCATCATGTATTATCTTGTTTTTAATATCCATATTCCATGCATAGACGTGCATTGCCATTATGCAGAATAAAATCCTTACCTCATGTTCTACTGAAGTTTGCAGCAAGTTCGGTTTCGTACAAATAATGCATTATCATTTTAATTTAAGGTTGACTATTCACAAATCTTCCTATTTGTATTTTAAAGCATGTAAATGCATTCACCTGGGCCATGAATAGTATGCCTCACTAAGCTTACTCGATGTTCTTATCTTTCTTTCTAACACTGATTCTCCTTAGATCTCTTTTAGAACTGTATAAGATCAATCAAATATATATATTACCATTCTCGTATTCGACTTAAATCTAACATTGCTAACTTAATTCTTGAACATGACTATTCGAATATAAAAATTTTCTGGAAATTTTCCCAAATACTTTGCAAATTGCCAAATTAGTCCCTGGGTCTTTAATGACTAATTTGGACATTAGACAATTGTTCAAATCCATTTTTGAACATTTTCCATAATTAATTATTTATTTTGGACTATTTCCTTTTAGTCCCCAAACTTATAAAAGTGACATTTTGGTCACTATATTGCCTATGTACATTAAATTAATGTACAATTAAACCTTTCACTTAATTATAACATTCTTGTACATTTGTTTTAACTTCCAAACTTTATTCGATTTAGTCCCTAATCAACCTTTCATTTCGAATTTAGTCCCTATTGATTCCTTTCTTAACATTTCAATCCTTTAACTTTCATAACATTCTTAAATCTTCAATTCTATAAATTTTCCATAAATTCCAAATCAGTCCCTATTTTATTCAAATTGCCAAAATGGTCCCTAAGGTTTCCACAATTTTCATTTTGGTCCTAATCACAATTTCAAGCTTCTTTCATCATAATTCAATGTTTCCGATGCTTAAACAAAGGTTTCAATAGTTCCCCAAATTTTCCATGATTTTTTAAATAGTCCCTAAATTCACAACTTCGGAAATTATTCAATCTAACATCACAATTAGTCTTCCAACAACATAATTCAACCAATATCATCCTAATTTTAGCTTTCTAATCAAAACCCGTAAATTTTAGGGTTAGGGTTTATGTCTTCTAACATGGATTTCATCAAAAACTCAACCTTAATTCCATATCAAAATCATCATTTCTACCATCTACCATTCTAATTACATCATAAACTTCAACTTCCATCATCAATCTTCATTCAAGACATAACTTATACTTAACCTTTTTATGCAAAAATACTATCAAAATAAAGAGATTAAAGTGTAGAACAAATTACCTAATTGAGGTTTACTTGAAACTAATCTTGTTTTCCTTTAAATTTGGCTTGAAAAATTGCAAAATCCTTTCTTCTCCTTCTTTGAACTTTCGGCAGCCTTGATTATAGGCAAAGAAATGTTTTATTTCGTCTTTTAATTTTATTAATCCACTTGTCCAATTAAATGAATATTAAATTCATTTAATCAATAATTTACTTTCTTGCCCCTTTGATCTAATGGCCATGATTCCATCTTATAAAAATCAATGGCCATGATTTATCCATGTGTTTATAAATTTTTAAAACTACCCTCAAAGTTGTAATATATTTCAAAAATGCCATCCATGGAAAATGTCCAATCTGCCCTCAACTAAACTTTATTTTACAACTAGTCTTGAAAATTGACATCCCATTAAAATTGAACCAAATTGGTTCCAATCCAACCGGTCATCTCCCAAAAATATCTTAAATTTATTTATGACATTTATTCGATCCAAATATTCGAATTTCTGTCAATACGATTTCCAAATTTCTTCCTACGAACTTTTTATAACCATTTCACCATATTCTAACTATAACTAGTTAAAATCCAACTAAATGTAATAAAATATTCATAAAATATTACTTTATTACTTTTCCATAATTTCTTGGATCGTCTTCATAATTTCAGTTTGATCCGATATACCGAAAATTTTTGAGAAATTTTATCGGATACATTTTTTTTCTTAAAAAATCTTACCTCCACAATCCATTTCAAATATTTTGACTTAAACTGAGTCATTTTTATCAGTCAAAATAATGAATATAAAACCTTCCCAAAAGGTCACCCATCATAAATTACTCTGGTCTAAGCACGCTTAACAATTTTCATTCGATCCAAAAATGCTAATAATTCAAGCCTCGTACGAAAAATCTGAGTAACACAGAAATGCCATTCTTGGGGTGAACTATTCATTTACGGGGTTAACTTACATAACTTTTGGAAATTACACACTAGTCCCTAAACTTTTCCAACTTCACATTTTTACCCCCTAAGCTTTCAAAATTTTCAATTTGGTCACTAGTCCCAAAAATTGGGATATTACATTTCCTTCCCACTTAAGAAAATTCATCCTCAAATTTTCAACGTATACTCTTTTTAAACAAGTTTGGATAATGCTTTTTCATTCTTTCCTTGGTTTCTAAAGTGGTTTCCTCAACTTTATGGTTCCTCCAAAGAACTTTAACCAGTGGAATTTTCTTATTTCTTAATTCTTTAACTCCATATGCTAGGATTTTCACTGGTTCTTCTTCATAAGTCAGATCCAGTTGCAGCTCTATTTTCTTAGAAGAAATCACATGCAAAGGATCTGATCGATACCTCCGTAGCATGGACACGTGAAACACGTCATGTATCTTACTCATATCTGGAAGCAAGGCCAATTGATAAGCCACTGGTCCCACTCTTTTTTAAAATCTCATATGGCCCAATAAATCTGGGACTGAGCTTTCCTTTCTACCCAAACCTTAATATTTTCTTCCAAGGAGAAACCTTTAGGAATACTTTTTCTCCTATTGCATACTCAATATCCTTTCTTTTCTTATCTGCATAAGCTTTCTACCGATCTACTGCAGCCTGGAGATTATGCTGAATAATCCTTACCTTATCTTCCATGTCTTGTGTTAAGTCAACTCCTCCAATGTTTAAGTCATTCTGAACATTTCGATCTTGTAATTCGAACCAATTAAGAGGAGTTCGGCACTTTCTTCCATATAATGCTTCAAAAGTGCCATCTTTATACTTGCTTGATAACTATTGTTGTAAGCAAATTCAGCTAAAGGCAAGTACTTTTCCATGGTCCCACAAATTCAATTATACAAGCTCGTAGCATATCTTCTAAAATCTATATACCTCTTTCAGATTGTCCATCTATTTGTGAATGACATGCTATACTAAAATTTAATTTAGTACCCAATACTTCATGTAACACATCCCAAAATCTCGAAGTAAACCTTGAGTCTCTGTCTGATATTATTGATACCGAGACATCATGTAGTCTTACTATCTCTCAAACATAAAGTTATGTAGATTTATCCAGATATAAAATCCATCGTCACTCGCTCCCATTTCCATTGAGGAATAAAGAGAGATTGGAGCAATCCAGAAGGCACTTGATGTTCAGCTATGACTTGTTGACATATTACGCACTTTGTTGTGAATTTCAGGATTGCTCTTTTCATACCTGGCCACCAATATTAGGTCTTCAAATCTTGAGACATTTTATTACTTCCTTCGCAATATAGACAACTATTAGACTTAATCTCATAATCTTGTACTTCTCCTGCTTCAGCTTGTCTCCTCCTCTTGAGACATTCTTCATTTGCAGACTGCAAATCATTGATTTAAGCTAATAAAGTTGGCTTTAATTGAAATTCTGCTATCAAGAAACCATCTCGTTCCAATAGCAACTTTGCATTCATTATGCATTGAGCGAAATGACTTCTAGATAAGAGCGTCTACGACTACATTAGCCTTTCCAAGGTGGTAATCTATAACCACATCACGATCCTTTAAAAATTCAGCTCACCTTCGTTGTCGCAGATTCAGATCCTTTTACATCATTAGATATTTTAAACTTCTTTAATTTGTGTAAATGGGACACTACATGTCCAAAGAAAGTTACTTTTGACAACAAGAACTCGCATTTGGAAAACTTGGTATAAAGTTGTTTTTCCCTTAAAGTTGCAACACCACTCGAAGATGATGATCACGCTCAGCTTTTGTCTTTGAGTATACCAGAATGTCGTCTATAAAAACCAAGACAAACTAATCCAGATAGGGTTAGAATACCCTATTCATCAGATCCATAAATGCACCAGGGGCATTCATCAATCCAAAAGGCATCACCAGAAACTCATAATGTCCATAACGAGTTCTAAATGTTGTCTTTGGTACATTTTCTTCTTTAACTTTAAGCTGATAATACCTCGATTAAAGATCTATCTTTGAGAACACCGTTGCACCTCTAAGCTGATCAAATAGATCTTCAATCCTTGGTAGGGGATACTTGTTCTTAATGGTTACTTTATTCAACTACCGATAATCTAGACATAATCGTAGGAAACCATCCTTCTTCTTCTCAAATAATACTAGAGCACCTCATGGTGATACACTCGGTCGAATATAATCTCAGTTTAGCGATTCTTGTAATTGAGCCTTTAATTCCCTTAACTCTGTAGGCGCCATTCTATACGGTGCCATTGATACCAGTTCGGTTCCGAGATAATCATCAATCACAAACTGTATTTCCCTATCCAGAGGTAACCCCGGTAGTTCATCCGAAAATTCATCAGAAAACTCATTTACAGTCGGGATATCTTCAATCTTCTTAAAAGACTTTTGAGTATCCATCACATAAACCATACATGCTTCACATCCATTATATAACACTTTTTAGTTTTTGCTGCAAAGATTACTGACTCTAAAAAGTCAGTTCTTTCTCCCACCAAGATTACTTTAGAACCATTGGGTTCCTGAAGTATCAACCTTTCTTCTTACATTTTACATCTGCATCATAAGCAGATAACCAATCCATTCCCATCAAAACCTTTCGATCGGCATCCATTTAACTGTGTACCGACTCAGTCTATTAAAATCTAACTTGTACTCATAAACAGTACGAGTACCTTATTCAAACCTATGACTACTGCAACATTTTTCTTTTAACTAGCTGCCAGCATACTTGACTTTAAACATCTTTCTCTTGATTCCCATAATTAAACTTTTATCACAGTCCATCAGTACTTAACATCATCTTTTTCTACTAAAACTTATTCATGTTTTTGAGGAGCATAATCAAGTTACACAGTAGTACATCAGTAACATGACATCTTAGGGGCATGTACTTAACATTAAATCACATTGAACTTGATTTAGCCTCCAGAATCGGCTAAAAATGTAGCTCTGATACCAATTAAATGTAACACCCTTAATGTATACTCGTAAACCTAATATACACTAAAGATGTTACAGTTTCGTTAAGAAAACTTGACTTGAAAATTTTTTTATACCAACTTTATCTTATAGTTTAACCCTGTCTCGGTTATAAATTAAAAGCTACGTTAGTCTATAGCAGCTAGTTTTAACCCTGAATTGTTTTATAAAATTTATAAATGTGTTATTAAAATAAAAATATAATTCAGGGAGAAAACTATGTACCCTACCTAGACCCTTTCTTGATTTTAAAATTTCTATGCGACTAGGGTTAAACTATTTCTTAACTATATTGAAAATATAACTATTTATGGTAAACCATTTTCTATATCCATACATCTGTAATAGTGCATAAACATATTATAAACTTAAAATTACAAACCAGATTGTCTCTTTAAATCCACTACATATGTGTACATGCCCACTAGACATCAAACTTATAATTTAAGATGTACGTACCGTGATTACTAATGTAACTTGATTTCCCAATTTAATATCTCCTTCTTGTCATTCTACTTGGGAGAACCTACATGTAAAATAATACACGCTAAGTACAAACTTAGTGAGGCAATAATCTTATTTAATAAACATAAAGTAAAATATTTCTTATCATTTGATATCATAACAAGTTCTCTACCTGAATTAAGAGAGTACTATCTAGGTTTCCATAATCACTAGATATTTATGTGCATGTCATAAATTCCTAATTTAATCATGGTTCCAATTCTCTATCATCATAAAATGAGTCATATACATGATATGATTCACATAAGCAACATGATAAACATATATAATATGATTCACATACATAACATGATTCATAAACATGACATGGTTCATATACGTAAAATGATTCATATTCATAGCATGACTCATTTATGTAACATGATTCTTATGCATGGCACGTTTCATTTGCATGACATGATTTTTCATATGTGGCTTGAGTTATATATATATATTCATTCAAATACATAACATGATACATGTACATGACATAATTCATATGCATGGTATAATTCATATACATAGCATAATTTGTATACATAGCATGATTCATATGCATAGCATATTTCTTATATATGTGTCATACTTCGTATACATGGCATAATTCATGTGCTTCTCCTGATTCATTTACTTAGCGTAATTCATATACATGTCATGATTCATATACGTGGCATGATTCGTATACTAGACATATTTCATGTACATAGCATGGTTCATATTCATGACATGTTTCATATACGTAAAATGATTCATATATGTGATACGATTCTTTTATCATTGCCCAAAGTATGCTATATGAGATCGAGGTACGCGAGTCATCTTGATATGACACCGTAGTGTCAAACATAACATAAAGATGAGTACGTACTCATGGACGCTCTTTTTCCCCCATAAACATAAAGCACCTTGACAGTGCACTCGGGCACAGTGGGCTTAGAACCCCAGGGTGCGGCACCTTGGTAGTGCACTTAGGCACAGTGGGCTTAGATCCCCAGGTTGCATGTGGCACAATCATTTTGTCACAATAACTGCTTGATAACATGAACATAAGGGTGCAGTTGCTAAGACTCTATGACATGCCAACTATACCATGGACTCTCATACATAATACTTGGGCATTTGTTTTTATCAATCCATCATCTTGAACAATCATATAAATAATTATTAATATCACATGCTTCATCATGTATAAATATATTCATAGCAACATAGATCAACATAAATACATGTCATGATTCATGTTTCATCATAATTATTCATGGAAACATAAATTAACATTTCATGTATTATCTTGTTTTTAATATCCATATTCCATGTATAGACATGCATTGCCATTATGCATAATAAAATCCTTACCTCATATTCTACTGAAGTTTGCAGCAAGTTCGGTTTGGTACAAATATGCATTATCATTTTAATTTAAGGTCGAATATTCGCAAATATTTTTATTTGTATTTTAAGGCAAGTAAAAATGCATTCACCTGGCCATGAATAGTATGCCTCACTAAGCTTACTCGAGGTTAAAGCATGTAAATGCATTCACTTAGGCCATGAATAGTATGCCTCACTAAGCTTACTCGAGGTTCTTATCTTTCTATCTAACACTAATTCTCCTTCGATCTCTTTTAGAATTGTATAAGATCAATCGAATATATATATATATTACCATTCTCGTATTCGACTTAAATCTAACATTGCTAACTTAATTCTTGAACATGACTGTTCGAATATAAAAATTTTCTGGAAATTTTCCCAAATACTTTGCAAATTGCTGAATTAGTCCCTAGGTCTTTAGTGACTAATTTGGACATTAGACAATTGTTCAAATCCATTTTTGAACAATTTCCATAATTAATTATTTATTTTGGACTATTTCCTTTTTAGTCCCAAAACTTATAAAAGTGACATTTTGGTCACTATATTGCCTTTGTACATTAAATTAATGTACAATTAAACCTTTCACTTAATTCTAACATCCTTGTACATTTTCTTTTAACTTCCAAGCTTTATTCGATTTAGACCCTAATCAACCTTTCATTTCAAATTTAGTCCCTCTTGATTCCTTTCTTGACATTTAAATCCTTCAACTTTCATAACATTCTTAAATCTTCAATTCTATAAATTTTCCATAAATTCCAAATCAGTCCCTAATTTTATTAAAATTGCCGAAATGGTCCCTAAGGTTTCCACAATTTTCATTTTGGTCCCTAATCAAAATTTTAAGCTTCTTTCATCATAATTCAATGTTTCCGATGCTTAAATAAAATTTTCCAATAATTCCTCAAATTTTCCATGATTTTTGAAATAGTCCCTAAATTCACAACTTGGGAAATTATTCAATCTAACATCACAATTAGGATTCCAACAACATAATTCAACCAATATCATCCAAATTTTAGCTTCCTAATCAAAACCCCCAAATTTTAGGGTTAGGGTTTATGTCTTCTAACATGAATTTCATCCAAAATCAACCTTAATTCCATATCAAAATCATCATTTCTACCATCTACCATTCTAATTACATCATACACTTCAACTTTCATCATCAATCTTCATTCAAGACATAACTTATACATAACCTTTTTATGCAAAAATGCTATCAAAATAAAGAGATTGAAGTGTAGAACAAATTACTTAATAGAGGTTTACTTGAAACTAATCTTGTTTTCCTTCAAATATGGCTTGAAAAATTGCAAAATCCTTTCTTCTCCTTCTTTGAACTTTCAAAAGCCTTGATTATAGGCAAAGAAATGTTTTATTTCATCTTTTAATTTTATTAATCCACTTGTCCAATTAAATGAATATTAAATTCATTTAATTAATAAATTTACTTTCTTGCCCCTTTGATCTAATGGCCATGATTCCATCTTATAGAAATCAATGGACATGATTTATCCATGTGTTTTTAAATTTTTAAAACTACCCTCAAAGTTGTAAAATATTTGAAAAATGTCATCCATGGCAAATGTCCAATTTGCCCTCCAACTAAACTTTATTTTACAACTAGTCTTGAAAATTGCCATGCCATTAAAATTGAACCAAATTGGTTCCAATCCAACCGGTCGTCTCCCAAAAATATCTTAAATTTATTTATGATATTTATTCGATCCAAATATTCGATTTTCCGTCAATACGATTTCCAAATTTCTTCCTACGAACCTTTTATAACCATTTCATCATATTCTAACTATATCTAGTTAGAATCCAACTAAATGTAATAAAATATTCATAAAATATTACTTTATTACTTTTCCATAATTTCCTGGAACCGTCTTCAAAATTTCAGTTCGATCCGATATACCGAAAATTTTTGGGAAATTTTATCGGATACATTTTTTTCTAAAAAAATCTTACCTCCACAATCCATTTCGAATATTTTTGAATTAAACTGAGTCTTTTTTATCGGTCAAAGTAATGAATATAAAACCTTCCGAAAAGGTCACCCATCATAAATTACTCTGGCCTAAGCACGCTTCACAATTTTCATTCGATCCAAAAATGCTAATAATACAAGCCTCATACGAAAAATCCGAGTAACACAGAAATGCCATTCTTGGGGTGAACTATTCATTTACGGGGTTAATTTACATAACTTTTGGAAATTACACACTGGTCCCTAAACTTTTCCAGCTTCACACTTTTACCCCCTAAACTTTCAAAAAAATCAATTTGGTCACTAGTCCCAAAAATTGGGATATTACACCATATTTTTGTTTTATATTTTGTATTGCTTGACAACGGCTCCACCCATTCATATATATCAAAATCTGTGTCCCGAGATCTTCAGATTTCAACTGAGACCGCTGAGAATGCAGTTACTATTATGAGTCTGGTAGGTCAGTCAGTAATAATGAATAAGATCTTCAGAAGATGTCCTTTTGAAGTTCAAGAGGAAACTTTTCCAACCGACCTTATGGAGCTACTGTTAGAGGAGTTCAACCTGATTCTTGGTATAGATTGGTTGTCTGAACATCGGGATAATCTGGATTGTGAGACCAAGAGGGCGACCCTGAAGACTTCTAATGGCCGGACGGTTATTCTAGTTGGTGAGAGATGTGAGCATTTATCTAATGCGATATCTGCCTTGACTCCTACCAGAATAATCTGAAAGGGTTACGAGATACGAAGGGTTCTTTATCGAAAATTGAGGAAATACCTATAGTGAAGAAGTTTCGTGATGTATTTCCTGAGGAGTTACCTGGTTTGCCACCGGATAGAGACATGGAGTTTAAAATTGAGACTTATTTGGGATCAGCGCCAGTTTCTATGAACCCTACCGTATGGCTCCTAAGGAGCTTAGGGAGCTGAAGATTCAGTTGCAAGAGCTCCTCGATCGAGGTTTTATTCGACCTAACTCTTCACCCTAGGGAGCTACAATTTTATTTGTCAAGAAGAAATATGGTTCACTACGGTTATGCATTGATTACCAAAAGTTGAACAAGTTGACCATAAAGAATAAATATCCCTTACCCAGGATTGGTGACTTGTTTGATTAGTTTCGGGGAGCCTCTATTTTCTCAAAGATTGATCTTCGATCTGGGTACTATCAGCTGAAGATAAAAGCTCTGATGTTGCAAAGACGGCCATTCTCACCAGATACGGGCATTACGAGTACCTAGTGGTGCCTTTTGGTCTGACTAATGCTCCTACAGCCTTTATGGATTTGATGAACCGTGTATTTCGGCCTTATTTTGATCAGTTCAATGTAGTATTCATCGATGACATCCTAGTCTACTCTCGAACCGAGGCGGAGCATGTTGAGCATCTAAGAATTATTTTACAGATTCCCAGAGAGCATCGGTTGTATGCTAAATTGACCAAGTGTGAATTCTGGATCAGTGAAGTGACTTTTCTCAGACATGTAGTATCGTCTCTAGAAATTCAAGTAGACTCGAGCAAGATCGAGACCATCATTAGCTGGAAGCAACCCAAGAACGTCTCTGAGATTCGTAATTTCTTAGGTTTAGATGGGTATTATATAGCTTGGTTGAGGGTTTCTCTATCATTGATGCCCTTCTTACGAAGCTATTGAGGAAAAAAGTACCCTTTATCTGGACTAATGCACAGCAGAAGAGTTTTGAGAAATTAAAGATAGCTTTGACTCAGTCTCCAGTTTTGACCCAACCCGAGTTAGGGAAGGATATCACAGTTTTCAGCAATGCTTCACGTTTTGGACTTGGACGTGTTCTGATGCAGGATGGGAAGGTGATCACTTATACGTCACGCCAGTTGAGACTGCACGAGTGTAATTATCCCACGCATGATTTGGAGTTGGCCGCTGTAGTTTTTGCCTTGAAAATTTGGAGACACTATCTCTACGGAGAGATGTGCTACATCTATACAAATCATAAAAGCCCGAAGTATCTTTTTACTCAAAATGAGCTTAATCTAAGATAGCATCGTTGGCTAGAGCTTCTTAAAGATTATGACGGTGAGATTGAGCACCACATGGGGAAAGCTAACGTAGTTGCTAATGCTTTGAGTCGCAAGGCTATTTCAGATCTGAGGTCTTTGTTTGTCAGGATGAGTATGTTTGATGATGGCAGTTTATTGGCTGAGTTACAGGTTAAGCCGACCTTGGCCGAGGAGATCAAGGCCAAGAAGCTTCTGGACAACTTCTTACTTCCTGTCATAGAGCAGGTTGAGCAAGGATCTACATATGTTTATGCCTTTGATTAGGATTGAGTTCCGTGCTTCAAGTTTCGTTATTGTGTGCCTGATGACGCAGAGTTGAGGCGAGCCATTCTCAATGAGGCTCATAGTAGCCCTTATGCTATGCATCCTAATAGGGATAAGATGTACCAGAATTTGAGACAGAGGTATCGTTGGGTTGGCATGAAGAATGATATCTCAGATTATGTGGCTAGATGTCTGACTTGTCAACAAGTTAAGGCAGAACATCAACATCCTTCTGGTCTCTTGTATCCTATCAGAATTCTAGAGTGGAAATGGAAATGTATCACGATGGACTTTGTTACCAGATTGCCTCTAACTCCTTCTAAAAAGGATTCGGTCTGGGTGATTATTGATCGACTCACCAAGTCTGCTTATTTTAATACCTGTTCGAGTTACTTATTCATTGGAGAAGCTGGATAGGTTGTTTATTTCTGAGATTGTCAGACTTCATGGTGTGCCTTTGTTCATTGTTTCCGATAGAGATTCGAGATTTACCTCCTAATTTTGGAAAACCCTTTAGGAGGCCTTGGGCACACGTCTGCATTTTAGTAACTCCTTTATCCTCAAACTGATGGTCAATTAGAGAGAGTGATTCAAATTCTACTGCGAGGTTGTATGATTGAATTCCGTGGTAGTTGGGAAGACTTCTTTCCACTGGCTGAGTTTGCTTATAATAATAGTTATCAGGCGAGCATTCGTATGGCACCGTATGAGGCTTTGTATGGTCATAAATGTCGTACTCCTATCTGCTGGACAGAGTTGTATGATAGAGAGACCTTGGGCCCTGAGTTGGTCCGGGAGAATGAGGAGACCGTCAGATTGATCCGTGATCGCCTGAAAGAGGCTTTTGATAGACAAAAATCGTATGTTGATCGGAGGAGAAAAGATATCGAGTTTGAGGTTGGTGATTAGGTCTTTTTAAAAGTATCTCTGTGGAAGAAAGTTTTGAGATTTGGGTGCAAAGGGAAGCTGAGTCCGAGATTCATTGGGTCATACCATATTTTGAAGAGAGTTGGGCCTGTTGTTTATTAGCTCGAGTTGCTTCCCCAGCTTAGTCGTATCTATGATATATTTCATGTATCTATGTTGAGGCAGTACTACCACCCGGATCTAAGTCATGATATTCAAGTTCAGGACGTTGAGCTGTGACCATATCTATCTTATGATGAGGAGCCTGTGCAGATTTTAGATTTTGATGACAGAGTTTTGAGGAACATGCGAATCCCTATGGCTAAGGTCCAGTGGAGTAATTGTAATCCCGCAAAGGCCACTTGGGAGACCGGGAAATCTATGAGAGAGCAGTTTCTGCACCTGTTCAATCCAGGTAAATTTTGAGGATGAAATTTCTTTTAGGGGAGAGTTGTAACACCTGTTTAAAAAAGGATGAATGAAAAAGAAAGAAAATAAGAAATTGCAGCCAAGGCGGTTTGAACCCGTGACCTTGGTTGCATAAGAAATGGAGGTAACCAATTGAGCTAAAGCTCATTTCTAATATGGGTTTCCTAAAATAAATAATAACCATTTTCAGTTCGATTTTATTTGGATATGTTAAAACCAATTGTGTAACACCTCAACCCGGTTCAGAAGAAAACCGAAATCAAAGATGTCACTGTAAGACAAAACAGAAAATATGCGAACAAAAATCAAAAACTTCCAAGGAATTCGAGACAGATTAACAATTTTTTCCTTTTATCTAGGATTCTTTATTTCCACCAGAAGGTTACACAAAATTATTTACTTAAGTCTATATATGTGATTTCAAACAAACAAATCCTTTAAAATCAATACAAGAATCCATTCACTAAAATCGTATAGTCAGATACCATGCAAAGCATTATTTTCTTCTTAATAGATTCTTATTCTGAGTACTCAACATTACAAATCGTGCATTTGACTCCTTCACTTACAAAACATCAACCAATTTAAAACAAGCTAAACAATCAAGCAATCATACATATATAAGGATAATTTTAACCAAGCTTGTTCGTATAACTATATATATAAGTCATTCGGATAGAGCTTAGCTTATGAATATTCACTTATGCATTCGTATAGTCTACCTACTCTCCCAAATAATGTTTTGTGATCAATAGAAGGACATATCATACAAGGCATAATCACAATTCATCGACTTAACTTATAAACCTACTTTCTTTCTTTAAAATATAGCTTAACCAAATATAAATTCTTATCGAGTATGGCATCAACTTAACATATGTCTTCTTCCAAAGATTAATCAAAGAGTTCAATTGAAACATCTTACTTGTTAGATGATTTATTGTGAGGAGTCATACAAGCATTCTAACAAGCATACACTTACACCCAAAGGAAATTCAAGAGTCAAGCAATGTGCATTAATGTTATATCCACTTTTATGTTTACGCAAAACAGACCAAATAGACATATGGTCATAAATACATATCAAAATAATCCATATGTGCATTTATATTTATGGAAAACAGTCTCGTATTCATGTATACATTTACATACACTAAAACAATCCAGCATGTCTTTAATCGTATTCCTAAAGCAATTCAATTTTCATATATATTCACATACGTATTGTCATAACAGTCCAACATGCACCATTGATAACCCTTGTTCGATCCTAAACTCTTAACTTCCAATCATCAGCAAACAGAGTGATCTTAAATTTAATATATTAACACAATTAGCACAATTAAAAGCAATATTTAGGTTGTATAAATATTTTTAAGACAAATCAATAAGATTTGAATAGAGTATACAATAACATGAACTTCTTAGCACGTACAATAACAACCAATCGAACCATGTCTCACAGAACCTATCTAACAATCAACTCTTCGAACCATTTTTAATTTAATTTATCTAACAAGCAATCATAGGATTTAATAAACTACTTACAATAAGTGATTGTTTACTTAAATGACTCATAAATTCACATGTCTTAGACAAGTTACTAATTACGCTCAAGACCCAAAAGCTATATAAATTATGTCTTTACTTTACAGTGGATTCTTTAAGACCTTCATGAAAATAACACATAAATATACCTTTGTCATCTTGAATTGATTCATTATAACGTATAATCTCAATTATAAAGAAAGCAATCATATCATGTGGTTACTTAGTAGCCCCTAACATCTTAATTACAATCCACATATAACATGAAATAACAATGCATACCGAAATGTTACACATACATGCAATGCCACCACTAGAAGACTTAGAAAACCTAGATACATATATCTATTACAAATGTGACTTGCAACCCTTTTCCATGATCGATCCTTGGTCAAATGAATATCCTGCAAATGCATTTTAAATAATGCATTAGGCTTAAATAGCCTAAGTGAGGTAGTAAAAAAGAAAAGGCATAATAAGAAATGTCGACAATGATTAATAAGAATATAATGAAGATCAAACATATAATATTACCACACTTATGTCAGACAATTATTCGAAGTCTTATCTTAAAGACTTGTTTCGGAAGTTATTCAAAACTTACTCATAAACTTGTTTAAAGATTTATGTAGAAGCTTATTGGTTTTACATCTTTTTCAAGCATATAATGTTTTTCTTGCTCATTCAAAGCCTTATCAAAGATTATCGCATTTCTTATCTAAATTCTCATGAAGTTCATTTCTTTTAGAAACGTTTGCCTTGGATCACATTTGGACTTACGTAGCACCAGAATAAAACTTACTTAGCACAAAGCAATGGCTAGTTTACAAAGTAACAAACCTATCTTTTCTTCACTATCCATCCAACTGTCGCCAGTCTCCTTACTATCTCCCCCGTTACCTCTTACTGTCACCAACATATCACATATATATATATATATATATACATTTGCACTATGCCAAAGTATCCAAGGACTTCCATTGTTCAAGCAACTTGAATATTTTATACATTGAAATTAGGAGAGATATCTTATGACACAAGTAATCTTACTCGTTTCTTCTTTTCGTAACTTATAACAAGAGATGAGTTTTAGATACTTAAAGCTTAAGAATTAATACACTTACATTATTGAGATTAAAATCTCTTATTGACATCTTATGATATTTCATGTCCAAGGTTAGCTCCAAACTTGAGCAATATTTATATTTTCTTCTGATTACAACAATATAACATAGCAAAGCTCGAAGTACATATGTAATTCAATATAATCAAAGAACTTAACAGAAATGCCATGCTATGATTGTCATCACATGTTGTGCTCTATGTGAGCCATATGCATATGCATTTAGACATAATACATCATAGAACAAGAAACAGAATGACACCGTGTCACCCGAAATAAATACAACTACACTCACCTCATATCCCGAAGTTACGGAATACCTAAATCCACAATACCCATAGTTTCCAACTAGCTCTTTCCTTCTACTCTTCCTTATTATAATGTGTACCTCAAACATAATAACAAAACCATTGAAACTAATTCAATCCATTCAACTTACAAAATGGTCCTTTAATTAATTTAATTTTTTTGACAATACAAAACAGACTCAAATGTAGATATACATAAACACATGCTCAAACAGTCCCATATATTTTTATAAGCTTTCAATTCAATCTCCCTTTCTTACTTACACATTTTATATCTTAAAACAGCCCCTAAAGTTCTTAAACATTCAAATCAATCAAGCACATATACATACATACCCAAAACAATTCTAATTCACACATATACTTGCATATACACATTCAAATAATTCATATCACTTTCTATATGTAGGAAACAACTCTAATTCACACATATATACATATATGTGTATAGGCTCAAACAATCTATTGTGTGTCATGCATGTACAAAACAAAGCCTTTGCATTTGTATACATTTTATACCTTGAAAACAGTCCCAGATGTTCATATATATATTCACAAATTAGGCCAATTTTTCTTACTTAGTCATGTATACATAGAAACATTTTACTATGAAGCCCTAATAGCCCTCTAAACTTCCAAAACAGTCCTTTAAATTAACTCATTTAGACAAAACAGTCCAGCCTTTAATTATACCTATATACACACATCAAAACAATCCTTATATTTTTCGTATTTAAACAAACAGTCCATTACATATATGTACTCTTACATGCACATTAAAAACAGTCTATAAACTTTCAAGTTTACTCAAGGTTGTCCAATTATGCATATATACATAATAACACATCAAAACAGTCCACATGCCTTCATATATGTACACCAAACTGTCCAATTACATGCACATATATATCAAACAAGACAGCTTACACATATACATATTTATTCATTTGAAACAATCCTTAATCCATTGTAAATCAATCCTTAACTTGTAGAACAGTCTTTCCTTGATTATAACTCATTAATTTAGCCTTTAACACATTTACTTGAACTCAAAACAGTCTACACATTAACATACATGTATAATTACCTCAAAACAGTTTCTTAATGTTACCAAAATAGTTTCTTTCCCTTTTTCCAGCTTTATAAGCCGCCCATAAAATTTATCAAAGCAGTCCCTAATTACCATAATTTAGGATTCCAACATGCTTAATATCATTCCATTATAACTGAATGCTTTCTATACATTCTTCACAATATAAGGCCGTGATACAACATTTTCAACAACTAAATTCCTCAATCTAAGCATTCAAATTAATTGATAAAAAATTTAACACCTTAACTCATACCATCAATTCTCTAGTGACCTTTAAACCTACAAAACATCCTTTTATGACTACATACCAATTTACATATATATAAAACAACCCCTATATGTTCCTTTCATGGATTCCAAACTCTAATATCATCTAGCAAACAAGAACATTTCACTGATTCTCAAGTTGACAACTTTATGATTGAGGAAAGGAAATGGATACTTACCCTCTCTTCAAGACATCCGAACCATAGTGCAAGAAATGGATAGCTAACTTAAACTTCCTCACTCTCTCACAAAGCTCAAGCATCGGTTATGCACGAGTGAAGATGAAGATAACATTTTGTGTCTCTTTCATACAAATGCCGGATCCACCACCTTACCCCCACACATGTTTTCCCCATTGCTAGACAAATGTCTAATCCCTTTAATTCATGGAAAATTTACATGCAAATATTAAGTTCTAATTTGTATTCTTTTTAGCCCCTCTCGATATGGCCTCTAATTTATTCCAAATTTTCATTTAAGTCCTAAATCCAATAAGTGATTATTCTAAAGAACATTTAAATTAATTTAAGCTATATCAAATCATACTAATAAATCTAAGCCATAATTTGGGGTATTACAAGCTAAGACCCTTCAGCTTTCATTATTCGAAAAAAAAATACCCAAAATTCCCCAAAAGCTCTCACCTACCCACATAGCCGGCCGCCGGCCGATCTCCCTCCCCGTTGTACCGTGGCTGTCACTGCCACCATCACTTTGCTCACCGATTTCTCCCGACCAAAACCCCTAAGGCCACAGCATAATCGTTGCACCGTTTGCCAACAATTTGGTTTTGTAGGTTTGACAAACCTAGGGCTAAATCGTTTTGGTCCATTGTTGTTTTTGGTCGATTCCGTCGCCCGTTAGAGATGACAGGGATACCACTACCCTCCTTGCATTGAGACGGCTCTAACCCTATCGTCCTATCATTCAACCGATAACGTTTGGGCCCTTGTCAGAGTTTGTCAGAATTACGTAAGTTAGGTAAGAAATGGTTCATTTTGGCTTGCTTATAATCGTTTCTGGGTTAATAGAGTATGGAAAAGGGTAGATCCGGCCGAAAAATGCAATTTGGTGCACTTTCAGGCCATGTAGGGCCATGCGTAAGCTCCACGCGCCGAGCAAGACGATTTTCGGCCACCGTGATCGGTTCAACTGTAAATCGATCTGGTCCAACCCGATTCAACCCAGTTTGATTCAATCTAAACCGGTCTAGCATGAACTATACCCGTCTTGCCCGACCCATTCGACCCGACCTATTAACTGAGTTAACTCAGTGAGTCAACCCGGGCGAGTTAACTGAGTGAGTCAACTCGACTAAGTCAACTTGCCTGAGTCAAACTACTGATCGTTGATGTCAGCATTGACTGTTGATGTCAGAATTGATCGTTGATCATTGACTGATGACGTCAGCATGATGTCAGCCTTGACTTTAACCAAAAAAGTTAAAATTTTTGAAAACTCATATTTTACGTTTTTTGACGTCCTGAGTCCGTTTATGAAGCCCATTGTGTGAATTTCTAATCAGAAAACCTTAAAATTGACCTTATATTTGATCATGCATAAGTATTTTAATTATTCAATTTAAAAACAAAAGTTTGGATTAAGGATTCTAACATGAAATATTATTTGTTTAAGGTCCTCAAGATACGTTCAATAGCTCATCTACTCAGCCCAGCTCATCCTGACTTGCTCAGCCACATGAGCCCATTGTGACCCGTATGAATCCGTAACATAGTAATTTATCCTGGTATAGACATAATTTCTTTAGTAACTCGAATATTTGTCAATATAGGTTCCAGCACCGCAGCAGAACGTGGTCCCGATGCATAGTAGTTTCAGACCTTGGCTTTTGAGGTGTGTTCCTTGAATGCTACACGATTGTTTTGCAAATTGATTCACATGCCATATATGTTTTATCAAACTAATCATGTGTACATAATTGACAAGCTTGAATTCTCATAAACATAACATGTTTTCTGAAAGTAAGCATGATTATACTATATGTTTGAAGTATGCCCTAGTACCCGTTAAGATAAGCATGCTCTATGGTTACTGTTTATATGTATAGAATTGTGTTATTAAGTATTGTTATCTCTATTTATTACTGCCTACAGTGATGTTGTCTAGACTAATAGTTAGGGTGCTTGGGTTATGATACGAAGTGATGAAGGTTCAGCCCTGATCCGACTAGTAATTCAGCCCGTATAAGGTTCCCATGCTTCAGCTGGGGTAATTTCACCCGTGACCTAAGGTATCCCCTTAGGATGGTACCCTTGCCTACTGGGCTCGGGTTAATGCCTGAAAATGACACTGTTCTGGGGAACTGTATCTTGGAGTTTGGTTGGAGGGTAGATAGGTTGCATGAAAACTATGGTTGCACTTATAACCTGTTTTATAAGATATTTTTCTATATGAGTTATATATATATATATAAACTCTATTTTACTTGCACTATTGGAATACACTAAGCTTCCAAGCTCACACATCAAATATCTTCCCTTTCAGATTTTGAATAGGCTTCCCGGACCTAGCACTTGGAGGATGACACATTTGATATACATATGTTATTGTAATGTTTCTATCTTCCGGATTGTCTTATCACGATGACATGAGCCTATGTTATGTTAATTTATGTTTTATACTCAATGGTGTTACTATATATGACTCATGATTATTTTACACATTTTGTTATGGTTTATTTTGGTTAACTTAAATTGCTTATGTTTGAATCTATTATTTCTCGACTTTGATTTCAATTTCTTAAATATTTTCATAAAAATATTTTTGGTAACAAATGTGATCTCCTAGATTTGGATTTACGCAAAGGCCAGTCTAGGGTGTTACATTGGTACACACACTCTATTTCAAAAGTAGAGTAGACCATTAGACTTTAAAGAAAAGTCTGAATTAGGCTCAGCTTCAAGCTTGCGCAAGATTTTCTGAAGCTTAAGATTGGTTTGCTTAAGTGTCCTGATCCTTGAGATCAAATCAGATTGGACTTGAAGCTTGGTTAAAAACTTTTGATCTTTTAGCAATATGAAATGTGCATTGATTACACAAGGGGCTACAGGGCAATGAAACATACTTAGATAACAAGATTTAGATTTTGGGTATGAATGAACTAGATGTGATTCATATAGGATCTTACCAATCGAATGTTTGCGGCTGAGTGCATCAGCTACTACATTTTCTTTTCTTGGGTGACAATCGATGACTAGATCATAGTCCTTAAGTAACTCCATCCATCTTCTTTGTCTAAGGTTCAATTAATTTTGGGTTAGAAGATACTTCAAGCTTTTGTGATATGTGAATAGATAACATTTCTCTCCAAACAAATAATGTCTCCAAATCTTTAGCGCAAAAAGGACCTCAGCTAGTTCGATGCCATGAGTTGGATAATTCAATTTGTGAGGTTTCAATTTTCGAGATACATAGGCTACCACCTTTTCATCTTACATAAGAACACACCCCAGACCAAGGTAAGATGCATCACTAAAGACTGTATACTCTTTTTTCGACTCAGGTTGTGTTAAAACCAGGGCTTGTATAAAGACTTGTTTCAATTGATCAAAACTTCTTTGTTGATTTTCCAACCAAATAAATGGTACATCTTTTCGAAGAAGTTTGGTTAAAGGGGGTAGCTAATATGGAGAACCCTTTTACAAATCTTCGATAGTAACCTGCTAACCCAAGGAAGCTTCTAACTTTGCTAACATTCTTCGGAGGTCTCCAGTCAACTACAGCCTATAACTTCTTTGGATCGACCTTAATACCTTATGCGGATATTACATGTCCAATGAAAGATACCTCAGACAGCTAAAATTCACATTTATTAAATTTATCATAAAGTTGGTTATCTCGGAGGGTTTGCAAAACAATTTGGAGATGTTCCGAATGTTCATCCTTATTCTTGGAGTAAATAAAGATGTCGTCTATAAAGACTACTACAAACTTATCCAAATATGGTTTAAAGACTCGATTCATAAGGTCCATGAAGGCAGCAGGGGCATTCGTTAAGCCAAAATGCGTCATTAGAAATTCATAATGACCATATCGAGTCCAGAGATCGGTCTTGAAAAACACCGTAGCATCCTTGAGTTGATCAAATAAGTCTTCAATTCTTGGTAACGAGTATTTGTTCTTAATAGTAAGCTGGTTCAAATGTCGATAGTTGATGCAAAGCCTTATCGATCCATCCTTCTTCTTTACGAACAAAACTAGGGCTCCCCAAGGAGACGAACACGGCCTAATGAAGTCTTTATCTTGTAAATCTTGCAACTGACTCTTAAGTTCTTTAAGTTCAATCGGGGATATCCGATAAGGTGTAATGGAAACTAGAGCTAATCTCGGTTAAACATCGATTCTAAATTCAACTTGTCTTTATGGTGGTAATCCCAGAAATTCCTCGGGAAATACATAAGGAAATTCAGAGACAGTTAGAATGGAATTAAGGGAAAGTTTGGTTTCATTTAATTCAGATATAGTAGCAAACATTGAGGTTGGCTCAAAAGATTTCTCATCTAACAAGGTTATTGATTCTCTTCCTAACCCGAGAAGGAAAAACCATTTCTTAGAACAGTCTACCCAAGCCTGATGTTTTCCCAATCAATCTAAACCTAATATAAGGTCAAACTCATTGAATGGTAAAACTAGAAGATCGGCAGGAAAAAAGAATTCCTTGAATAAACAAGGAGAAATTTTTGCATGCTTGATTAACAATTACTTTATCTCCTAAAGGATTGGTAGCCATCAAATTATAATTTATGGGTTAAGGCTTCAACTTAAACTTTTCGATTAAAGAAGAACATATAAAGGAATGTGTCGATCCCGAATCAAATAGAGCATAAATAGGATACATAAATAACTCGATGGTACCTGTAATTACATTAGAGAACTCTTCCTCTTCTCGGCCTCGTACATGGTATACTCGAGTTGGTGACCGGGATTCTTGATAAGTGGCATTTGAAGCCTGACCCTGATTCTTTCTATAATTACCAGACTGAGCTTGTTCAGGCCCCTTTCCCTTCGGTGATTGAACATAATTCGAATTCTTTGACACGTGAGTTGGAAGCTTATTCGGGCTCTGAGGGCGATCTTTGATGAAGTGATTTGTTTCTCCACACAAGAAACAAGCATTTGCTTGTCTTCTACATTGACCCACATAATTCTTCTGACAAATATTGCAAGTAGGAACTTGTGGCTCCCTTCCCGTATTCTGTTGTTTTTTATAGAGACCAAAGGTGTAGAAGTTTTTACCACAGTCTGAGGCTTTGGCAAGAAGTTACTCTTTGGGGAAAAGTTGTAGTTTAAGGGACTCCCTCCTTGATGCTTTGGCTTCTTGGACTGCCAACAGTGTTTGTTGTCGTCCCTCGATCTTTTATCTTTTTGGGAGTAGTTCCCCTTTCTCTTCTCTAATGCTTTCATCTTAGCTTCAGCAGCTACAGCTCGGTTCACCAATTCTTGAAAATCAATAATTCCTAGGACAGTAAACATAGGTCCTAGCCATCATTAAGCCCATCAATAAACATTCGACACTTGTCTTCTTCTTCTTGATAAATTCAGACACATACTTGCAATATTTACAAAATTCGCTCACATGCTGCTTAATTGGTTTCCCTCTTGTTTCAGATATAAGAAACGTCTTCTACGCTCAGCAAGGTATTTTTCGCTTATGTACTTCTTTCGAAATTCTTTAAGAAAGAATTACCAGGTGATAGCATTGGCCGAAGCTATAAGGGTTGTAGTTTCCCACCAACTTAATGCCTCATCAGCAAGAAAGGCTATGGCACACTCCAATTTATGTTCATCTGGACATTGCAATTGTTTGGTTAAAATCCTGGTAGTAGCTTCTAACCAATATTCAACATCTTCTGGCTTTTCATCATTAGCACTAGTAAACATATAGGCTGGGTATTAAGCTAGCTTATCGATCGGAGCTTTTGATATCACCGCTACATGAGGAGTGAGAGGAATTGAAGGATTTTGCCTCAAGGAGGTGGCTAACTGATCAAACATCTCCTTCATACTAAGGAGACACTCCAGTTGAACGGGATGGATTGAAGAAGCTTCCTATTGAACCTGTTGAGGTTCAATAGTCTTTTGAGGTTCTCTATGCTCCTGGTTCATTCTTACTCTACCTCCTTCATTGGAGGAGCCAACCGGGCTTTCATTATCCTGACCTAGATGTGTTCTTGAAATCGTTCTAGACTATACACAAGAAAAATGAGCTTCTATTAAACATAGATCACAAGTATTTATCAAATTAACTCCTAGGTGGCACATGTAACGATTGAAACGCACAAGACTAATTACCAAAATTGTAACACCCTAAACCGGTATAGGTGAATTACCGAGTTAAGAAGCATCACCAACAATCAAAGACCTTCAAGCATAACAATAAGGAAAGACTAACTCAACAATTGAAAAGAAGCAAGGATATACATGGAAGAATGTAATATCAAAATCTGTTTTATTTTCAAAAACTATGTTCTATACTTGTCTCAAGACCAACTAATTAACATGTTATGTAATTCCAATTTAAAAACTAGTTCATTGATACACAAAGATATCCCAAGATGCAAGCAAACATCTACCAAGTTACCAAATACATGTTAAACAACTAAACATATTCAATACATCACTTGAAGAATTAACTTAACTCATTCGAATATGAACCAAAATTTAAACCTAATCATTAGCAACATATTAGACCTTAAAACATATATTATGCTATTCATATATTCACTAAAACTTTGTATCTTAGCGAATAATACATACCACTTTCTTTTATGACAAATAAGCATTTCAATAAGAACATTTCCTTAGTTTTCTACTTAGAAGTTCACCCACCTTGTAATATCCCAAAATTTTGGCTAGTGACTAAAATGTAAATTTTGAAAGTTTTGGGGTTAAAAGTATAAACTTTGGAAAAGTTTGGGGATTAAAGTGTAAATTTCCCCAAAAAGTATTTTTATTCAGTATAAGGGTGAATCTGATCGAAATAAGAACCTTGATATCAGTTTTGAGAATTAAAATACAGTAGAAAGTATCAAATTTGGATCGAATAAAATTGTTAAGCGTGCTCAGGCCAGGGAAATACAAATATGGGTGACCTTTGGGAAGGTCCCATAAAAGTTTTTTTGATCGATAATTTGGACTCATTAAGAGTAAAGAATATTCGTATAGATTTACGATAAATGATTTCTAAGAGAAATTCTACTCTTTGAAGATTTTCGATAATTATTGGGATAATAGACTGAGTTAAGATAATTCAGTCTAAGACTTTAGGAAAGTAGATTTTTATAAGATGATAGTGTTCATTTTTTGAATATGGAAATATTGAAATTTTGGAATAAATCTGATAGTTCGGAAAAGGTAAAATTGTAGTAGAAGTATTTTACGAATATCGGGAGATCGAATCGAATCGAAATTTCAGAGGCTATTCCATAAACCATGGAAAATTTATAAAATAATATTTAAGGAATAGTGACCGGTTGGGAATGAACTATCTTCATTGAATTTTTACAAGAATGGCAAACTAGTAAATAAAAACTAGTTAGGGGGCAAATTAGTCATTTTGCCCCAATAGCATTTTTGAAATATTTAAAAATGTTACAAGGACAATTTTGGAAGAAGAAAATGGAAGATTTAATCTTGGCCCTTGATTGATGATAAGATCAATCTCAACCATTAGATTAAAAGGGCATTTTAGTAATTTCACTATTTAAATAAATTTAAAATTCATTTATATTTACAAGTGGCATAATTGTAGAGATTGGAAGTTAAAGAACCAAAAGATGAAGACTACTCTTCATCTTCTTCATTTCGAAAATAAAGGGGAAAGGGGAGAAAATTTCCAAGTTCGATTCAAGCCCCGAAACTCAATTTTTAGGTAATATTTTCAACTGCAAAGTTGTTCTACTCTTCAAGTTCTATCTTTTGGTGTAAATAATTCATGGAAAACATGCTTGATTGATGAGAATTTTGCATGAGAAGAAATTAGGGTTTATGGATTCAAGTTTGATTTAGGGTTTGTGATGTTGGATAAATGATCTAGTAAGCTTGAATTGTTATTTGGAAGCAAAACCCTAAATTAAAGGTATAGGGACCATTTCGGCAATTCTTAAAGTTAAAGGACTAATATGAATTTTTATGATTTTGAAGTGTATTTATGTTATTATTGAAGTTGGAGAAGTGAAATTGAAGTTCGAATGTTAAACCGATGTTGAGTCGAATTAGTGACCATTTTGACAAAATTGTCAAAGTTAAGTGGCCAATTCGGAAATGAGGTTTTAGAGAAGAATTAAATCTGAATTTTAGTTGAAATAATAGAATTCAAGTAGTAATTTTGATTTGAGGACTAATTTGCAAAGTTAAGAAGCTTGAATCCTTATCTTTGCATTTTAGTGACTATTTCAAGAAGAACTAAAAATTATAGGGAATTATTTTTGAATAATTATTTGATGAAGAAAGTGATACATTAGTGGTTTGAATCAAGTAAGGGGACCAAATTGACAAATAGCAAAGTAAGGAGAAATTAAAATAAAGTTTGAAGTTATTTATGGAAATTGGGTAGGAAAACTAGATTTGGCAGTAAGTTTGAAAACTCACCATAAATTCTACAAAAATGGTTAGATGGTGAATTTTATATCAATGTAAAAATTTATTCGTCTAGTTTTGTTTAAATTAAACGGTGATTGATTTCAATTCATATATCAAAAGATATAAATTTTCAAGTGATGAAATATCAGAAAACAGAATAGCAGTCTGTTCCGAAATTCAATATTGGAATTTGACTTTGAAAATTTGCCATAATTCATACAAATTGAATCTGGGTTATTAGTTTATATGGTTGAAAAGCTTATCGAATCTAGTTTCGTTTCCAACAAATGGAAACTGATTTCGAGTTCTGAGTTAAAAGATATTAATTTTTAATTGAATAAAGGTCAGAAAAATTACAGAACAGTTTCTGTCAGGACAATCCTGTAAACGGGAGTTTGATGAATTTTCATAATTTTTGTAGACTTTATTAAATTATGTGGCTTATATCGTTAGAACCGTTATCGAATCTAGTTTCTACGGTATAAAGGAGATTAATATTCAGTATGTATTCTGCCCTGTAGAAGTAAATCTTTGATGGTAGTGCAAGTTGACAGAAAATGGAAATTGAGACAATTTGTGTCTAATGTTGGTTAGCAAGCTTTGAGGAATTATTTGAAGATCAAAATGGTCATTAAGGACCAAAAATGAGTTTGTGAACAGTATAAGGAAGGAAAGAAATTTATGGAAAATTTTTATGTTGAATGATTAAATAGCTTAATTGTAATATTGTTATAAGTGAATCTAACAAATGTTTATTTATATTCATGTGATAAATGAAGTTGGATTCGAATCAAAAGAAGGTTCGAGGTTTTATAAAGGAAATATCGAATAGAGCTTAGTGAGGTAAGTTAATAAATGGCCCAGGTGAGTGCATTTCTATATGTTTGCATTATGTTGAAATTGGCATTGCATTTCTCTACGATACATGATATGATACATTGCTCAACATGGCAAGATTGATGGAATACCAGGTACGAATTATTGTTTGCATAAATGATGATGCATTATGCATACATGAAATATGGATAACGGCAAGATTAAAATGAAACAAGATACACCCTAGGGATCCAAGCCCATAATACAAAATACACTAATGAGGTGTTTATATAAGGAGCAAAGAGCGTCCTCTCGAGTACGTGGAGCAAAGAGCGTCCTCTCGAGTACGTACTCTACATGGCACTACGGTGCAGATAGGCTACGGGGTTTCCATGGGCCTCTAGCCAGACATGATGATAATAATAACAAGATGTTACATGATACAGATGTTACATGATTACATGATACATGAAAAAGATGTTACATGATTTCATGATACATGAAAAAGAAGTTACATGCTACATTACAGAGAAGTACATGACATACATGATAGAATACATGTTATGCAAATGATGGTATAATGAAAGCATGACCATGATAGAGTACATGATATGTAAATGATTACATGATGAAAGCATGTCCATGATAAAGAATATATTATGCAATCATAACATGATTTATATGATAGTTATGATACATGACATATGTACAGTGTGATATACTTGCCATGTTATAGAGAAAACGAAATGCACTTTTATATACGATATATTGTATTACACTATTTCATGTTTTAAAATAAATAAGTTTAACTGCTTCACTAAGTTCGTACTTAGCTTGTGATTGTTTCACACGTAGGTCAAGTTGGAGCGCTTAAAGAGGAGTCAAGTATGATGTTCAAGCTACAATCTGCAGAACATCAGTAAGACATTCTAAATCATGACAATCTCTAGTGGGAATGTAAACTATTTACTTACGAATAATATATGATGCATTAAATTGAATTATAATGATAGTTTAAATAATCAACTAGACGATGAATCGTATAGAGATAAAAAAGCTTAACTTTTAGTAGCATGTTTAAGTAACATCTATAATGTATATTCAACTATGAGTATATGTTATGGGTGTTACACACCTAATTAATATGATTTCTACAAACTTAACATACAAGAGACCATCTGAATTCAACAAACATTCGATCAAGAGCATGACTTCATTCGAATGATTAGCAATCCCAAACATACTCCTTTCACATAACTCCATACATGACAGACAACCATATAACTAAATATCAACCACTTTTAACCAAATACTTATATAGGCCATTTACAATCATTTTCAAGATAGCATGTTGCTCACAAATATTTACATACCAAAAAGGGAACTATAAGCATCTATATGCATTACAAAACATGTTGCCTCTCATCTAGGAGTCTTATCAAAAGGTTTACAAAACATACATTAGATTACTTGTGATCTAGCCAAGCTCCCAAGCTATCTTGCAATCCAAGCTTTACCCTGGAATATAATGAAAGGACTAAATAAGTCTTCACTTGGTGAGGTAGTTTAAAGTAGCATAAAGTAACAATAATCAATCAAACTTTCCTTTCATTCGTTCCATTAATTATATATAATAATATCTTGAACAAGAAGATAAGTATTACAAAACAAAGCATTCGAAGCAAGCGATTACAATTAGGCATGGTTATCAAGGCATTCTAATCAATCAATTACATATAGGCATGATTATCAACAAATCATGTACAAAGGAATATCATACACTCAATTGAACACCATATTCAAGTATAAGCTTCTTATTTTCTCAAAATATGATTTATAATCAAGAATACATATTTTACTTCTTATGCAAGTTAATTCAATACTTCCTTGATTTATTTATAACTTTTATGATTTCTTATTAGCATAGCCTTGAGAATCAAGCAATAGCCTAGGTACACGAATCCCCAACCAACTGTCACCAAAATAATAAAAATGGTACTCACAGTACCAATCAATCCCCCCTACTGTCGGCAAGTGACCACAATACTTCCCTCCTACTATCGCCAAATAAAGACCTTAGTCCACCCTAAACACGAGCTCTATGGACTCTATAGCATGCCAACTATACCTAAGAGTGACTCAAAACCAAGGCTTTCACATATTTCATATCTTATTAAGAACAGAATGAGCATAGCTCCTTATCAAGCTACCATATCAACAATCTTATTACCCTTTTCATATTAACATGTTTTCACCACATGTGAATTTCATATTGATTCATTTCTCATATTCGAAGGGTATCATGGTAAAGATTTCCATCAACATGTATCATACATAGTTCCCATTGTAAGCATATTAAGAAGTTCACATAAAGATTTTCATAAACATGAGTTACACATCAACATACATAACATATAGTAAATTGCCTCCAATCCCAGCTTGCTTATACATAATGTAATCCAAGATAAATCAATGTATCTAAAATTAACAAGAAATGCTCGTGAAGGTTGCTAGCCTATCCTGAGACTTTAAACTACACTCGCAGTTTGTTCCGAGCTAGTTTTGCTCCCGTATAATGATCCCTTTTTGCTTATCTCCTGGTTGATCTACTTTTGCCTTTCCACCATCACATCCTTCTGGGTCTAGATATAGCAAGACATACATTCGTATATTAGAACTTGGTTTATTAACCATTTATATGTGCAACCACTCAATCACATTTGCACACTTTTGTATCCAACCAAACTGCCCAATTCAATTGTATATATGTACATATGCATCAAAGTCAACCCCTAATGTATCTACATACATTCAAATCACTTAAGCATGTATTTGCACCTATGTGTACATCAAAACGTTCCACTTCCCATTTAAAAATACAAAACAATCCCTAATTATGCAATACAACCACCATTCTTGTAAAAGCAGTCCTTATGAATATGTATATATGTAGAACAATCCCCAATTCATGTATTTCATCTATATACATAACAAAACAATCCTCAAATGTTTGTATAGGTGCAAAACAGACCCCTTTTTATATGTACACATATTCATGCTCAAAACAGTCCCCAAAGTTCATGTAATTGCATTTTATGCCCTATTTTTATATATATCCATTTACTTACTCAACACAGTCCAATAATATATATATTTGACAAAACAGTCCTACATTCTCTTATTCTTACCAAAACGATCCCAATTTACTCATATACACAAATATACAAAAAATCAATCCATTTAAGTTCTTGCATTTATCAAAGTAGTCCGAATTCATATACACACTTATATACATGTTTAAAACAGTTCATAAGTCCATAAAACAGTTCAAATCATTGAAATTTAATCAAGCAATGATCCAATTCAAGTTAACATATATTTGAATACTTCAAGATATCTAACAATTCTCATAGTCACACAATTATCTACAATCAAGTATATAGTTTCCAATCGAACATATAAAAAAACCTAAGTAATTACCTTCTCCAAAGCTATTTCGATCAGGACTCAGGCAAGGAGACAAAGATATGTGATGAATTAAGCCTTGAACAAGCATTCTCTTAACTCTCTCACTAGTTACTTAATCGGTTATGGAAGAAGGATGAAATGAGGAAGATGATGAGTGTTTTACTCATCTTTCTTTAATTTTCCTCCTTGCCGAGTCATACTCCCCACACACATCTTGATTGCTCCAAGATGGACAAGTGTACGAGTCCTCCATGTAAAGGAAATTTACATGCAATCCTCAAGTCTTTCAATAGACTCTTTTGAGTCCTTAAAAAAGCCTTCTACTTAGATATGATTCAAGTTTAGTCCTAACACTCTTAATTGTTTATTCCAAAAAATGACTCAATCAAATTGGATCACATTCGAATTAATATAAGATAATTCTATGTCTTATTTTGGGGTATTACAAAGTCGTTATTGCCAATCTCTGACAACAGAGCCAAAAACTTGTTGTGTGATTTAATGCAATGTAAACGATGCAAGTGAACACATCACAAGTATTAGTATAAATTAAGAACGTCTCCACATGGATTGGTGAAACTCTAACTTCTAGCTTCTTACACTGAAAGAGAATAATATTAAAGGTGATACGGGATGATAAATATCAAGTAAAATAAACTAAACAAAGTAAAGTAAATAGGAAGAGATAATCGAAAGAGAGATTAGGTTGGGTTATCGTGAGTAGTGGTGTGATTGCCATATGAATTGTCGAGGCTAGTAATTGTCGTGGCAAGTAAATTGTTGTGGCAAGTAATTGTTGTGGCAAGTAAATTGCCCTTTCAATGTTCAGTGGAGTGTTCTTCAAGGCCTTCATGTTATCCCTAACCAAAGAACCGATGATTATGCAAGCCTTGGTGATACATCCCTGCGTTAACCTTGGGTGGACAAAATCGATCTTTTCACTCTTCATAGCCACTGAAACCCTTCATATTCCTAAGGCGAATTAGTTTCCAGCAATGGTTGTTTAAATGGAAACCGTATCCACTCGTTTTATGAATCTAGCTCCCCCGAGCCTAGATAAATAATCGTATTCAAGTTCCTTTCCCAAGTTTCCTTGAAGTGAAATAAAGGACCAAGAATGGATAAACAATGAATTTTATAGAATTAAAAACCAAAACCAATCATTCATTTTTACACACCTTAAAACCCGATAACCCTGGCCAAGGTAATCTAGTTCATGGCTGGGTAGCAAGAAAACACAAAAGAATAAAAACCAGACATGGGTGGATCACATACAAGATAAAAAGAAATGGAGAAGATGAACTCCTCCAATCTATACTAAAGGTTGTACGTGAATCCCTCTTTTGATCCGATCTCACTCTCCCAATCGACTCCCTTTTATGTGTTGTTGTGATTTCCTTAAATTGGTGAGGTGAAAGAATTCAAATGCTTATGGAATCTGTATGATCTAATCTCTATCTAACTCGTCTTTTGAATTTAAATCTAGGATAATTATCCTCTACATTTGAATTAATTCCTGGAGATAATGGCTTTTATCGCGACTTGCCATGGCACCCTTCGGCAAGTGATTTGGCAAGTCATCAACCTTATCTTAACCTACCAGGGCATCCTTCGGAAAGTGACTTGGCAACTCTTCCTGCACAAAATAAAGCAAAATAGTAGTGATTTCTGCACAAAATCTCTCAAAAAATAAAGCCAAGCCCAATAGATAGAGAAACTACGAAACTATGTATTAATGGCTAAGAATGCAACTAAAATAGGCCTGTAATACCCCAAAATGTGGCTTAGAAGTAAGGTACTGATTCAATTGCTAATTAAATTGTTGCAAGATACTCTTGATATATTAATTAAGAAGTTAGGATCTAATTGAAAGAAAAGAGATTTGAGGTGGCTAATGTATAGGTACTAAACCACATTAAGTATCAAATTTGGAGTTTGCATGTTAAAGAATTTATATTCAAGGACCATTACACATGTCCATTCTTAAGTCCAACATGTGGAATTAATGAGAATCGGTTGATAGGAATTTGTGAGGCTTTATTCATTTCTTCCCAAGCATTTGACTGAAACAATTAGCATAGGAGAGAGAGAGAGAGCTTGAACGTCTTTGATGGATCTTCCAAATGAGCTTCAATCTTGAGTCTTTTATCAATAAAACCGAACATTGATCCTTGGGGGTAAGAAACTTCCTTTTAAATTCTTTGGATATATATGATAACTTAAGTTGTAGAGATAAAATCCTTACATGTTTGAGTTGTTAAATTTTAATGAAACAATCCTTGAGTTTTTGAGGTAGGATGAGTGTTAAAATGATTCTTGTTTAATTGTATAATTAGAGTTGGAGTTGGAAATCGGTTACACTGATGAGTCTTATGTTTGTCATGAATTGAAAAAAAATGAAAATGATTCGATTTGTGAAGCCTACAAATGGTGCTAGAAATATAACCTGTTATAGGATGAATCGAACAACATAAATTGTTTGTTTGGATTTATCAATTATGGTAACAATTTAAGCCTTAGAGTCTCTTTGTTTGTTATAAACCAAAGCTGAAAACTTAGGATCAAACAGGGGTTGTATATAATTCTTTTGGACTGATTCGTAAGCTTAAATAAGAGTTGTTTTACAACTAAAAAACTGGACTATTTTGCAAACTTTAAAGGATTGTTTTACAAAATATAACTAAGGGGCTGTTTTAACATTAAATCTAGAACAGGGGACAGTTTTGCAAAATGGAGAGAATAAGTTGAATCTTTAAAGATTGTTTTTGGGACTGTTTTGTACAAAAGGGGTAAAGGGACTGATTTGCATTAGAATAGAGACTATTCTGAACGTTTTTGAAAATGTATTTAAGTTTATATAAATATGGAAATGGTCTTGGATGTATTTAGGCATGATAGGGACTGTTTTGAATGAAATAATAATGTTAAGGGCTGCCTTGCACCTATGAAAACATTATGGACTGATATATATACATAATTGTATATCTAGGAATTAGGATCTGTTTTTGTAAACTTGTGAAAATTATGGATTTCTTTGAACGCATATAATCATGTTGGGAGTTATTTTAATGCACATAAGTATGTAAAATAGGTGAATGGATTGTTTGGAGTATATAGAGACAGTGGACTGTTTTGATGTGTAAATGTGTACATAATTTTAATTTCCATGTTATGAGTATACATGAATGGCTGTGGACTGTTTTGCACACAAGTATGTGAATGTATATGATTAGGGACTATCTTGACTCCTAGATTGTATGAATTGTTTTGTGATTATATGTTTGCATACTTGAAGAATAGAGTTGTTTTGCAAATGAATTATTGATAGGAATGGTTCTGATATACTATTATGCTTCTTGTGAATTGTTAGATCAAGAAGGTATTACTGGAAAGGAGACCAAGGTAGACCAATTTATTTATAAGCAAAAATGGAATTTTGGTTCAGGAGTAAATCCAGCTTGGATCAAACTGTGAGTGAAATTTAGAGTCTCGGGTTAGGCTTAAAACCTTTTCGAGCATCTTATGTCCATTTTAAATTATGTTATCTTCCCTTGAGATTAAGATATAGCCAAGAATGCTTGGATTGAGGTAAGAACCTAAGTCTTAAGAGGTCCATAAAATGTAAATTACTAGAATCAGTTTTGTTATCTTAACGAGATTAATACACTCTTGAAATATGGTTTTTGTTAAGAAAACCTTTAATTAAATAAATGAGCAAACTTAGAATTATATATGAATTAAGTATAATAATTGAATAATATGACAAACAATAAACATTGTTAATTGATATTCTGATGTGTATGAGTCATGCTATACGAATAGGATGAATAATGTATTGAGAAATTTGTATGACCTGAACACATGCCTAACATGAGAAACATTAAGTTTTGTTTACTTGTTTATACGAATACAAAACCATGTTCAATTTAGATTTTGACATAATGTAGTAAACCATAAGCTTTGTCCATTTGAGGTCTTGATTATGATAAGACATGTCTGAAATGCAAACCATGTTTGATAACTAGATATGCTGAATTTGTGGATATTTTGAAGTAAGCTTTGATAACTAAAATATGGGGCAATGCTCATCTTTGATAAGAATATGACAAGTTCATAATCATATGAATAAGCAGTAAGATCAACCTTGTTTTTTGATAAGATAAGATTATGTGAAAAGCCTTGGTTTCGAGTCAGTCATAGGTATAATTACCATGCCATAGAGTCCATAGAGCTCGTGTTAGGGGTGGACTACGATCCTAGACTACGGTCCTTATTTGGCGAAAGTAGGAGGGATTTGTTGTGGTCACTTGGTGACAGTAGGAGGGATTGACCGGTACTATGAGTACCATTATGTTTGGCGACAGTTGGTTGGGGATTCGTGTACCTAGGCTATTACTTGAATCTCAAGGCAATGTTAAAGACAAATAATGAAAATTGCAAACTAAGTTAATAATTAGTATTAATACATCTTCTGAAAAGAAATTATTCCTTTAATATGCTATGTTTGAAATCTTATGACATGATATGCTTTTTACTTTAGTGATAATAAATTAGAGTCTGTGATCTAAAATGTAATATATCTTGGATGATAAGTAATCCATGCTTATATGGTGAAATGCTTACTTTATTATATGAAAACAATATAAGTCTATAACATGCTATGATTGTCAAGTAAGTAAACTTGATCATGACTTGTTAAGTTGATAAATCATTTATGTTAGGATGATCAATCAATGTAGATGGTGGCCAAGAGGGGGTGAATTGGCAATTTTAATAGTTTGGAAGCAAATGGAAATAGATAGACAATATGACACGATGATTTATAGTGGTTCAAGCTTCTAACAAGCTCTACGTCCACTACCTTAGCTTCCTACTAAGGATTTTCAACCAATTTCACTATGAAATTCTTCCCCTTTTCTAGGCTTAGGAGGCAACCGTTACAAGTTCAAGCTTTATACCCAAAGCTTTGAACAATTCACTCTTCAATACAAAGAAAGAAATGACAAACGAATAAAAGCCCTCACAAGGTAAATGTTTGCCCAATTTACAAGAACAATCAACCCCAAACTTTAAATGAAATACACAAGTTGGGTACAAGGATTTGACTCTATGAGCACAAGGGTTGGATTTTGCTTGAATACTTGAATGTTGTTCAATGGAATTTCATTAGTTGTTGTTGTTGCATTGGAGACTTGTATTTATACCCTCTAATTAATTTCTAGCCGTTTGGGTGGTTGGAGTATTAAATATAGCCGTATCGATACTTGTTGCAAAACAAATATAGCCGTTGTGTATAGCCGTATCGATACGCGGGAGACCGTATCAAAATGCTCACAGTGTAAAATTGGGGGCGTATCAAAACGGCAAAGGCGTATCAAAACGGCATGGACGTATCGGTACAAGTTTTGCTCACTGGAATCTAACTTGAAAAATTGCATCAGTATGCCTAGGGGCGTATCGATACGGGAAACAGAAAAATTAAAAGTTCGTTGATTCTAATAACTGGCAAGGCAACAGTCAAAAACATTTAAAGCATACCGTATCAAAACGACTGGGACTATATCGGTACGTTTAGAAATTCCTTAAACCTAGATTTCAGACCATATCGAAATAGCGTAAAGCTGTATCGAAACAGCATAAAGCTGTATCGAAACACTTTACAAAACCATTTTCCCATATGAATGTCGTATCAAAACGGGTGAGACTGTATCGATAAGCGTCGTTTAAAATACAGGCTAATTTTGAAGGTCGTATCGAAATGGGCTAAGCCGTATCGGTACACTTTACAAAACCAAATTCTAGTTGCCAATTTTCGTATCGAAACACCAAAGGGTGTATCGATACACCTTGCAAAATCAAATTTCAGTAGCTAAAATCCGTATCGAAACACCAAGGGGTGTATCGATACACCTGGGATTATATGTGTATTTTTGGCTTGAAACACTTAGAAAATTTTTGGGTTTAAGTCTTTAACTTTCAAAATCTTTTCCTTGTCATTTTGTGAGACTTTTGAATACTTAAAAATTTATTTCCTTTTACAATTTAGTCCTTAAACACTTTGTTATATCAAAATTAAACATAGTTTTTACAATCTCCCCCTTTTTGATATAACAAAACCAAAGTGAAAATTTTTAAGTATCTTTAGAGAACTCCCCATTAATTTAAGACTAAAATGTTTTTGAAAATTTTGGCTAACTTTTCTCCCCCTTTTTGTTAGATAAAAATCAATGCAATAGGGATAAAAAGTAAAGAGAATCAAAATACTCCAAGCAAGTAAATAAGCAACATGAGCATTTAATTTCAAATCATAGTTCAAGCAACATAGTTTAATCCAACTCAAATCCTAAAAACATAAACCAAATAACAAAGCAATAATAAAGCATAGGAGTTCATAAGAACATAAAAACATAGGTGCATAATAATCTTAATATGAGATGATATGTAATGTAAAATGTCTAAGGATCGATCCCATAGTCCATCTTCTTCATCTTCGTAATCTTCATCCTCATCATCGTTTGCTTGAGGCCCAAGGGATTGACGCCACTCGCCATGAAACACGGTAAGAGTGAGATCCATAGAGTTTTGGCAATTTTTAATTATCGTCATTCTTTCCTCCAAGCAAGTGAAGCGTGTATCAATAGCGGCAAACCTGGAGTTCATGGTTGTGTGCAAGTTGGTAAATTGTTCATTTAGGTATGCCATGAGACCATCAAAATTGGGTTGGGCCACCGGAGCTTGCGGAATGGGAGCTGCTCGAGGAGCCGCCACTAGATCGGGTTGAACACCTCCAGAAAGATCGGTGTTCCGGACCCATTCTCTATTGTAGTAGGTGAACCTTGCGCGATGGAGAGAATGCTCATCAATAGGATCGGTGAGGGGTTTCGCAAGGTCATAGGAACAATCAATTCCCATCCTGTGAAAAATGTAGCTCAAAGCGGTGCCGTAAGTAAATGATGTAACCATTGAGGTGTGACGATGTTGCACAAGGAATGCGATCTCCCTGAACATATTTGAGCAAGGTTAGGGCGCTTTTCCTTATGAAAGCAACGGATCCAAAAGTCATCGACTTGTCAGATCGTGGAAAACTTCCCACCGAATGGACGAAACCACCAAGAGATCATGAGGTGTAGAATATGGTCATAGGCATCTAATACCGTCACAGAACCTCCAAGGGTATGTCCCAAAGAATCCTTATCATCAATCCTTGTATCCTCAAGACCCAAATAGTTGGCTAAAACGGTTGAATCAATATGAAATTTTTGACCCATTAAGTAAGACTCAATAGCAATAACCAAGGTTTTCTTTTCTTTGTAAATACACCGGGTATTGGAATAAAATATCAAAACAAGATTTTAGTATAAAATCCCGGGTATACTCAAAAACTGCATAAATTTCCATTCTTCCAGCAAATAAAGATATTTAAATTGAAACCTTTCAGAAGATAGAAAAGGAATGGAAGTAACACGCCCTCGGCGAATTTTGTAATTTTGATACTTTTTAAAACGATCCATGGCAAGAGGATATTGTGGTTCATTAAAATAATGTTGATAAATATAGGTAAGATTGGGTCAATTACCACTATGATCGGGATTTAGACTAGGAGGATTGGAACTAGAGGTAATATCTTTTCATGCACGTTTTTTGGGGCCATAATCTGAAAACAATATCAAACCAAAAAACAATGTATGCATAAATCAATACATTCGATCCAAAAATTAATTCAATAATCAAAGTATTGTTTAAAATCTATACAATATAGTTTAAAAAATATACAAGTATAAAAATAATTTTTGGTAAAAGAAAACTTCAAAAACACTGTGAAAAATTATACGATAAATTTTATATTCGAATAAAAAAATTTAGATTTGAAAAATTTTTACAAAAATATTGAAAATTATACTATATATATATTCTAAATCTATGATTATAATACAAAATCATTGTATATTTATGTACAAAAATTAAAAAGAAAAGGGTTAGGGTTTATACCTTAAAGATGAGATTTAGGATGAATGAAGAGATTTGGATGCACAAACTTGATGATTTTAGCTTGGGTTTGATGTAAAATCCAAAAGCCCTCAATAATTTTAAGAGTTGTGTGGGAAAATATGAGGGATTGAGAGGTTTTTATAGAGTATTTTTGTATCTAGGGTTTTAGGAAAAGTGGGTATTTGAGTAAAAGTGTAAAACCCTCTTTTAAAGCCTTTAAAATCTGCCCAACGTGAACGCGTACCGATACGCCAATGTGGCGTATCAAAACCATGTACCGAAATGCTTTTAAAGCCGTTTTGATACGCGACCCATACCGGTACAAGTAAACTTGTACCAAAACGATTGTAAACGGCCCGTATCGATACACGGAACACGTATCGATACGCATGTGCCAGAAATGTCAATTTTGGCTGTAGGCTGCTCAAAAATTCAGTTTGAATCAAATCGAAACAAATGTAAATGATATGAGAACATCATGTATGAGCATAAATAGATGCATACTCCCCCTAGCTACAAGCATAGATGCATATAGGAGCAAAAACATATAAGCAATCAATCAAACAAATTTAAGCATGTTTTTAAGACCAAAAGAGGCTCTATGGGTCACGGGAGGTTGGTTAAACCTAACTCTCTCCTAAGAGACCAAAAACGCTCTTTATCTAATGGTTTGGTAAAGATGTACGCTAATTGGTTCAAGGTGTCTACATATTCTAGAACTACATCATTTTTCAAGATATGATCTCTAATGAAATGATGCCTTATTTCTATGTGTTTGGTTCTAGAATGTTGGATGGGATTCTTAGTGAGACAAATAGCACTAGTGTTGTCACAGCTAATAAGGATGGTACCAACATCAATTCCATAATCTAAAAGTTGTTGCTTCATCCAAAGGACTTGAGCACAACAACTCCCGACCAATATGTACTCCGCCTCGGTGGTAGATAATGCTACACTATTTTGCTTCTTAGAAAACCTTGATATTAGTATACTACCTAGGAATTGACATGTACCAGAGGTACTTTTTTCTATCTATCTTACAACCCTCATAATCCCCATCCGAGAAGGCATGTAAGTTAAAGGAAGACTCTCTAGGATACCAATGACCTAAACAAGGTGTATCTCTAAGGTGCCTAAAGACTCTTTTAACGGCTAAAAGGTGTGATTCTCTAGGACTAGCTTGAAATCTAGCACACAAACAAACACTAAACATCATATCAGGTCTACTTACGGTAAGATAAAGCAAAGATCCAATCATAGAGCGATAAAGTTTTAAATCCACACACTTGCCTCCTTCATCTTTGTCAAGCTTTGTGGAAGAACACATTGGAGTGGCTTAAGGTTTCACATTCTCCAAGCCAAGCTTCTTGAGCATGTCTTTGATGTACTTAGCTTGATTGATGAAGATGCCATCTTTCCTTTTCTTAATATGGAGCCCTAAGAAGAATGAGAGCTCCCCCATCATGCTCATCTCAAACTCACCTTGCATCAACTTAGCAAAATCTTGGCAAAAAAATTCATTAGTATAACCAAAAATTATATCATCAACGTATATTTGAACTACTAAAATGTCTTTGCCAATTCTTTTAATGAAGAGTGTATTATCCACCTTTCCTTTATTAAAACCTTTCTCAATTAAAAAACTTGATTATCTCTCATACCAAGCTATAGGAGCTTGTTTCAAACTATGTAAAGCTTTTGAAAGTTTAAAAACATGGTTTGGGTAATTTGGATCTTCAAAACTGGGTGGTTGTTCTACATACACTTCTTCATTAATAAAACCATTTAAAAATGAATTTTTTACATCTATTTGAAAAAGCTTAAATTCGTGATAACATGCAAATGCTAGAAGCATCCTAATGGCTTCCATTCTAGCTACGGGAGCATAGGTTTCATCAAAACCGATTCCCTCTTCTTGAGTGTAACCTAGAGCAACAAGTCTAGCCTTGTTTCTCACTATGTTACCACTCTCATCTAGTTTGTTTCTATAAACCCATTTAGTTCCTATAGTAGATTTATTACTAGGCCTATCAACTAATGTCCAAACTTGACTTCTCTCAAATTGGTTTAATTTCTCTTGCATGGCCATTATCCAATAATCATCATTTAATGCTTCTTTAACATTCTTAGGCTCTATGCATGAGATAAATGCTACATTACATGCATTTTTAAGAGAAAGTCTAGTGGTTACCTCTTTGGATGGACCACCCAAAATTTCACCACCTTTGACATAGTTGTACTCTCTTGGGTAGCTCACTTCCTTTTCCTCTAGGCTCATGTCCTTCAAGGCTTCTAGAGGTGAATCTTATGCTTTTCTTATTTGGTCGGAACTCCATCCACCTTTGATGATTGCCCACCATCATTGGCTTTAAAAATACCTACATCATCATCAGAAGAAGAATCATTCCTCGGAAGGAGGTTATCATCAAAAATCACATGTATTGACTCTTCAACAACTGAGGTTCTCTTATTAAATATTCGATAGGCTTTAGAGTTTAAAGAATACCCTAAGAAAATGGATTCATCACTTTTAGAGTCAAATTTTCCTAAATTGTCTTTTCCACAGTTTAAAACAAAACATTTACAACCAAATGGATGAAAATAGCTAATGTTAGGCTTTTTGGATTTTAAAATCTCATAAGGAGTTTTCTTTAAAATAGGCTTAATTATTACTCTATTTATTATATAGCAAGCCGTATTAGTGGCTTCCGCCCAAAAATATTTTGGCAAATTGTTTTCACAAAGCATGGTTCTAGCCATTTCCTCTAAAGTTCTATTTTTCCTTTCAAAAACCCCATTTTGTTAAGGTGTTCTAGGGGCTGAAAAATTGTGGCTAAAACCATTTGAGTTACAAAAATCCTCAAAACCTAGATTTTGAAATTCGGTGCATGGTCACTTTGAATATGAGAAATAGTTTGAATAAGGTCATTTTGAGTGATTTTTGAAAATGTGATGAATTTTTCTAAAGCCTCATCTTTGGTACTTAAGAATAAAACCCAAGTGTATCTAGAGTAATCATCAACTAAAACATATGCATATGATTTTCCGCTCAAGCTAGTAGTTCTAATAGGACCAAAGAGATCCATATGGATCAATTGTAAAACTCTACTAGTTGAAACATCATTAATAGGTTTGAAAGAAACTCTTTTATGTTTGCCTTTTGCACAAGCATCACAAATTTTATCATTTGAAAACTTTATTTTAGGCAAACCTCTAACTAGATCTTTTGAAACCATTTTTTCTAAAACACTCATGCTTGCATGCCCTAATTTTCTATGCCATAGCCATGAATCATGTTCATCATTTGCAACAAAGCATATGTTAGAAATATGAATTTCATCTAAATGCACCATGTATATAGTTCCTATGCGATGACCAAAATGCATAATTTTGTGGGTTTTGACATTTATAATTTTGCAACCAAATTTATCAAACATAACTACGAAACCTTTATCACAAAGTTGTCTTATGCTTAATAGGTTATGTTTAAGACCATTGACATATAAAACATTTTCAATAAGTATGGAAGAGTAATTACCGATGGAACCCATTCCTTCAACTTGACCTTTGGAGTTGTCACCAAATGTCACTAATCCTCATCTTTTTAGTTCAAGCTCTATGAATCTACTCTTTTCTCCGGTCATGTGTCTTGAGCATCCACTATCAAGGAACCAAATATTTTCACTTGAAGCATTGCTCCCCCTACAAACATGGAATCAATTTTTGATTTTTGGTACCCAAATCTTTTTGGGTCCATGAACATTAGTTCTCAAAATCTTGGTTCCCTTAGGAATCCAAGAAGCTCCTAGAAGCAATCTCATTAACATTGTTAGAAGCAATAACATTCTTAGGAATCCACACACTTCTAACTTTCTTACCATAATAGGGCCTTGAGCACCCTCCATGTTTGTACCCACCAAAGTTCCTTTTTACATGGTTGGGTTTTGAAGATTGCCCTTTTTCAAAACTTGGTTTCCCAACCTTGTTCAAGGAAGCTTTGGGATTATTTACCTCCTTGAGGTAATAATCCTTTAATTTGTAAAGAAGGTTATTTAAATCAATATTTTCTTGTTCAAAATATTTTTGATTATCTTTTAAAACACTAACCTTCTTTTCGAGTTCCAAATTGGTTTTATATAAGGAATCATTTTGGTTTTTCAAATCAATGATAGTTTTCTTATTTTTCAAAACAGATTCCTTATATTTTTCAACCAATTCGTCATAAGCCTCTTATAACTCATTATAATCATCAAATAATTCATCATATGTAGGATCATTTAATGAGTTAGAGGTTACTTTTGGATCCTCCTCAAAGGCCATGAGACAAAGATTGGCAACTTCGTGCTCCTCATCACTTGAAGACTCTTCATCGCTCCAAGTGGCTACATGGGCCTTGTGCTTCTTTTTCTTCTCGAAGCCATTCTTCTTGAGCTGGGGACAACTGATTTTGATGTACCCCGGCTTCTTACATTTGTAGCACACGATCGGATCCTTCTCTTCTACTTTGTTCTTGTTCTTGAGATCCCTTCTACGGTTGAATTTCCTTCTTCGGTTGGATCTCATGAGCCGAGTGAATCGTTTGGCTATCATATCCAATTCCTCGTCTTCATCCTCATTTAAATCACTCTCTTCTTGTGAAGCTTTGAGAGCGATTCCCATCCTCTTCTTCTCTACTTCCTTCTTCTTGACCCTCATTTCCTCCTTCTTCTTTTCTTTTTCTCTTCATTTCTTCATTATCTCATGGGTGAGAAGAGACCCCATGAGAGCGTCGAGCTTTAATGTCTTGAGATCCTTTGCTTCAATGATAGTCGTTCTTTTACCATCCCAAGACTTGGAAAGTGAGTAGAGTAGTTTTTGAACCAGCTTCTCCTCCGGAATAACTTCTCCAAGACCCTTGAGGCTATTTACAATAATGGAGAATCGTTTGAACATTTCGGAGATGTCATCATCTAGCTCCATCTTGAAATTTTTGTAGCTCAAATTAAGAAGCCCAATCTTGGTCTCCTTAACTTCATTGGTGCCTTCGTATGTGATCTCCAGCTTATCTCAAATTTCCATGGCACTTGAGCAAGATGACATCTTGGATTACTCATCTGGTCCAAGTGAGCAAAATAGCATGTGCATTGCTTTATCATTGATTTAGAGCTTCTTCTGATCTTTATCGGTCATCTCGTGCTTGGAATTCGGAACTAACTGATCACCTTCTATCTTTATCAGAATTGTTGGTTCTACATCCCATAGGAGGTAGTCATGGGATTTGATGAAGAACTTAATATGATTTTTCCAATAGGGATAGTTATCCCTATTAAAGTATAGAGGTTTGGTGATGGATTGAGACTTGTACAAGTTGTTGCCGAAGGTGGATGCCATGACTATGTCTTTGATTGATTGAATCACCTTCTAGGATCGCCTCAACGGTTGTTAGACCTTCGGTCGAGTGTAGCTCTGATACCAATTGTTAGGATGATCAATCAATGTAGATGAAGGCCAAGAGGGGGTGAATTGGTAATTTTAATAGTTTGGAAGCAAATAGAAATAGATAGACAATGGGACACAATGATTTATAGTGGTTCAAGCTTCTAACAAGCTCTACGTCCACTACCTTAGCTTCCTACTAAGGATTTTCAACCAATTTCACTATGAAATTCTTTCCATTTTCTAGGGTTAGGAGACAACCGTTACAAGTTCAAGCTTTCTACCCAAAGCTTTGAACAATTCACTCTTAAATATAAAGAAAGAAATGGCAAATGAATAAAAGCCCTCATAATGTAAATGTTTTCCCAATTTACAAGAACAATCAACCCCAAACTTGAAATGAAAGATTACAATGAAATACACAAGTTGGGTACATAGATTTGACTCTATGAGCACAAGGGTTGGATTTTGCTTGAATACTTGAATGTTGTTCAATGGAGTTTCATTAGTTGTTGTTGTTGCATTGGAGACTTGTATTTATACCCTCTCATTGATTTCTAGCCATTTGGGTGGTTGGAGTATTGAATATAGCCGTTGGAGGGCTTCTTTCCCACAATAAATGTTGTCTGCCAACCAACGGTATCGGTACACAAAGGCCCATATCTATACCTGTTGCAAAACAAATATAGTTGTTGTGTATAGCCGTATCGATACGCGGGAGACCGTATCGAAACACTCACAATGTAAAATTGCGGGCGTATCAAAACGGCAAGGCCGTATCGGTACGAGTTTTGCTCACTGGAATCTAACTTGAAAAATTGCATCGGTATGCCTAGGGGTGTATCGATACGGGTAACGGAAAAATTAAAAGTTCGTTGATTCCAATAACTGACAAGGCAACAGTTGAAAACATTTAATGCATATTGTATCGAAACGGCTGGGACCGTATCGGTACGTTTAGAAATTCCTTAAACCCAATTTTCAGACCGTATCAAAATAGCGTAAAGTTGTATCGAAACACTTTACAAAACCATTTGCCCAGATGAATGTCGTATCGAAACGGGTGAGGCTATATCGATACGCATCATTTAAAATACGGGCTAAGTTTGAAGGTCGTATCGAAACGGGCTAAGCCGTATTGCAAAACAAAATTCCAGTAGCCAATTTCCATATCGAAACACCAAGGGGTGTATCGATATGCCCTGTAAAATCAAATTCTAGTAGCTAAAATCCGGATCGAAACACCAAGGAGTGTATCGATATGCCTGTGCTTATATGTGTATTTTTGGCTTGAAACACTTAGAAAATTTTTGGGTTTAAGTCTTTAACTTTGGAAATCTTTTCCTTGTCATTTTGTGAGACTTTTGAATACTTAAAAATTTATTTCCTTTTACAATTTAGTCCTTAAATACTTTTTTATATCAAAATCAAACATAGGTTTTACAGTTTAATAAGCAATAGGTTAGTAATCTACATATAGAAAGGCTATATTTAAGAAAACAAAGAAACTCCTAAGTTAAACTATTGATTTACTTCGATAGTTTGTATGTTAAGTTATATGTCCTTTTGTTTTACTTTGATAATTGGTATGTTAAGTTATACTTATCTTTGAGATTTTACCTCAATAACTTGTTTGATAAATAACCATGAATATGAGATCTATGTTGATAACATGTGTGATAAATAAGCATGTTTAAGAGATGTCTTGTTTAAAATAATAATGAATGCATAAGTTAATTCAGTGAAGTAGTATGACACTTGTATTATAAGTAGTTAATATTCAAATGACATTCGATTATAATTAGATTAAGAAATAGTACCTCATTCGAAATCTTGTGGTGATGATGTCTTATATTGAGTAATCCGGTTATATTCTATGGATTCAATAGATATAGAAATATTATTATTTTTGAACCCTATAAATATTATGGGTTACATTCGAATCAGATTGTCACTTGTCTAAATCCAACCAACTTAAAAAAAAGAATTGAGAGATATCTTAGAATTTTTTATTTATGCATTTAGATTATTCAGGTTGCCTCACTAAGCAATTGCTTACTCTAGTCTTTCAAACATTTTAGGGTAATCTTGCTCCCGATTAACTACAAGAGTTTGGATGAGATCACAAGGGCCAAGAAGTATGTTTGTAATTCTATTTTAATAACTCCTAGATGGTGGCACATAGCTGTTAAGTATGCATTGTGCATTTAGATTACCTTTGTGGCTTACCATGTATATAAGCCTTATAAGTATTCAAAGTTATGTATTGGGCCTTTAATTGTTTTATAGCTGCTAGCTATATATATTATTTGGTTATTAATATGTTGGTAGTTTAGATAATTTATGTATATGATTTAAGGAAATAAATTACCTTGTTATAGGTATTTTAAAGCTTAAATGTATCTATCCTTAAGTGTAAAACCTTACTAAAGAAGTATAGTTTACATGGTTAGGATAATAGATAAATAGAGAAATGGATAATATGTCTATGTTTTCGTAATTTTTATTGCTATGAAATCGTTATATGTGTCTGGATTTTGTTAGGGGTCTTAAGCATGCTTGAAAGCTAAATAACATGTCTCTTATTATTCTATTGATTTATATAGCAATATATCACCTTGGTAATGATAGGAATTAAGTTTAATACTATAAGGTTCATACGATATCATGTTTATAGTTATAAAAAAAATTCGAATTCTACCATACACTGAGAATTTCTAAAATTGTTTCTTGAAAAAAAAGAATTTGTATTTTTTTTATGTTCTGTATAGCAATTTGACCTTAAGTTTAAACATGGTACCTTCAATTTGAGTAAATTGCTAGTATATTCTTGTCTTGCTAAGCTTGTGGTTATCGAACCATGGCTGGTTTAACATTAATTGGTTTCTTGTTAGGTCTATAACACCTTCTAGTTCGGTTTTCTTCTAAACCGGGTTAAGGGTGTTACAGGGCCTAAGTCTAACAATAATATGAGTAGAAAGGGTAGAAAATATAGTACTTTTACACACTTAACAAAGTACAAGGTCAGTTTTGTAACACCCTAAACCGGGCCTAGGAAGGTTACCATTATCTAAGCTATTGACTAATTGAGTCATGTGCTAATCAAATTGAAAGAATTAGGAGTATATAACATGGAGCTATTAGTTAAATTGTTATAGAATTAACCTTATTAGACTAATTAAGTCTAGGATCAAATTGAAATAAAAGGATGAAAAGATAGCTAATGTCTAAAGGGATTAAAATGTTATGACCAACAAGTTAGAGTGCCAAATTAAGATGACCAAATAGAAACAAGAATAAAACAATGAAATTGCATGTTAATTAGACCATTTAGTGATAGTGGAATACATGTGGCAAGGTAAATTCACATGTGTCAAGGGAGAGTGTAATGGCCGGCCATGTTGGTGAAAGAAAGAGAAAACAAATTTGAATCTTCTTCATTCTTGCAATTGCCATAACCGAATAGTGAGAGAGAGAGCTTGGAGAGAAATTTGGTTATTTTCACTTGAAGATTTGATTAGGGATCAAGAGGGAATCAAATAGGAAGGTAAAATACTTGATTCTATATGTTATAGATTTGAATGGTTGAAATTGAATTCTTGTATGATGAATCTTACATCTTGTGGAGAATTGATTGAATGTCATGAAAGCATGTTTGTGTTTGTAATTTTAAGTTGCTATGATTTCTGGTAATATGTTTGCATGACCATCGAATGAAATATGATGATTATAATATGTGTACAAACAAACTTCATGTCCAGATTTGAATCCATGTATATATATATATATATATATATGTATGTATCTTGATTGTAGAATGTATATGGTTGCTGGAAACTTGATTGTACATGCTGGAAATTTAGGTACTAAATTGGTATGACTTGAATGTAACATGGCATGAAAACTGTTTTGATCACATTGTTAGTGAGGATTGTGTAAACATACTTGATTATATAAAATGCTCTATTTTGATCACATTGGTAGGTGAATAAAACTGACCTATACTTGTATGAGTATGTATATAAGTTGAATTAATATGTTAGAAGTACCATCCAAGTGATTAAAGAAGCTCGAAACTCAAACTAGTGTAATCTGCCCAGAATACTCTGTTTTGGGCAGTAACTTTGAAAAATCACTATAAATTGTATAAAGAGAATTTAAGGCTGGAAATTTTATGGACATTGCCTTAACATGTCTAAATTCATTAGGAGAAACAGAACTTAATTCTGGAATGTATAATGAATTGTAGAAATGAAACTCTAGGGACAGTGCAAACTGTCCAGTGGTGTAACTTGACCTGTCTTTAAGTTAAAAACTGTATTAATTGGAAAAGAATTAAAATGCAAAGCCTATATGGTTAGAAATAAAATTATCTTTCCAACGGTGTTAACCAATTGAAATTTCGACGTACGGAATGAAAGTTATGCATGTTTAAGTAAACAGTGCACATGCTGCGAGGCTGTAGCAGCAGCAGTTTAGATGTTATTGGTCTTGTATGTATGATGTGTTAACCTTGTTGCTATGTTGAATGATTTTGTGATTACATGTTTTGACCTTTTCCTATCTATGTGATTTATTAGAGCAAAGAGAGGACTTTGGAGAAGGATCTAAAGTCGAGCATTCAAGGGACAAGAAAAAGGGGATAGTCTTGCAAGACTAATTAAGCTTGGAGTATTGTGACTGTAGTTTAATATAGGGTTAGGACTTAGGTCCTAACGAAAGATGCATGTCTACTTACTGTTATTTTATGCCATGTTAATATACTTGATTTAAGCTTGGTTGTGATGAAAAAAAGTGGAAGAATGATTTAAGCTAAAACTTGAGATCTAATTGAAACATGTATGTTGTTAAATTATTTAGGAAGAAAAGTGAAAACAAATGCTTGATGCCTTGATTGTGATCATTTCGAATGAGTGCCTAAATGTACTTTTATGGTCTAATCACTTGTTAACATGATATAAATCATGAATTAAAGATCTTGCTTGATGCCTAAGAGATGGCATATGTTAATTGCTTGCTTGAATGACAATATTAAATTGTAATGTGTAGAGCTAAGGCTCAATTGGCCTAAGGGTTGTGTATATGAACATGATCTTGAAATGTTTCACTTGAATTGATCCTTGAATAAGCTATTGCTTGACATAAACATGTAATACTTGAATAAGTGATTCATAATTGAACAAAGCCTTGGTTGTAGTGGTCATAGGTAAAAGGGCATGCTTTAGAGTCAAGAGCTCATTGTGTCAAGGTGGACTACGGTCCAGGGCTAAGGCCCCTAAAGTAGGAGGGTTGACCAGTACTGCGGTATAGTACTATGGTAAATCTTGCGTACTACGGTACATCTTGTGGCGATAGTTGGTTGGAGACTCGATTACCTGGACAACTAAATACCAAAGGCATAAACTAAAGAAACCAAATGAGAAATAATTAAAGAATAAAGCTCATTTGATCTTGAATTATATGATTCTTAAATTACTTGATACTCGAATTGCTTGACATGTAATGCTTGATTTTTGACATGAAACTCTTGAAATGATAATTGCCTATGCTTGGACCTTGTATTGTATGACTTGCTACTTGGAATTACTTGACATGTATTCTTGAAATGACAAACATGTAAACTTGAACTAATATGTACTTGACTTGAATTGAAATGTGTATATTGCTTGAGTATGTTATTTGACTTGAAATGAAGATTGAACTAAGCTTGAATTCGAATTGCTTCCAACTTTGACTAGGCTCAACTTAGCTAAGTGATATATGTCTTATAAATTGGTTAGAACTAGTTGCTACCTCACTAAGTACATATCTTGTACTTATCACTCTTGTTTTCATTCTTCCCAACCACATGAGAAAGGATTCGATTGTTGCTTGATCCTGAAGCTTGAATTCTTGAGCTTGAAGCAAGACACAGATATAGCTAAAGTATGGTTCATACTTGTTTTGTACTCCCCTAGTTGGTGGCACTTAGTTTGTATATAATGTCTAGTGCATGTATTTTGAATACTTGAACTTGTATATGTATATATGTCTTGAATGGGCCTATTATTTTGTGAACTTGGTTTTTAATATGAATTAAGTAATGAACTAAAATTCTATGTATTGTAAGTATTTGTTGCGCATATGGTTATGTATATATTGATTTGACCAAAGTAATTGATCTAGTCCTGTGCCATTCGAATGTCTTGTGATCAATCACTTGTGTGATCATATCATGATGTATATGTATTTTTATAAGATTGAATGGTAAATGCCGAATGGTAAGGGTGGCATATGCTTGCTTGGAATCAAGGTATGTACAAGTGATCTTGTTTAGTAAATTATGTATGAAATATTACATATATCAACCTAAGGAACAAGAAGCGTATATATCTCAAAGTTCTTTCGATCTCTAGGTTATATGGAAGAATGGGTTTCGAGTTTGAGCGTCTGGTCATGCACTGGAACATACTTGAAAAATAAAAACAAAAATTAAATGTAAATAAAATATAATCTTAAGTGCAATTACAATGTAACTATCAATTGCTAATCCCCAGCAACGGCGCCAAAAACTTGATGCTTGTCGAATAGTGATGCACTTTAGGGCAAGTATACTCGTCGAATCAAGTAATAAAGTGATAGAGTAGAGTGTCAAACCCATGAGGATTGGATCAATAACTACGAAGTTATAGAACTTAAGAATGCTTGTGCAAGTATTGATTAGTGTCGGTTTATCAAAACTAAGTGCAAATAAAGTAAATATAGCTATGTTAAGACAAACAGATGTTGCGACAAATAATAGATAATTATGGAGGCTGGGTTTATTGCTAAGGATATATGATTGGTTACTTATTGCAATGCTATAGCGACTGGCAATACGTGTCTTCATAAACCATTAAGATCTTTATCTACTCGACATGATTTTCTAATGAACTTCTAACTCTCTTGATGCCTAGAAGTTAATAACATTGAAGCTAAGGTAATACATGTTTGCGTAAACCCTAACAACTATTATTTGTTTAAGAACTCCTTTTAGTCATTGAAACCCTAAACTTATATCTAAGCCATATTGAGACTAAGTTAACAGCTTAGCCCTACTGTACACGTTTGTTTAACCTAACTCTCTCGATATTAAGACACATATCAATAGTTAAAAGGCCTCTCTTGATAGCTCTTAAAATAACTATGCATGAAGAACAATGAACAAAATAGATAAAGGGAAAAGAACTATAGAATTGAAATAAAGTATTCAAAACATAAAATCCTGGAAAACAACAAACCCAACTAGAGTATTTAGCTCATGTCTGAGCCTAAAACATCCATAACAAAATAATAAAAGTACGACAGTTTATCAATCAAGGGATAGAAAAGGGTCAAGCAATATTGACGATCTTTGTCCACGCTTTTCAACTGTTGCTGCGGGTCTCCCACTCCTTCTTCCTCTCTCGATGGCATCTAACGTGAGGAGATTTATCTAGCACTTCGACTCTGGTGGTTCTCCGATAGCTAAAGACTAGGACTGCCTTATGTAATCCCTCTCTTTGAATTGTTGTCCAAGTCTCTCTTCTATAGGTGGGAAAATAGGGTTTCATAACCCTAAAGTGCACTGCCTCATTTAAGAGAGCCTTTTATTTCCCGCTATCTTTTAATGTTCCGTATCTAGGAGAAAGTCCACGTGGATCAAAGGTATATTCCTCTCCAACTCTTCTTGTTTAGTCAGTTCTAGCCAAGAGATCTGTCACTTTTCCACTCCAGCATTCCTCCAGCTCCAATGGTTCTTGCGCATGCACCACAAAACACTACCTTTCCCATGAAAAGCACCAATATATATAACATTTAAGCACAGACAATGTAACTCCCCTACATGCAAACTATATGCAATATATTCCTGAAGTCAACTAAATGAGCTTGAAAATATGCAAAAGAAATATAAAGAGGGTATGCAATATAGCCCATTTACACACTTTTCAAAAAAGTAAAAGAAATTCCCCACAAGCCACAGCACCTCAACCAAACTTCCCAAGAGACCCGACAATGGCGTAACAAATGATTAACATGTTCATCAGCCAAATAGCACTAAGGGCAAGAAAGGACCTGAGAAGAAAGACTCTCACACTTTGATAGCTCGATTCTAGTAGGAATCTTCCCATGAACGACTTTCCACACAAAAGCCTCCACTTTTGGTGGAACAATACTACCCCAAACAATCTTCCAAACAGTATCAATCAAAGCCGAATTAGAGAAAGATAAATCACAAAAAGATTTAGAGGTATACATACCATTGGAGGAGGTTGGCCAACGTAAGCTATCAACACTTGAGGCATTCAGTGAGATTCTACTAATTAGATTTGAGAAAGACTCCCAAATAGAAATTTCCAATCAAACAGATATCGGTGCAATTGAATATCCCACGACTACACACAACCCATCATCAAACAAAAATCTACAATTACACCGTCATTTCAAACAACCAAGGCGTAGATTGTCGGAAAGGCTAGCCTCTGTGGCATAGAGCCAGCCCAAATATCAGAGTTCAAAATTAGACATGAGATCTATCACCAGCTGCAGCTCAAAAATTCTGACTTAAAATGTTGTCTGGTTTGGATAGTGGTGAGATAATACCTTTCCAAATCCATGATTTATTCATCGTCCTAAGATTTGATGGCAATAATGAAAGGGAATTATGCTTGTACTTTACAACAATCACCTCACGCTAAATACTCTTCGGTTCTGTACCAAACCTTCAAAGCCATTTGTTGAGAAGTACCCGATTCTTAATATTAAAATCACATAACCCCAGGCCATCGTACGACTTCGGGAGACATAAAGTTTCCCAACTTACCGAATGAATAGTTTGCCAGTCTAAAGACCCTACAAAAATCTAGCCACCAAACTAGTTAGAGTCGAGCGAATAGAGGTCAGCATAGCAAAAATGCATATGAAGTAGATAAGCATGTTGGACAAGACTGATTTAACCAACGTGTTTCGGCCCCCAAACGACAACATCTTAGCTTTCCAACCAATAATTTCTTCTTCAATTTTTCCACCACTGGAAGCCATATTTGAGCTGAGTTTTTCGAAGCTCCCAATGGTAAGCCAAGGTATTGAAAAAGGAAACTATCGCTATGGCAATGGAACAGAGATGCCCAACTCTCCACCAAGGACTCTTCAACATTAATTCCCATAAGTTTCGATTTCTTGAAATTGAGCTTGAGGCGCAAAGCAAGCTCAAAGCCTCTCAAGATCCGGACCACATTCCTAATTTGTGATTCACTAGCACCACAAAAAGAATAAGGTCATCTGTAAATTGCAAATAAGAGACTTCAACATTGTTGTTACCAATGGAGATGTCACTAAAAAAGCCCCTAGCCACGAACTTCGACAATAAAGCACTTAGAGCTTCACCTACAATATTAAAAAAAAAGGAGAGAGCGGACATCCTTGGCGAAGCCCACGTCGAATGGAAAAAGCCTTCATAGGAGAACCATTCACCAATATGGAAATAAAAGCTATAGAAATGCACAAAAAAATCCAATTGCACCAAGCAGGCCCGAAACCCATTTTCTTCATAATAAGAATTAAAAAATTCCAGTTGAGTGTAACATATGCTTTCTTGAAGTCTACTTTGAAAACAGTACCAGACAACCCCTTCCTTTTCGAGTAGTTGATGAGCTCATTAGCAATTAGGGAGTAGTATAGAATTTGCCTTCCTGCACAGAATGCAAACTGAGGGATACCGATAATATTCCCTATAACCGAGCTAAATGTTATAGCGAGAACTTTTGCAAGCAGCTTATAAACGTACCCGACCAAGCTGATTGATCTATAATCGTTAATAGCTTGCGGGTTCTGACACTTAGAGATGAGAACGATAAAGGACTAATTACAACACTTGTCAAGTTGATCTCCGTTGTAAAACTTTGTGAGAAAACAAGGAATCTCCTCTTTAAGAGACGGACAAAAATTCTTCAAGAATCCCATATTAAATCCATTGGGACCCGGAGCCCTAGAGCCATCAAGGGATGATAAAGCCACCCAAATTTCCTCTAGCGAGAAAGGTTTTCCCAAGCAAGCAGCTTCGTTCAATGAAATCTTATTGAGCTCACAATCAAAATATTTAATAGGAAATGTATTACATCCGTTGTAAGCCTTCTTAAAATGCTATATTAAAGCCAATTTGATTTCAAAAGGAGATCTGCACAAACCCCCACCAACCCTGAGTCTACATAATCGATTAGATCTTCTACGAGTAAAAGCAATGGCATGAAAAAACTTTGTGTTTCTATCTCCAACTTTGAGCTATTTCAACAGAGATTTTTGGAGCCGCTCTCGTTCTTCGCATTGAATATGTTCTCAAAGCTTAGCTCTTAGAGATGATAATTCTAAAATCAGCTTAGGGTCGTTACCACCGGATAAAATAGACTACTCTACCTCAAAACACTTTTTTCAATATCCAGAATAGAAGCATCCTTAATGGATTTCAGCTTCAACGCCCATTCTTTTGAAGACAATTTACACTTCTTGAGCATTGCTCCAATACCACCCCTTTTAGCTTCAACATAATCTTAAGTAATCTTTTCTACATAGTCCTTATCATCTGCTAAGTAATCGAACCATTTAAAAGGCCTAAGGCCCCAGTTTGATTCGGCCACAGATAAACATATGGGATTGTGGTCAGATAGACTTTTGGGCAACAAGGTCTGTACCAAATCAGGCCATAGTTTGAGAAAATCCACAAAAATTAGGAACCTATCAAGCCGATTGAAAGATAAAGCCTCCCTAAAATTTGACCAAGTAAACTTCCCACCACAAAGAGGCAAATCAACCAGTGATAAGGAGTCTAAAAATTCAGATAGATTCTCCATAGCTTTATGATTCAAAGGCACATCGACCTTCTCATCAGAAAAGTGAACAATATTAAGATCGCCCCGAAGCATAACAGGAGGTTGACCTTGGAAATGATAAAACGTAGATTATCGAACACTACCAGTATCTCAGACATCACATTAGGGGCATGAACATTAATCAAGATACAAGGAAAATCGGACGATAATACTTTCCCAACCAAAATAATGAATCGAGAATGGATCTCACTGTACTCACAACAAAAAAACACAAGATCGCAAATAGAGATTAGACCCCCCGCAGACCCATTGGAGGGAGAAAACACATAAATAAAACTACCATTCTTATCACAAACTTGATCACAAACCCGATCATCCACCACTTGAAGTTTTGATTCTTGGAAAAATAGAACCTTGGCCTTGGAGCATGCAAAAATCCTCTTTAAAGAAGCTTTTTTCTCAAACTGACCCAAACCACTTAAATTCCATGACAAGAAAAGACAACAGTTCATGATAAATAAGACACCACCGGGACAAATTGGGAAGTCTTACTACTAAGCTTTTGAACTAAATTCGAGTTCCACCAGTCGATTAACAACCACCTCATTGCTAGCATCGAAAGCCAGTCCTAAATTGTTAAAAACTTCTAGCGCCTCCTTAGCCTCAACATGATCTTGCTTAAGAGGAGGCTTGGGCCCAGAAGCCGAAAATGAAGCAACAAAATTACCAAGTTGGTCCCCTGAAGCTCCAACCAAACCTGAATCAGAAAGAGAAATACCCCCTTTAACTTTCCTAGGGCAGAGATTCACTGAAGAAGAATTATGATTCGGGCGAACCAAATCCCATTTCTGAAACTTGTTAAATTTTGATCGAAATATCAAAGGGTTAAAATTCTTGCAGTATTTGAGATATTTAGGTTTAATAGAAAACAAACCCAAAGCAACATCAAAAATAGGTTCGATTGACACACTATGACCAGAGGATGAGTTGGAGTCATCTGGGAAACTGACGTGGAACTCATAAAGCTTATAAGATAAATCAGGCTCTTTCAAGGGACAAGGCCTAATAGGAGACTCAGGGTGACTATCCACAACAACGTGATTTGAAAGGAGCCCACTCTGCTTATTAAGCTTGAGATTCATCCCAACAACCAAATCCTTTTTCAAACCCTGAATAAAACCACTAATCTCAAGCTTTTGGGTAGCACAAAAGAGGACCCCACTTCACCTCCTGCTCAGACACACAATTATTGGCTTTAAAACTCTAAAGCTCTAAATCTTCATCGAACAGGCCCCCCGACTGCCCCTGATCAATCCAACACCGATCATCCTCATATTCCACCGTGGAAATTTTGACTCTAACAACCTCACCATTAAGGGAAAACAAAGCTGAGGATGGAAACGTTGAGATTCTAATTTCAGATCTCTTGGGATTCGGTCTGATCTCACTATTACTTCAAGTTAGTATAACTAAATCAATTTTATATTGTAGAACTTTGACAACCTTCTGTAAATTGGCACTGTTGTTGGGAGCTATTTCTAGTTTCTCATTGTTTATTTTATTTATTTATGACCCATTCTCAGATTTTTTATTTGTAGTATATTCTTGAAATTGAAAAGACATTGCATAAATTAAGAACAACGACTAAAGAGAGAAATCGTCATCTTAAAGAAGAAGTGGAGATAGATTTGACCATTGGCTATTTATCTATTTTGAAAAAGTTAAAGAAAGAATGGCGTATAGAACTCTCAAGAAGTTAGTCGGACTAGATCTAAATCAACAACCATTATGCATCACTTTTCCTAATTTTGATGGTGAATTTGAATTAAGGTCTGGTTTAATTCACTTACTTCCCCTCTTTTCATGGACTTGCAGATGAAGATCTCATAAATACTTGAAAGAGTTCCATATTGTATGCTCTGGGATGAAGCCACATGGAGTCACAGATGAGCAAATCAATCTAAGAGCTATTCCTTTTTCTTTAAAGGATCAAGAAAAAGATTGGCTATATTATCTACCCTTCAGATCAATAATGACATGGAATGGGATGAATAAATTATTTTTAGAGAAGTTCTTTCACATGTCTAAAGCCGCCAACATCATAAAAGAATGTTATGAAATCACACAGCTCATCCGAGAAACTTTGTACGAATATTGGGAGAGGTTTAAGCGATTGTGCGCTAGTTATCCTCATCATCAAATCCCCGACCAGCTTTGAATCCAATACTTTTATGAAGGATTGTTTCCAATGGATAAAAGAATGATCGATGCAGCAAGTGAATGATCTTTAGTGAACCTCACGCCTAAAGGAGCCAAGGAATTAAGTCCAAACATGGCTAAAAATTCCCAGCAATTTGGTACATGGAAGAACATATCCGTTAGTCAAGTTAGTGAGGTAAGGATTGATTTTCTTGAAAATAAAATTTTTGACTTAACTGCTTTGGTTCGTCAAATTGCTGTAGGGCAAGTATAGGTAGCAAAAGCTTGTGGAATATGTATGATTCAAGGACATCCTCCGAATATGTTTCCTACACTACAACATGATTCTGTGCAAGAGGCTAATGCTTTAGGTGTATTTCCCAGCCAACCCAAAAGGAAGAACGATCATTTTTCTAATCATTACAACCTATGATGAAGGGATCACCCAAATCTAAGTTATAGGAATCAAGGAGGATAGCAAAGATACACCTCTTAGAATTTTGTTAGGCCTATTCAAACACCCAGACAACAACAATCTTCAAATTCAGGTATCTCTTTAGAGGATCTTGTTAAAAGCCTTGCTAACTCTACTCATACACTCGAACAGGCAACTCAAGCACTGAAACAAGAAATGAAGGCAAGCAATCAAAATTTGGGCAATCAAAATACTCAATTGGGTACGTTAATTAGCAAATTGAAGGCTCGAAATTCTAGAAAATTACCTTCCCAAACAAAGGTGAATCCAAGAGAGAATTATAGTGCAATTTCATTAAAGAGCGAAAAAGAAATTCCTTCCGGATTTTTTCCACATAAAAAGGCCAAGATGAGCGAAGAGGAGGGGGAGACCAAAATTTCATCCAAAGTGTCTCCAAAGGTAACATTCGATCCTCCTTTATCTCTTTCATCTCACACCATTTTACCTCCATTTCCTAGCAAGTTGTCTAAACCAAAGGAAGATGAGCACAAAGAGATTTTGGATATGTTTAGGAAAGTAGAGATCAATATTCTGCTGGTGGATGCTATAAAGCAATTTCCTAATTATGCAAGATTTTTAAAAGAAATGTGCACAAGCAAAAGGAGTTAGAAAGAAAAGGAGAGAGTTCAAGTAAGAATGTGTCAGCCATCTTGCAAAAGAACATACCGAAAAAATGATGGGATCCAGGTATGTTTTCTTTACCTTGCATTATTGGTAATAAAAAAATAGAGCATGCTATGTTAGATTTAGAAGCTTCAATAAATGTCATGCCATTTTCTATTTACTAAAAATTAAAATTAAATTACCTGCAAAATACTGGCGTGGTAATTCAATAAGCCGATCATTCTTATATTCACCCGCTTGGAGTTGTTGTGGATGTTTTGATACAGGTTAATGAGCTATTTTTTGTTGGAAAAAATATGATAAAGTGGAAACTTTGAGGCATATTTTATATGGGTGAAGGTGGAGATTTGAATAATGAAATTACGTCTTCATATTCTACTCCATGAGACCTTTACAACAATATCTCATACGCTCAAAACGGGTGAGTGATGAATGGGAATTTGATGCTCAAAGTATGCTCGTGAATTGAGTTAAGGAAAAGGGAAAAGCTTATATCCCATATTAATGGGTTACCAAGCGTGTGATATGTTTATATACAAGACTCTACTTAATGGTTATTGAATAACTTAAGCTAATATGATCTGGTGACGTGAATGTTTAGACCAGTCGGACCCTTTGTGGGATATGTTTATATTTTAACCCATTACAAGATAGTTTTCCTTAAATGTAGCATTTTTAATATCTCAAATAAAATGATAAGATATTATCTTTAAATTTGGATATTATTTTTTGAATATTCTAAAATTAAAATGATAAAATATTATCTTTTAATTCAGATGTTATTATAATAATACTATTTAATTAATGAATTTTATTTCAAATAAAAATTCAAATAATTCACAAGTTTCATTTCTAATGGAACTCCTACCCTTATAAATAACATCAATGAAACTCCTACCCTTATAAATAACATGCAAACCTACTAGGTTTAACAACATAAAAAACAGAGATTTCTACTATTTTTACTCTGTCTTTTTCTAAAGTGTTTTCGGTGATAGAGGAAGGTAAGGTTATAGTTCGTGATCTCTGCAGATGTGCTATTACAGTTGATTATCTAGTTGTTGCATCCTGGGAGATAAGCTACCGAGGTATCTCAAGCACCACAAAAGTGACCAAAAATCTATCTTAAGGAAACTGTGTTCTCACAGGCCTCAACTTGTTTCTACTCAATCGAATTACAGTTTATTTCCAATTACTTTATTTGATTCCATTATCTTTAATTTCTTGGAAATTTATTAGTACTTGCAGTAACAGAAATATGGGAGAAACTGTGTGTTGGTATTTAGTGGATCACATGAGAGAAGTTGTACAAACATATTAAGTATAGCAGCAGCGAAGGGATAATTCGAACGTGCATGGTTTTATTCGTTTCTTTTATTCAATTTTCTATTTTTAATCTTCAGATTTATTTGTAGTTAATTTTGTTCTGTTCGATCTAATAATATTACTCGTATTTATTTTTACTATTTTATTATTATTCTTGGATTATTAACGTCTTTATTATAACAATATTAAGACATATTTCGTTATATTTTTAATCCAAGACGAACATATTATTGTGATTAGGGATGAACCAAGTGGTTTTGAAAACGGCGACCGTGGTTCAATGATGTTCAAATACAAGCGACTAGTGTATGGACCCACCAATGGCCACATAACACATCCAAATTGTTATATGCTATTTGTGGTCCATTCTAGTATCCCTAATTACTACTACGCATCTACCAACTTTGCTTAGATATTCCCTTTTTTTATTAAAGGGATAGACTTTGTTTAAATCACGTGCATTTAAATTTTATGGGATATTGAATCTGGAATATTTTTCGCTAATTATTTTCTTTGAGAAATTTTATAATGACGAACATGATACTCAGGTGGAATGTTGATCTGTTTGGAAACAAAGATCTCGTAAACAAAGATCTACCAACTTTGCTTAGATATTCCCTTTTTTGATTAAACGGATTTACTGGATTTTCCTTTCCAAACAAGAATCATTGAAACCTTATCGGTTTGTCAACCGAGATCTTGTAAATAATTCATTTCGGGATTTAATCCCTGCCGTTTTAACGAGTTTACTTGATCTCTTTCTCAAATAAGAGACAATCTGAAGAAATCTGGTTTATTCAAATTTTGTTGTGGACAAATATGTTTTAATAGAAATTGTCATCGAATGTAACATTGGTTACTATTCTGTTTAACAGAATCTAGTGCGTTGATTTCGATCGAGGTCTTGAATCAAAGAATAGAAGATATTTTTTTCTTCCATGTCAAAATTTCTTTCTCAAAGCCTAGTTTGATGCACATTATGAAGTGTACAGTGTTTGAAAATGGCTAAAGAATTGCGAGGATCATTGGACCATAAATACAAAATAGAAGATATTGGTGCTAAGAAATTCTTGGTTACCAAATTCTTAATTTTGTGATGATTGATTCCAAGTTGACGTTGTGAGTCAAAGGTCCCAAAATTAAAGAACCATTGTTGGACGGGAATTAGATCCTATCCCAAGTTGACGCTGTGAATCAAAGCTAATTACCTTTTAAATAAGGTTTCCAAAAATTAAAGATATAAGACACCCTAGGAGTTATGGAAGAGTTTATTCCCTTTCTACAAGCCCTTTAAATGTGAGGGTGTCTTGCATAGTTAATAGGCTCCTTACCAAGCAAACAGAAATAGATCCCCAAAACGGTGGATTGTATTGGCTATGTAGAACATAACAACACATTAGTTTCTTGTGTTTGAATCAAAGAACCATGAGATTCATAAGAGTATGATAATGGAATCAAAGAATGTATTTTTCTTTGAAAATATATTCCCTTGTAAAGCTAGGGAAGTTGATTGAAGTTCAACTAAATGAAATTTAGAGAGTATCAATGAAGATAGCTCCGATGATCAACAAGGGGCTTGAAATAGAGCCACAAATAAAGAAACGAGCAATGGTAGGAAAATCATTTTTAGAAGTACACCAAAGGGATGTTAAAACAACTTTCATAAATGAAAATCTTGATAAAGAAATTTACATGGAACAACCTAAGGGTCATGTAGTTTTAGGTCAAAAAAGGAATGTCTGTAGTGGTGAAGTCATTGTATGGACTTAAGTAAGCACTAAAGAAATGACATGAGAAGTTCGATAGTGTCATGATGACAAACGACTTCAAGTTTAATGAGTGTAACAAATGTGTATTTGTCAAAATTACCAACATTTGGTATATTATTCTATGTCTGTATGTTGATGACATACAAATTTTGTTGGAAGAAACAATGAAATGGTAAAACGTACCAATGACATGTTAAATTCAATATTTGACATGAAAGATATGAGACAAGACAAAACAATTTTGGACATCCAAACCAACAAGTCACATGAAGGTCTCATATAGTCATACTATGTGTACAAATTCTTGAAAAATTTGGCAAGGATGATTCTGATATAGCCAGAACTCCAATAGACACGAGTTAAGATCTGTCCAAGAATAAAGGTCAAAATGTTCACCAAGTGGAATATGCAAGGGTCATAGGCAATCTAATGTACCTCATGAGTTGCACTAGACCAGATATTACTTTTACTATGAGCAATTTAAGTAGATTCACAAGCTATCCAGGTGAAAATCACAAGAAAAAGATTGTGAGGGTATTGAGCTATATTAGATATACTCAAGATTATGGATTGCATTATTCCAGAGATCTTAATGCTTAGAAGGATACTCCGATGCCAGTTGGATATCTAACATTCAAGATATTAAAGGCATAAGTGGATGGAAATCCTTAGGATAAACGATTATAACCAGATCTATAATGGAATATGAGTTTGTAGTTCTAGAAAAGTATAGAGAAGAAGCTGAATGACTTTGGAATTTCTTGGAGGTATTCCTGAATGGCCAAATCATGTTCCCACAATATGCATATATTGTGATGACCAAGCAAAAATTGGTAGAGTATAGAGCTTTATGTATAATGGTAAGTTGAGACATATGTGTCATCAATATAATACCATTAGACAACTGATCTCAAATAGAGTTATCTCAATTAATTTTGTAATATCAAAGGATAACATTGCAGATCCCCTAGCCAAAGGGTTAAATCGAGATCAGTTGAGAAAACATCGAAAGGAATGTGCCCAAGAAAATTTAAGGTGTTATGTGAAGGAAAGCTCTACCTAGTTGATTGGATATCCTAAGATATAGGTTCAAAGGGACAACCTACTTGAATAGACTTGTGTGATCACTGTAGGGGTTCTTCTTCCAAGTCCTTCATATGATGTTAATAGTGATCAAAAGTGGAATAGGCTAAGCAAAGCTTTTAATGACCATTGTGTGTTTCGGTGAGCCGAACAACATAAGTCACCTATGTGAGAGTGAAGTGGGGCTCTTCAGGGATACTATTGGGCATAGTTCTCTCAAACTCCAGCAGAATCAGGATATGTCCATGGCTATATGGACAAACCCATGAGAACTAATATTATTGCCAGGGAAATAGTTGTGTGAATTATATCATTGTTTACACAAACGACAGAACATTTCAAGGACATCATGTCTATTGGTAAGCTAGTGAAGTAAATATACTTTCACAAGGAAAGGTTCAAGGGTGGATACCTACCTATCATATGCAGCTATTGATCGTAGAATCTATCACCACATAAAGTCAAATTTTTTTATTAAATGACTTTCATTCATGTGGGGGATTGTTGGACAAAAATTGATAAAGTGGAAACTTAAAGGCATATTTTCTATGGGTAAATGTGGAGATACGATTAATGAAATTACGTCTTCATATTCTACTCCATAAGACCTTTACAATGATATCTCATACACTCAAAACGGGTGAGTGATGAATGAGAATTGATGCTCAAAGTAGGCTTGTGAATTGAGTTAATGAAAAGGGAAAAACTTATATCTCATATTGATGGGTTACCAAGCGTGGGATATGTTTACATACAAGACTCTACTTGGTGGTTATTGAATAACTTAAGCTGATATGGTGTGGGTGATATAAATATCCGGACCGGTCGGGCCCTCAGTAGACTTGTGAATATTTTAACCTATTACAAGATAATTTTACTTAAATGTATCATTTCTAATATCTCAAATAAAATGATAAGATATTATTTTTAAATTTGGATATTTTTTTGAATATTCTAAAAATAAAGAATTAAATATTATCTTTTAATTCATATATTATTGTGATAATGCTTTTTAATTATTGAATTTTATTTAAAAAAAATCAGATAATTCACAAGTTTTATTTCCAATGAAACTCTTACCCCTATGAATAACATGCAAACCTACTAGGTTTAACAACATCAAAAAAGAAAGATTTTCTACTATTTTTACTATGTGATTTTCTAAAGTGTTTTCGGTGATAGAGGAAGACAAGGTTACAGTTCGTGATCTCTGCAGACGTGCTACTGCAATTGATCATCTAGTTGTTGTATCCTGGAGACAGATGACCAACGTATCTCAAGCACCACAAGAGTGGCCAAAAATTTGTCTTAAGGAAATTGTGTTCTCACATGACTCAACTCGTTTCTTCTCAATCGAATTACGGTTTATTTCCAATTACTTTATTTGATTCCATTATCTTTAATTTCTTAGAAATTTATTATTACTTGGGAGAAGCTATGTGTTAGAGTGTACTGGTCCAGTTGCTTATAGGTTGAGGTTGTCTGTGGAGTTGGAGAAGATACATGATGTTTTCCATGTATCAATGCTTCGGTGATATAGATCGAACCCGTCGCATGTGATGCCTATTGAGGAGATTGAATTGAATCCGAATTTGACCTATGATGAAGAACCGGTGAGAATTCTGGAATCTAGCAGTAAGGTTCTTCGTGGAAAGACCATTTCGTTGGTAAAGGTGTTGTGATGACATCCTGGCTTTGAGGAAGCCATTTGGGAAAGTCAGGAGGACATGAAGAAGTGGTTTCCTACCTCCTTTCGTCAGGTAAATTTCGAGGACAAAATTTCTTAAGAGGGGGAGAGTTGTAATGCCCCGAATTTGGGCCTAGATGTTAGATAGATCGATTAGACGATTCAGGGGAACCGGATTAAGCGACGAGTTAGTTTCGGGAATAAAATCATAATAAAAGGATTTTGGTCGAAATAAAATATGGAAAAATATTAGAAAATGTTTAACTAATATGCTAAGGGTTTTGGAAAGTTCAATTTTAAGGAATAAAATCAGATTTTTGGAAATCTTGGTCTAGTGACTAAAATGTAAAGTTTCAAAATTATTTTGGTGACTAAATCAAAAAAGGTCAAAACTTAGAATCCTTAAGGAGCTAATTTACCAAAGTTTTTAATTATATTTTCCCTTAATTTAGGCTATTTTGAATGGTTTTTAAAAGGTTTAATAAATAAAATAATAAGGATTTTATTAAAAAGATTTTAATAACTAAATTCATTTTCTTATGTTACTAATTTTGCTCTCAACTTTTCTCAGCAGCCAAACTATCAATTTCACTCTAAAATTCTCATAAAACATTCCTCTTAGATTTCCTTTTGATTTTCTAATTGATTCCTTTGATTTTTACATCAAATCCTAATTGCTTTATTGAATATTTCACTCATATATGGCCAATTAAGGGAGAAATCAACAATTAGAGATGATTTTCGTTTCTCTCCTCTAATTAAAGGTTCTTTATTGAAATTCCCAAGTTCTTGATCCTTTACAACTGATTTTTGTTATGTGTTAACGATTAAATCATGGTTTTGTGGATTTAATTGAGTTTTAATGTGAAAATTGGATGGATTGTATTGATTCTAATTGATTTAGATCACTTAAAATATTTGTTTTTAATGTTATAAGGAGAGATTAATAAAAAGAATTTCGAAACTAAGTGAATTGCTAATTTTCTAAGTTGTAAATAGTTAGATTTTGAGGTGATCTTGATGTTAAAGGGTTGTTGGAGGTATAAGGATGGTATGACGATGTTTTATATGTTAATTGATGTTGTTAAGATGTTAGATTAGTTAGGTTTTGGCTGGGCTTTGTTTAGGTTGAGTTTGGTGATGGTTTCTGATGTTTTAAGGAAGTGATTGATGGTTTTTAGTGAGGCGAAGTTGTGGAGTTGTATTTCTGTGTTTAGAGATGCATGGAAATGCATTAATCCTTTGTTTTTGTGTGAGAAAAGCAGGGGAGAGTGATCCTACATCTTTTGGAGAGGTTTTAGAGGCTTCGGAAGCTTGATTGTGCATCGGGAAGTGAAGCGTTTGGTTGTCGGTGAGTGGAAGCATGTTTTACTGCTTTTAAAAGGTTTGAAGATGTTGTTGGGAGTTTAGATTAAGTTTGAAACTGTAGCGATCCTTTTTCGAGTGTCTTCGCTAAAAAAATGAGGTTTTAAGGTGTTTGAGGTCTTTTGGGTATTTTAAGAAATGTCTTCCATTGGGGTTTTAGAAAAAATTGTATTATTTTAAAAATGGAGTCGCCTCCGGCCACTAAGGTAGGCCGGGCACCATAAAAACCAGAGATTTTAAAAATGGCGGGTTTGGGAGTCGGTTATCGATGGGGAAGGATTAGCACCCCCACACCGCCCAAAATTGGTACTTTAATAATTACGCTTTATTAATATTAAACTTTCCGGATTAAAGTGACGATTAAATTAAAATTTGGTTATAAGCGCGAGTACATTTTAAATGCTCTGTTATTCGAGAGTAAACTGAAAAACCCCCATCACTACGCTTGATACTGGCCACGTTTATGCTCGAATAAAAGGGCACCACATTGACAATAATAAATCTGAAATGCAACTTAAAACATGGCAAACATAAATAAATACAATGCAATAAACATATAAAAAATATTAACATAATAAAATACTAATCTAATAAAATACTAATCTGAAACATACATACATAAATATTAATCTAACACATAAATAAAAACGAATCTAACATAAATAAAATACTACTCTAAAACATTCATAAATATTAATCTAACTTAAAAATATAATAATTAAGGTAAAATATTTAATACTTATACCTATAAAAAATATCTAGATATATTTAAAGATAATAGTTTATATATGTTATCATTAAAAAATGGATATTTATTTATATTATATATGTAGTAATTAAATAAAATACTATACATATTTTACAAATGCGCATAAAAACTTATATATACAATATATGAAAGTATAAAAAATATAAAAAGTTATACATAAAATTTGGGCCATAGAAAAACTTATATATACATAATAATAAAAAAGTAATATTAACATATATATAATATATAAAAATAGATTATTTTGTATAAATATATTATATACACATAATAATAATAATAATAATGATGATGATCCATGATTCAAACTAAAACATATAAAACATCATGGACTTAAATATTAAGGGTTAAAATGCATGAAAACTACGTTACAAGGCAAAAAAATATAAATAAAATAAAAGTGCTAGAATTAAATTTAATATAACAATAGTGACTGAATTGAACTAAAACAGAAATAAAAAGCCACAAAAAAACATGAAATGACGATTTTAAATGCGCATAAAAACTCCAAGGGAATAAACACATAATTATACCATGACTAGTAGTTAAAACGGGTTGAAAGCTTGAGGACTTAAAATATAATTAGACCATGGGTTAAAATAAATGCGGGAACAAAGGGGAAGGACCGATATGATAAATAGACCGTGGACAGAAACGTAGGAGGGATGAAAGTTCAAGGACCCGGTGTGTAATTTGCCCATTAAGGACATGCGGATCCTTCCCCAGGTTCGGGTCACCGCGTCGGGTTGGAGCCTAAAACGGCACCGTTTAGCGCTGGTCGATTAAAACACATGTGAGTTATTTTTTATTCGAAATGGAACAAAACAGAATAAAAAAACCCTAATCATCTTTATACTCTCAACTTCTCACACTCTCTTGAACCAGAGAACGGAGCAGCACCACCTCTCTGCGGCGGCCGTCGCGTCGCTCAGTCGGTCATTGCCCGTGAGGCCTCGTGGCAACAACGGCAAAGGTAAGTATTCAAACCCTCTTTCTCTCTTTTTCGAAACAAAAATAATAACAAAAAAAACCCTTGATTTTGAAACTAAAAAGATTTTTGATTTCGATTTGAATGCTTACAATTTTTTCCAGATTACAATGTTTTTTATATCAAAACCCCCTAAATTCCTTGTGTTTTTCGAACCCAAAAGAAACTCCCCTCCCTTTTTCTTTGATTCGGTTTTATAACCAATCTAATATATTAACCCTCTATTTTTTATTTGCTGCAGATTTGAAAGATGGATCTTGCTTGCCAAAGTTTTAGGGATTGCAGAGTGGTTGATTTGGTTGGGGTAGGATATGGTAGAGGGTAGATGGCAGATTAGTTTTTTTTTATTTTGAGGGTTGATTTTAGGGTTTTTAGAAGATGGGATTTGGGGATTTGGTTTAGGGATTTGTGGATTTGGGTGGTTACCGGAAATGTGGCGACAGTGGTAATAGAGGGCGGCCGCGGCGGTTGAATGAAGATGGGTGGCTGCACAGTTTAAGGTTTTTTAAAAATTAGGGTTTTTTATGGTATGGGTCGAGTCATGGGTCTGAAATGGGTTTTGGTCTCGAGTTTGGGTAACCCGAATGAAATGGGTTATTACAGAAACACTTGTCTAAGCTCGGAAGTAAGTATTGGTTGATCTCTCTCTCGTTTTTGATTTTGCAAAATACATTCTCATGCACATATTTATGGATTTGATTACTTACTGTTATATACATATTTTAGAAATGAAAGATGTTGCAAATGATCATACATGTTGATATTTGAGTATGATAAATTATTTATGAAACTTTTTTGAGAATGCTAGAATACATGGTTTGAAGTATTGGAAATTGGTTTGATTTGATGCATATGGAAAACAATGAGGTAATGTGGTTTTATTGAGTATATTGGCAAGTGGCTAAGATTAAAAGTTATTGAATATAGTTGGATAGCCATAGGGTTTAAAGTGCACTATAATAAGTCACCTTATGTGTGTCGAGTGGTCAAGAGTGTGCCATGCTCCACCATGAGAACCGCAGCGGTCGAGGGGTCAAGAGTGTGCTAGTTCTCCTACTGGTAGATTTATACATCATAACTGTTGAGGGCTACTCCGATTCGAGGATGTATGTGAAGTGGTCGAAGGGACCACTTGGCAAATCTGTGTATCCGATGTGTTTTTATAAATAGAATGAAAAACGTTTTTGAGTCACTTGAATGCCAATAAATGATATAATGTATCTTGAGAAATAGATTATAATTTGTATAATATGGTTTATACATGAGATGCTCTTTAAGCTTGCTATTTAGATATTTTGGCATGAGGAAGCTTAAATTGAGGTTTATACTAGAAATCCATGATACATGTGCTGCAATTGTTTAAAAGTTCATATTTGAAAGATTATAGAAGCATGAGACATTTTGGCATGAGCTTTAATACTTATTTGAAAGTAAAATGGTTTTAAATGCATTGATGAGTGTTTTTGAGATTCTCTCACTAGGCTTTATAAGCTTACACTCTTCTTTCTCATCAATGCAGAGAAATAGGCTTTTTGGGACAGCAAGCAAGTAAGGCAATCCAAGGGTGAAATAATTTCCAAGTATGGTTTTACAAGTACTATGTAGTAATAAGAGGCAATATGACCAAGTTGTAATTGGGAGGGTTATTTTGGTTACTCCCTGGTTTGTATATGTTTCATTTGATGTTTTGGACTTGTATGATGCTTTATAACCTGAAATGAGGGGTTGGAATACATTTTTCATGCTTGGGTAGAGATCATGCCTACAAGATCTTTACTTGGTTATGTGATGATGTGAATGATCCTTTCCTATGCTTAAATGCTTGTAGAAACGTTGCTAAACATGTTATATGATGATTAGATAATGATTGGGGTATGTTAGATCGAGCCAAAGTGTCATATGTTCGACCATGAGGTCATTACAGGCTAGTCTGTATCGGTACGGGTCCTCAGGGATTAGTACGCGGGGCCTTTCTCGTCTCAATTTTGTGCAAAAAATGCACAGGCATATTGGTATGCCTTATGGCTGTATTGATACACAAGGCTGGAAAATAAGCCTGGTGTCGGTACACAGGCAACCGTATCAGTGTGCCTTTTAGCCACTAGAATTCTTATTTTCGAAAATAAATACCCATATCGGTACAATTAAGGACCGTACCAATACTTTGTAAATTACTCCCATTGCGGTACGGATAGGGGCCGTATCAGCACGCAGGTCGTTATTTCTGGTAAAATGCTTTATGAAGTTTGAATACTTTGCAGTTTAGTCCTTGTTCTTGATCTTGCAAATAAATGAGTTTGGATGATAATTTTAAGATGAAATTTGACCAGAATGCATGAAACCTGACTAATTAAGTATTGGTACTTTTAATTTTTAGGAAGTCCTCGTAATTTTCTATAATTGCAATTTGGTCCCTAAAGTGCAATCTCTTCCAATTGGACGTCAATTCGATGCCCGATTGAGTTATAAATTTCACCGCTGCTAGCATGATCACCTTATGACTTAATTATGCATATAGATAAGATAAAATAAAAAAATAAAACATTTCCTAAGTAATTCTTTGGGGTTTGTCTCGACAAACCCAATGTAGCTCGCTCGGTTCAGTCTGGCGATTAGGCCGAGTCAAGGGGGTTACAGTTTTCATTTCAAACTTTATGTGCGAAGAACAATTCCACCATTCTCCACTTAGGGTTTGGGGAGTATGACTATTCATAGCTACCGTGTTAACCTCGAGGGATGACCGCCTACAATAACGATTACACACACCGAGGCAAAATTGTTTCTAAGGTAGTGATTTACACCACGGCACGGTTTGAATGTTAGAACCTTCATCTCATATACAAAACAAATTTCACAAAGCTTTTGTAGCTGTCGATTCATCTTTATTGGTAGAAATGGAAACTAGGCAGCACATGCAATGGTTTTCTTCAGTCATACTACCATTGAAGATTGATTTTGGGTCGAGGATACACCTAATGTTGTTATCTCCACTGCTACACTTGACTGACGCTTCTTGGATCTACCATAGAAGACAACTTACTTCTTCCTTTATTAGGCTTTTGATCATAAAGCCCTCTACGTTTGATATCAATAATCTGCTTTCACCATGGAAATTTTATCGCTCGAGTCTTGGATCATTTGATTTTACATTCTCTTCTTTAATGGGATTTTGCATTTATTTTGATCTTTCTAGTTTGCTATATGATGCTTTACATTCCCCTTTTGGATTTGTAAACCTAGACCCTTTATTTTATTTCAGTATTAATATTAGATGATACCAGTTTCAAAAAAATGTATGAAAAAAACACCATTTTTATTTATCAAAAGTTAACATCAAACGATAATGACATGTAGCCGTCAACTCTAATTACAAATAAGTAATATACGTGTTAAAATCATATAGGTTTTTCTCATTTGGGTTTTTCATGTAAATCTTGGAGTTCATTATTTTCTTGTTTTTTATGATCACTTTCATCTTTGCTTCGTCCTTATCGTTCATTTCGGTTATATCTCTAGTATAGCATTAATAATTATACAAGTCAAAACCATCTGGCGATAAATTTGTTGTAATCATATGGCCCACTAATACCCCAAACAACTCATAAGAAAGTGACTAGTTACACAAACATGCAACTGTAACACCCTAGATTGGAACGAATGACCCGTTAGGTTAAATCAATCCTAGGTGTCATGTTGGGGTCACAAGAGCGGCCTATAAATAAAATACAAGCAACTTAAAAATTTTGCTAAACAAATCCAATTAAAAATACATTTAAAACAAAATTGGGACTCAAATATACGAATGAGGTGTTATGACCTACATGCCCACTGTTAAGTGTCTAAAAGTACTATTTTATTCACCTTTTTTATTCATATTATTGCTAGACTTAGGCTCATATTAGTTGCATTATTAGCCATTCATGCATGTTTGCATTGTTTCTTTGGTGGACAAGCTTGATTTCATATTTTGCTTAATTTTGTGGAAAAAGATACTGCTTTGGTGTGTTTTTGTATGTGTGCAGAATCACTTGCCAAAGCAAGGCTGGAACCAGTTGCCAGGGCAATGCATGAAGGAGATGCCGAGCTAGTTGCCAGGGCAATTTTCGATAAGGAATAAGATGATATGGCAATCAAAATTGATGACTAGATAAGCCCAAGATGACGTGGAGCAAAGTTAAATCCCAAAGGAGTTTGATTTCCATGAAGAGGTTAAAGAGAAACTAAATCCCAAGAAGATAGGAGAAGTTCTAGAAGGAATATAAATATAAAGCGCATATTGAGTGCTACGCAAACGGTGCAAGTATACACATCGCAAGTAATAAAGTGATATGATAAGTATCGAGTATCGTCTCCACAAGGATTGGTTTGGGCCACTTTGCTTTAGTTATCACTGTAAAAGTAAAAACACAATTGATAATAGGAGTTCTAATTAACGAGTAAACTAAGAGCAATAAACTAAAATAATTGATGAAATCAAATAAGAGAGAGTAGGCCTGGTTATCGTGAGTTGAGGAGTGATAGCCAATTGGACCGTCTTGGTAAAAGAGTGCAAGGGCAACTCAGTTGCCGTGGTAACTTGCGCAGCTGGGTTGCCTTGGCAACTAATCGAGCGGTTGCCTGGGCAACTGGCTGGGCAACTGTTTGGGCGGTTGGGCAGCAACTTCATGGTTCGACAGAGCATTCTTCAATGATTTCTTCTTTTCCCTAATTCAAAACTCTAGCTAGTTGTGCATGCTGTAGCGATGTCCCTTTTTTATTGCTAAAAAAAACGATGTGTTTTCGAAGGTGTTTGTGATTTTTTTTGGATATAAAATATTTATTCTGTGGGGTTTTAAAAACCGCATTTTAAAAATTGGAGTCGCCACCGGCCACTTAGGTAGACCGGACACCATAAAACCAGAGATTCAAAAATATTGGGTTCGGGAGTCGGCTACGGATGGGGAAGGATTAGCACCCCCACACCGCCTAAAATTGGTACTTTAATAATTACCGCTTTATTAATATTGAATTTTTCGGGTTAAGGTGACGATTATTTTAAAATTCGGTCATAATTGCGAATAAATTTTAAGGGCCCCGTTATCCGAGAGTAAACGCCCAACCACTATCACTACGCCTGATACTGGCCCCGTTTAATCTCGGATAAAAGGGCACCGCATTAACAATTTATATATCATATGCAATCTTAGTGGCAAAAATATAAAACATGGCAGATAATTTAAAGACAGTAAATATTCACATAACAGAATACTAATCTAACATAAATAAAATACGTAATTAAAACATACATATACATATCAAGCTTAATAGTAGATAAAAACAAATTTAACATGTCACAATAACAAGGCATGAATAAATACATATATTTCAAGAAGACATACATATTAGAAATAAAACACATTTCAACACATATAAAGCAATATATTATACATAAAAAGAAAATATACTAGCACGTAACCTAAAAGCCAAGAAAACATACAATATGTACAAAAATACAAAACATGTTGTGTACGAGCCGACTGGAACATAATATGTGTAATAAGAATAACCAAACAAATACATAAAGATACATAATCATCATAAACTTAACACACATATACATGTAAACATAAAATACAAGGCATATACGAGGGATATATAATAAGGCAAAAGACTACATCAACATATACGATTATAATACGAACATGAATATTTACATGGAAACAGGACTGAAATGAAAAGAAATAAACATCAGTGGCAGAAATTAAAGGATAATAATATGCAATTTAAGGAAGAAAATGCAAACAGGATCGAACTTGAAAGGACTGAAACTGTAATTAAACCAAGGGGCAGACCCGAAATGAAAAATTCAAAAACGCGGGATGGTTAAAGGGGTAATTTTACCATTAAAAACTGATTCGGTGTAATTTAGGGACTGGATTGCAATATTTTGAAACATAAGGGGGACTGGAATTGTAATTATACCATGCGGCAAGACAGAAACGAAAATGTTGAAAGCGCGGGGGGATTTGTTACGTAATTTACCCATTTCACAAAATAATAACACCTATAAATCCCCCCTTTTTTGGCCGGAACCAAATTTTCCTCATTTCTTTCATTTTTTTAGTTTTATAACATTCGTTCTCTCTCATTTTCTCTCAATTCATCCCTGATGAACCCAGAATCCGGCGGCCGGCCACCGTCTTCTCCGCCGCCGGCCGGCCGCCGCTAACCAGCGCCGGCGAGCCCCAAAAAACACACCAAAATGAACCCTTCTTCACCCTCGACACGAATCCGAACCTAGATTCGGAGAAAAAGCTTTCATCCGTCCTAGATCTAAGAAATACGAAACAAAAAAAAACCCCTCTTTTTTGTTTCAATCCAAAACGAAACCAAATGGGGGTCTCCCACTCCTTTCAGTTCACCACGTTCGGCTTGGGAAAGCCGAAAAGGCTTATCACTGGTGAGGGGAGATCCACCGACGACGATGGTAACGACTTCTAACCCTCTTTTTTTATTTTACTACGTATCTTTTTGTGTATGCATGCAACAAAGTAAGAAAAGAAGAAGAGTATTTACCACCGAAGACTTTTTTTGTATTTTTCCTTTCGATTACAACTTGGCTCCTTTGATTACAACTCATTGTTTACAAAATGTTTTTTTCATACATATATGCCTGTCTTTTGGTTTGATACAAGTAATATAATATTTTTTTTCAGATCTGGACTGATTACTGACATAATACTTCTTTTCTTGTGTTTTGACATAATACTTCTTTTCTTGCTATGACAAATGAATTGACATGCTCCTAATCCTAGTGATGTCTGACTATTCATGATGCATGAGTGTCAATATCCTATGACTTTCTCCTTTCTCACGGGCGTCGATACCCCACTTCACTGTCAGGTTCAACCATTCCAACCTTTCTTTTTCTCCATTTACGACTTGAAATTCTAAAGTGCCCTTTCGGGTTTTCACTTTAGAGAGTTTTTTTTGAAGGGTGCCCTTCTGGGTTTTCACCCAAGAGATCTCTCTTGTTATCTCGCATGCTTTCCTTGAATAGATAGGACGTACGCCATTGGTCATCCTATTCGGTTGTTTGACGCTTTCCGCCTTTCCTATCAACAGCCGTTATGTAAGGAGCTAAAGGGCGGAATTAACACCATTTTCTTTAATCACCTGCATTTTTAAGGTTAGATCATAGTAATGCTCCGAAATCTCTTGTTTTACTATAAGCCTATGTTAACTTATTTTACTGAAATTAACAAGAAGGCAAGGAATGGATGCTCAAAAACACGATTTTATTACGATTAAAGGCTTGGGATATCTTAAAAGAGGTATGACACACATGAGAAAGAAGAAAAGTTAAGTATGAAATACAAGATCCCTCATTATCTTCGATATGAATGATACATGATCCTGTCAACCGGCGTAGAATTTTTTTTTGCCTGAAGCTTCCTCTTCATGATGTTCATGGGGATACCTTTCTCTTCGGATATTCAACTTTTCAATTTACCCGAGCCGCCCTTTAAGGGTTTTCAACTCAGGTCCTCCATTTGCTTCAAGACGCCCGGTTTCGGGTTTTAGCCCTGAGCTCTCCATTTTTATTCTCTTTTTTATTATTTTCTTTTTTCTTTTTTTTTCAAAGATAGTATTTCTTAACGGCATCAGAATTTACAGGGTTTTTCAGCTCGTCTCCATCCATTTCTGTTAGGATCAGGGCTCCTCCTCAGAAGGCCTTCTTTACGACATACGGTCCTTCCCAGTTGGGCATCCACTTTCCTCGAGAATCTTTCTGGATAGGGAGGATTTTCTTGAGCACCAGATCCCCTTCTTTGAATTCTCTTGGGCGCACCTTTTTGTTGTATGCCTGCATCATCCGCTTTTGGTACATCTGACCATGACAAATGGCCTTTAGTCTCTTTTCGTCAATGAGATTTAGCTGGTCGAGTCTGGCTTGCACCCATTCGACTTCTTCCAATTTTACTTCGTTTAAGACCCGGAGAGACGGGATCTCTACCTCGATGAGAAGTACTGCTTCGGTACCATACACCAAGGAGTAGGGTGTTGCCCCCGTTGACGTGCGAATGGAAGTCCTATAGGCGAAAAGGGCAAACGACAACTTCTCATGCCAATCAAGTTAGTTCATGGTTGGGTTCAAAAGATATACAAAGAATAATCCCCAAACCATGAATCTAATGGAAGCAAAGAAGAAGAAGAAGAAATCGATCAGCCCTCTTGAATCCTCTCTCAATCGAACTCTCCCTCCAAACTTGTTGAAATAGGCGGCTAGGGGTTCTTTATTTAGGAGATGGTTAGGTCAAAGTCTTTCTTGAGAAGGAAGTTAAGTTGGAATTAAATACTTTAAAAGAATATAATTCTTTATTATATTTAAATTCCTTGTAGATCTTCTCCTATCTTCTTTGGGATTTAATCTCTCTTTGAATCTCCAATTCTTCTAGGATTTATCTTCTTCTACATCATATTAGGCTTTATCTAGTCATCAATTCGAGTGCCACATCATCTTATCCCTTATCGACAATTGTCCTGGCAACTAGCTCGACATAACCTTCATGCACTACCCTGGCAACTGCGTCGACATCTCCTTCATGCACTGCCCTGGCAACTGCGTCGGCATCTCCTTCTTGTATTTCCTTGGCAACTGGTTCCAGCCTTGCTTTGGCAACTGATTCTGCACACACAAAAACACACCAAAGCATATCTTTTTCCACAAAATTAAGCAAAATATGAAATCAAGCTTGTCCACCAAGGAAACAATGCAAACATGCAAGAATGGCTAATAATGCAACTAATATGAGCCTAAGTCTAACAATAATATGAGTAAAAAGGGTAATAAAAATAGTACTTTTGAACACTTAACAACAAACAACTGTCAACACTAATTACAAATAAGTAATATACGTGTTAAAATCATATAGGTTTTTTCTAGTTTAAGGTTTTTCATGTAAATCTTGGTGTTTATTATTTTCTTGTTTTTTATGATCACATTCTTCTTTGCTTCATCATTATCGTTCATCTCAGTTATATCTCTAGTATAACATTAATAAATATACAAGATAAAACCATCCGGCGATAAATTTGTGGTAATCATATGGCCCAATAAGACCCCAAACAACTCATAAGAAAGTGACTAGTTACACAAACATGCAACTGTAACACCCTAGATTGGTACGAATGACCCGATAGGTCAAATCAATCCAAGGTGTCACGTTCAGATCACAAGAACGACCCATAAATAAAATACAAGCAACTTGAAAATTTTGCTAAACAATTCCAATTGGAAATACATTTAAATAAAATATTTGCAAATGACGCAAAACAAAATTGGGACTTAAATATAAGAATGAGGTGTTATGACCTACATGCCCACTAAGTACACAAGTATCATACTCTAGAAGAAATGTTGCTAGAACTCCCAAAAATGATGTTGATGACCTAAGCTTCTAAAACTTACTAACCTATGATGGTGGGTAATTTGAATAATGAACTTGAGAGTCCAGTGATATAGAACAACCAAAATGAATAATACAAAGTAAACTAATATGATGATAGAGTATAAACAAACCATAATATCATGCAGAATAATTAATTAATTCAAAATAGAAAAGGCGGAACTAAACTTAATTCAATCAATAGAGAAATCTTAAGCACACACAAATCATCAAAATCAAAACGTACTTGAATCCCAAGTTAAACCGTAAAATGTTATCGCTAGTGTCCTATGACTGAATCACTGAATATATATAGCGCTAAATGCACATATACCATCATTGGTCAACTAGAACAAAATATATATATATATATATAAACTGGTGTCATTGCACAAAAATCAAAACGAATCGTGTATGTACGCCATACATTCTTGAAATGAGAATTACTGAACCATATTTATAGGCGAATTATTAAAACTGGAACATTTTAATTAGTTGTAATTTAATCTACTAATTAGAATAAAATCAGAATTAATCTGTTGATGCCTTAATTTTAGTTGTTTGACCAATCGTTAAATTTAGAAATCAGTGTTTGATAATGATTCTATTTGTCATTTTTAACACTGAGAAAAGCCTATAAATTGAGATGATTTTCAGAATTCTAAATCATCCTTAAACATCTTCAGTTTTCTGCTTTCAAAAGTATTTTAAACTTTCTGTGCAAAGAGCAATTCAACCATTGTCCACTCTAATTTTTGGGGGTACGACTATTCGGAGATACCGTGTTAACCCCGGAGGAGGACTACCTATAATAGCGATTACACATATAAAGACCCAAATTTTAGAATTCGAGTGCCAGTTTAACCCGAAGCGTGGGCTTCGCACTTGTTGTTGGGCTAAGCGTTTTGGGCTAATAGGTGAATGGGAAGATGAGAGAGGGACAAGGAAGTAAAATCCTAAATTTTAAAGAGGAAGGGGTTGGTTTTTATTTATGTTGCTGTAGAAAAGTTGAGAGAAATATCTCACTATGTCCCCAACCTCATCCTATCTCTCTCTTCTTCATTCTTCCTTGTGACCCAAGAACAAAGATCAAATCTTTGTTGTTTTGAGTAGAAATCCCAAAATCAAGGTTGGGAGAGCGTTGTTCATCACTTAGTGATCTATCTTTCAAAGTAAGCATTGTGAGTTTTGGTGGTGGTTCAGAAAATGAGTGTTTTGTGGGGGTTGAAGAAGAAGAATGGGAATGAGGGTTTATAACTCCATTTCTTGTTGTAAAATCTTTCCTACTTTATATCTTAAGTTTCCAGCAATGTGGTAACTTGTTTTGAGCATCTCTTGTAGTGAAAGAGGTGTGAGAAGCTTCCAAAGCTCAAGACAAGAGGAAGGCTTGAGGAGCTTGTCTAGAGGCTTCTTTTTCAGCCTAGAATCAAGGTTAGAACGCTACTAACTCCCTTGTATTCTTGGAAATCATAAAGTTAGATTACTTGTGCTTGGTTTAATATTTTGGTTGGTTGATAGCTTGAAATCCCATTAATGGTGAAATTCAGATTTAATGTTAAAATGATGTAAAAATGATAGGATACCACTTTAATCATCTTCCATAACTTGTAGGTGTGTTTTAGGGCTTTAACATGAAGGTTAGACACCTAATACGTTTAAACCGAGTATCAAAGCCTAGGTTTAGTCGGTTCTAGGAAACCCTGAGGGTCTTTAGAGTGTTGTATAGGTGTATAGCGAATACGTTACCCATATGTCGAAACTGTACTTATTTAAATTGAGTATTTTATGGTGTAACCTTGAATGTTTGCCTGTGTAGAAAAGAAATCATGCCAAGGAGGGCCCGTGAGCGTAAGGAGATTTAGGGATCTCGAGAAGGGAGCTACAATGAGGATTACGTCCCTGGCTTAGAATAGTTGTCCGAGGATGACAGCAGTCGAGGGGCTAATTATTTCTCTTATCTGCACAATGCCCTTCTCCAGATTGTGAGGGTCATACCTAGGCCTTTGTCTACCCCTCAAGAGGTACCGATTGAGAGAGTGTATCATAATGGTGATACAAACTTTGTTGGATCACGAAAAGATAACCCAGTTTGAGGGACGCTCATTAGATCATGCATCAGATAAGGTCGAGAGCTGAGGACAAGTTGGCATGTGTTCTTTCCTTGTTGAAGGAAAATGCCCAAAAATGGTAAGAGACTGTAGAGTTGGGTCGAAATCCTAACCAATGTACTTGGGATGACTTGTTGGATGAATTTGAGAAGAAGTATATGAGAGAAGCCCATATTGATAGTTTGAGGGGTTGGTTCAACCACTTGGTCTAAGGGAACCAGTCAGTCTTTGAGTATAAGAAGGAATTGCTGTAGTTGAGTAGATAAGCCCCTGAGTTGGTGGCTACCAAAAAGATGAGGTGCAAGAGATTCCTTACAAGTTTCAGGAAAGAGATTCAGACCTACCTTACTGTTGCCCCACTAAAAGTGTTTTCAAAATTGGCTGCTAGTGCTAAGTCACTTGAGCAAGTGCAGGTTTTGACTTATAGCCCGCCTAGCAGGAAAAAGAGTTTAAGTGAGAGGACTCAGAACTTCTCCAACAACTCTTAGTTTTTCTTCGAGAGGAATAAGAACTGTTAGAACCAAGGAATAGGAGCTTCGAACTGGGGTTTAAGATCAAATCATAGATTGAAGTAAGCTAGCCATAGGAGGTCATCATCCTCTGCATCCATGATGAGTTCAGAAGGATCACAAAGGAGTGCGGGTGCACCCGTTTGTGATTAGTGTGGATGTAGGCATAGAGGTGAGTGTTGGGGGACATTTAGAGATTTCTTTGAGTGTGGATCAGTGGACCATTTTGTAAGGGATTATCTGGCAGTTGCTAACACCACTCTAGTCCAGACTCAGAGGACCTCTTATCCAACTCAGAGGGGTAAGGTCAGGGCTTTGCCAGAGGAGGGGCGAGCGACATATACGGACATCAGAGTGAGGGTACAATACAGTCTACTATGAGGGCAACAGCGAGATAGTACACAGTCAAGGCTCATGAGGACTACATCATATCAGGTACATTTACCTTGTTTTCTATACCTATAGTTACTCTTATAGATTTGGGGTCTACCTACTCCTATATCCGTAGTGGGAAATCGCAACAATGGGGTATTTTTACCGAAGACCTTGAGATTGGAGTCCGTGTGACTAACTCATTAGGGTATGATGTTTTGGTAGACAAGGTGTATTGGAGGTGTCCAATTAAGGTTTAGGGTTTAACCTTTTTGGCCGACTTGATGGTGTTATCGTTTCAAGAGTTTGATGTTACCCTAGTGAAGGGAGAAAGGAATCTCTGCCTTTCAAATGTAGTGTCCAGCTTGGCGGCATAAAAGATGATCCAAAAAGGTTGTAAGGCCTTCTTGGCTCATGTGGTTGACACAAGTGTTATGAGTCCGATACTTGAGAGCTTTCAGACTGTTAGAGATTTTGCCAATGTGTTTCTGGAAGAGTTATCCAGGCTACCCCAGATTGTGAGCTAGAGTTTTGGATAGAGGTGATGGCTGGCATGGCACCTGTATCCATTGCATCGTGTTTCATGGCAACGACAGAACTGAGAGAGCTAAAGAATTAGATCCAATAGTTGTTAGAAAGAGGTTTCATATGACCAAGTATCTCACCTTGGGGTGCCCCAATTTTTTTTGTTAAGAAAAAGGATGGGTCAATGAGGATGTGTATTGATTACTGTCTGCTCAACAATGTAATAGTGAAAAATCGTTATCCCTTACCAAGGATAGTTGACATGTTTGATCAGTTGAGAGGTGCCCGTGTGTTTTCAAAGATTGACTTGAAATCAGGTTACTACCAATTAAAGATAGTAGAAGAGGATGTTCAGAAGTCTGCTTTTTTGACACGGTATGGACACTATGAGTTCTTGGTGATGTTGTTTGGGCTTACCAACGCACCCGTGGTTTTCATGGACCTGATGAATTGGATCTTTCAGCCCTACCTAGATCATTTGGTAGTGGTCTTCATAGATGATGTCTTGGTTTATTCAAGCTTCGAGGAGGAACACGACTATCATATTTGTGTTGTTGTTCAAACCTTGAGGGAGAGGCAAGTTTTTGCTAAGTTCAGTAAATGTGAGTTTTGGCTATCCAAGGTGGCATTTTTTGGGCGACATTGTGGTAGCATATGAGATTCGGGTTGATCTACAAAAGATCTAGGTAATGGTGGAATAGAAACCACCTAGGAATATTGCGAAAGTCCATAGTTTCCTTGGGCTTGTTGAATATTATCATCGTTTTGTCAAGGGCTTTTCCATTATAGCAGCACTGAAGACGAAGTTGTTACAGAAAGGAGTTACATTTGAATGGAAAGAAAAAAGACAGTGATTTTTTGAGTAGTTAAAGGCTTATCTTACGGAGGCTCCAATTTTGACACAACCCAAACTGGAAAGGATTATGTTGTGTTTAGTGATGCTTTTTTGAATGGGATTGGTTGTCTCCTCATGCAAGAGGGTAAGGTAGTGCTAATGCCTCAAGACAACTTAAGCCTCATTAACGAAATTACCCTACACATGATTTGGAGCTTGCTGTAGTTATCTTCGCATTGAAGATTTGGAGGCATTATCTGTATGGGGAAAAGTGTTACATCTACACTGATCACAAGAGTTTAAAGTATCTCTTTACCCATTCTGAGGTAAAGGCGATCAATTGAGTTGTTAAAGGACTGTGATTGCATTATAGAGTATCATCCCGGTAAGGGTAATATGGTGGTCGATGCCTTAAGTGGAGAGTCTATGTCAGACTTGAGGGCGATGTTTGCTCGATTGAGGATGATCGAGGATGGTGAATTGTTAGCCGAGGTTCGCGTGGATTCCACCTTAGTGCGAAAGATGAAGAGGACACAAGTGTTAGATGAAGAGTTGGCGGCGAAGATTGAGATAGTTCAGAAAAGGCGAGGCGTCCAATTTTGAAGTACGAGATGGTGGGATCTTGTACTTCAAGGATCGTTTGTGTGTTCTAGCTTTGGAAGATTTGAGTGACCATATCCTGCGAGAGGCGCATCGTAGTCCATTTGTGGTGCATTCAGGCAGAAACAAAATGTATCAAGACCTTCGTCCTTTTTATTGGTGGCCTAGAATGAAAAGAGATGTGTCTAAGTTTGTGACAAGATGTTTGGCTTGTTAACAAGTTAAGGCTGAACTTCAGGTCCATTCAGGTTTACTTCAACCCATTCAGATTCTACAATGGAAGTGGGATTGGGTGACCGTGGATTTTTAACGGGGTTACCTTTGACACAAAAGAAGCACGATTCCATATGGGTAGTAGTGGATCGTTTGACCAAGACTGCTTATTTCTTAACTATGTAAATGGATTACACACTTGAGAGATTGGCACGGTTGTACATCCAAGAAACAGTGAGGTTGCACAGAGTGTCATCATCGATTATATCGGATAGAGATCCACGTTTCATGCCAAGGTTGCGGAAGAAGATTCATGAAGCTTTGGATACCAAGTAGCACTTCAATACAGCTTTTCATCCTTAGACATATGGTCAATCAGAGCGAGCTATCCAGATTTTGGAGGATATGGTTAGGTGTTGTATCATTGACTTCGAGAAAACTTGGGAAGAATAGTTATAACTTGTTGAGTTTGCCTACCGCAACAGCTTTCAGTTGAGTATCAAGATGACTCTCTTTGAGGTCTTGTACAGGCATAAGTGTAGGACACCCTTGTGTTGGACCAAGCTTAATAATAGAAGGATTGTGGGGTCAGATTTAATCAGACAGACCGAAGAGAAAGTTTAAATAATCAAGGAAAGATTACAAGTGACTTTTGATTGTTAGAAAGCTTATGCAGACCGGAAGTGCAAGCACATTGAGTATGATGTTGGTGACAAGGTGTACCTCAAGGTGTCACCATGGAAGAGTGTAATTCGCTTTAGGCATAAGGGCAAGTTGAGTTGGACCGTATGAGATCCTTAAGAGGGTTGGACCCATGGCTTACCGATTAGCTTTACCCCCGGAGATGGCGTGCATCCATAATGTGTTCCATGTATCCATGTTGAGGCGTTGTCGCTCTGATCCTTCGCATGTTATTCCACTTGAGGAGATTGAGACCAACACAGACTTGACCTACGAGGAAGAACCACTAAGAGTTTTGGACAAAGAAGTCAATGAGTTGCGCAATAAGTGTATAACCTTGGTGATGATGTTGTAGAGAAACTACAGAGTCAAAGAGGCTACATGAGAGGTCGAGAAGGACATAAAGTTACTTCATCCACATTGTTTTCTAATAGGTAAATTTTGAGCATGAAATTTCTTTAAGGGGAAAGAGTTGTAGACCTAGATTTTGGAATTCAAGGGTCGATTTAACCCGAAGCGTGGGCTTCGTATTTGGGCTTGGATGTTTGGGCCTTGAGAGCCTTGGTGGGCTTCCCACTTGGTGTTGGGCTAAGGATGTTGGGCTAATAGGTGAATGAGAAGATGAAATAGGGGAAATGAAGTAAAATCCTGAATTTTGAAGAGGAAGGGGCTGGTTTTTATTTATGTTGCTGCAGAAAAGTTAAAAGGATGATCTCACTGATCTCACTATGTCCCCAACCTTAGCTCATCTCTCTCTTCTTCATTCTTCCTTGTGACCCAATAACAAAGATCAAATCTTTTTTGTTTTGAGTGAAATCCTGAAATCAAGGTTGGGAGAGTGTTGTTCATCACCTAGTGGTCTATCTTTCAAGGTAAGCATTCTGAGTTTTGGTGGTGGTTGGTAAAATGAGTGTTTTGTGGGGGTTAAAGAGGAAGAATGGGAATGGGGGTTTATAACTCCATTTCTTGTTGTAAAATCTTCCCTACTTTATATCTTAAGTTTCTAGCAATGTGGTAACTTGTTTTTAGCATCTCTTATAGTGAAAGAGGTAGGAGAAGCTTCCAAAGCTCAGGAGAAGAAGAAGGCTTGAGGAGCGTGGCTAGGGGTTTCTTTTCCATCCTAGAATCAAGGTTAGTACACTATTAACTCCCTTCTATTCCTGGAAATCATAAAGTTAGGTTGCTTATCCTTGGTTTGATGTTTTGGTTGGTTGAGAGCTTGAAATCCCATTAATGGTAAAATTCGGATCTAATGTTAAAATGATGTAAAAACAATAGGAAACCACTTTAATCATCTTCCATAACTTATTGGTGTGTTTTACGGCTTTAACATGAAGGTTAGGGGGAGTTGAGGGTTTTTAAGAACTCTAAAAACTAGTTTTTGGGCTCGTATACCGATACCGGATGAACTGGTATCGGTACCCCTTTATTTTTATGGCAAAACTCAAGAAATGAAAGGAGTATTGATACGCATAAGTGAGTATCGATACCCTCTGTTCCACCCAAATTCCAGTAGCATTTTAGGTATCGATACACTTGGGGCGTATCGATACCAATTGGTGTACTGATACACGGCCTCGTGTATCGGTACCTAGTGTTAGTTGAACCCATGTCATATATAGGTAGGGTATCGATATGTGTAAATGAGTATCGGTACCCATGGAAGATTATCGATACCCTTGATTTGGTATTGGTACTCGCTGGTTAATTTGCCCAAAAAATATGATTTGAGTTTTAGGGACCCATAATTCATGGACTAAGGCCCAATGGGCCTCTAATGGGGTAAAATGAATAGTAAAATTGAGAAACTGAGAATTTAACCATGTATACGAATATAATGAGTTGTAACTTGATAAATGTTGGGTGACTTGTTTGTAATAACAATCATCGAGATCCTTGAGGGATCGTTTGTGGTTATGTGCCAAGTAAAGGCACTTGTGTGGTTAAGTTATTTGATTGACGGGATCTGGATGCCCAATGAGAGTGTTGTAACACCAAGAGATGAGCTTTCAGATGTACGTTCTCGAGGTTGTGTGACACCGAGCCTCATCTAATAATACTCGATGAGATATTCTGAGTATGGCTGTGTGACATCAGGCCTCACCTAGAGAGAGAGTATACGTTCTTGAGGCTGTGTGACACCGAGCCTCACTTAGAATGTACGTTCCCGAGGCTATGTGACACTGGGTCTCACTCTAGGTTTGTTGGTTTGGTGCATGTGTGCCTTGTGAGATTATTGCATTATTGTTGCTATGTGTTTAGGCGGCTAGAGGTAGCTCTACGTGTATGATATTGCCATGAATCTTCCTTTAGCTACATGCTCTTATTTATTATTTGCATGAATCATGGTTGAGTGGAAATGTATCTATTGACCTTCTCTAGCTCAGGGTTCGAAATTGTTGTTTTCGTTTGCAGGTTAGTAGGTTGGTGTGCATTGTCGAAGCACCATCGGAGTAGGACCTCAGCATCGACATTGTGTTCGATTACAGTACTTAGACATATTTGGACTATGTATTTGTAGGACCCTATGTTCTATTGTAACTCTCATTTTGGATTTTAACTTATGAGTCAACGCTTCTTGGATCCACCATCGAAGACAACTTACTTCTGGCTTTATTAAGCTTTTGATCACAAAGCCCTCTCCGTTTGATATCAACACTTTGCTTTCATCATGGAAATTTTATCTCTCCACTTTTGGATCATCTGATTTCACTTCCTCTTCTTTTAATGGGTTTTTGCTTTTAGTTTTATCTTTCTAGTTTGTTACATGATGCTTTACATTCCCCTTTTTCGATTTGTAAACCTAGACCCTTTATTTTATTTCAGTATTAATATTAGATGATACCAGTCTTAAAAAAAAGTTTGACATAAAAACACCATTTTTATTAATCAAAAAATAACATTAAACAATAATGACACACAACCATCAACACTAATTACAAGTAATTAATATACGTGTTAAAATCATATAGGTTTTTCTCATTTGGGTTTTTCATTTAAATCTTGGTCTTCATTATTTTCATGTTTTTTATGATCACTTTCTTCTTTGCTTCGTCGTTATCGTTCACCTGGGTTATATCTCTAGTATTACATTAATAAATTTACAAGACAAAACCATCTGGTGATAAATTCGTGGTAATCACATGGCCCAATAATACCCCAAACAACTCATAAAAAAGTGACTAATTACACAAACATGCAACTATAACACTCTAGATTGGTATGAATGGCCCGATAGGTCGAATCGATCTAAGGTGTCACGTTCAGGTCACAAGTGCAACCCATAAATAAAATACAAGCAACTTAAAAATTTTGCCAAACAATTCCAATTAAAAATACATTTAAATAAAACATTTGCAAATAACCCAAAACAAAATTGGGAATCAAATATACGAGTGAGGTGTTATGACCTACATGCCCACTATTGCGTGTTTTGAGTGCTACACAAATGTACAAGATAATACATTGCAAGTAATAAAGTGGTGAATATAGAGTATCGTCTCCACAGGGACTGATCTGATGGACTTTGACTCTTAACTCCTTGCACTGAAATAAGAGAATAGTTATGATGATAGATGGTGATAGAAAAATAAAACAAATAACTAAAGATTGTAAAGGAAATGAAGTAATCAATGAGAGAGTTGGTGGATTATTAGGATTGAGAGTATGTCGGATGAGTTGCTTTGGCAAGTTGAATGCCGGAGGCAAGTAAAATGCTGAGGCAAGTAGATTACCGTGGCAAGTAATTGCCCAGGCAAGTATTTTACTGGAAGTAGGACTCTCCGTGACCAGTGAAATGCAATCGCAAGTGGTTGAGTTGGAGTAGGAACCTTCTCTGCAAATGGTTTCCCCGTCAAGTTAATTGGTGCGGCAAGTGCGATGTCGTGGCAAGACAATGGTGTCTCCAATGTTCGGTAGAGTGTTCTTCACTGCCTTCACGTTATTTCTAACTTGAAGGTCTGACGCTTGCGTAAATCTTGGTGATACGTCTGTCACATGTTACTTTACAAAGAATTTACACCGTCTTTCCTTAAACTCCCATTAGCCACTTGAAATTCTCCCCATCGCCAAGCTCCTTCACTTTGTCACTTTTCAAAAACTTGGTTCAAGAGGGAATTGATTACCTTTAGCTCTTGCAATGTTAGGAAACCTGAATTCAATTCGGTCCATTGCTCTCCATCAACTCTCGTAATGTTTGGAAATCAACTCGGTTAATGAACCTCCAATGGTTGTCACTTCATTAGAATGATTCCTTCTCACGAATACTTCATTGATCTCGCTCTCTCATGTGTTGTCACCAATTTAGGGATTTGAGTTTCAACAAATGATTCTCAGTCAAGTGTTTATCTCTAAACTACTCAATTTACAAGAACAAGAATTTAATCAACATTGTGCATTTAACCTTAACACAAAATCAAATCATCCATACAAAATCCTCTCAAAACCTAATAACCCAAACCATCTAATTTAGTTCATGGTTGGGTGGAAATAAAATACGAAGGAAAATTCCCCATACATGGTGGATGATGTGCGATTACAAACTAATAAAGAAGAGAGGAGATGAACTCCTCAATCCAATCACTCCCACGACCAGCTTTCCCCTTGATCTCTCTCTCGATCCATTTTCCCCCAATTTCATCTCCTCTCTTCATTTGTTCCTATCCTTTACATGGTCAATAAATAAATAAAAATTAGGGATTTATCCTTTGATTTGAATTTGAATTGGGCTGTTGGAGATCCTAACTGCTTTGATCCCTTCAACGCCATGGCAGACTTCGGCAATTGGCTCGGCAATTCTTCCTGCACACAAACGAGCAAAAGAGCAGCATTTTTTCTATAAAAGGTAATAAAATGCATGGCCAAGCACATTGAACTAGGAAACTACGAACTTATGCTTGAATGACTACAAATGCAACTAAAATGAGCTTAAGTCTAATAATAATGTGAGTAAAAAGGGTAAGAAAAACAATACTTTTAAATACTTATCACACCCCCAAATTCGAACTATTACTTGTCCTCAAGCAATGCAAAACTAACCATCACTTGCCAAAGCATTTACCAAACACAAACAAGTTGAATACCTAACTTCAATCCTCAGAACCGGGGCAACTAGCATTTATTACCTTTGTTACTTTAGGCAAAATATAGAAAGATTACTCAAAATTCAGTATGATGCAAGTGAAGTGTATGCGTAGTCATGTACAAAATAATCATATGAGTTCCAAGAAAAACCTTAGTTTTATTAACTTGTCGAGGAAAGTGATCTAACTAGAGCCAGTCTTGGGCACCTCTAGCATTTCTTTTTTTGTGTACTATAGTCGGATAGGCACCACTGGAATTTTTAAAATCCCTAATACTAGAGTCAGTTTCGGGCACCTCTAGAAAAGGTTCATTCATCATTTTTTTATTCCCCCCGCTAGAGCCAGTTGGGAACCTCTAGCATTTTCTAATATTTACTTACCTAAGGTTCACTAGGTTCTCCTAAATTAACAAGTCACAATAGTGTTTATTAAAGTTGCATCGTAACGAAATCCTAAGCAACTTTCCATGCTAAGCCTAGAGTCAAAAATTCTCTTAACCTAATGCCATGGTAAATAAATCATCATCAGATATCACAGCAGGTTATTAACAAGTTCAGCCAGGCAAACTATTATGGCAAGTGACACTAACTAAAAACAAATGAATGCAAGTGCAACTAAACATGAAACAACCGAGACAATCCCCTCAAACTCGAGGAAAGCATTGTCCTCAATGCATGAAAACAAAAACAAAACAAAAAATGAGAATGCAAATGCTAGTCAGAGAGGTTAACACCTCTAGCTCGTGGTTTCCTGGTGGCCATGTGCTTAACACACTTTCCAGTGCGTGCTGGTTGTTGTCTTGTTGGTGGAGTAGGGGTTGAAACTTCAGTCTCCTCTACCTCATCCTCTAGCTCACCCATCGTGCCGACTTCCTTAAATGGTGAAGCTTTACGCTTCGTTGGTTTCTGTGATAGCTCATCCAATTGTGGGGACATCAACGGTGTGGAAGTGGTGTCTTCAGAATCTGCAGGATTAAAAAATGGTTCAGTTTGCATAGGTTCAGTCACTGATTTCATACCTTTATCCTTGGCATCAATTGCTATGGCAATTTCTTTCTCAGCTGGGCCAAACTTGCCAGCCTCACTTGTCGTGGCAAGTAACTCTTTAGGGAACACGGGGAATGGTACTTGGCAATCAGGGTACTTCTCCAAGATGATTTGTGCTAGTGCAACATCCCGATCATTGATATACCACGGGAGATGCATTGTAACGCCCCGGTTTTGGGCCTAGTGGTTTTGGGGCTGGTTAGACGGTCTAGTGGACCGGGTTAGAGATTCGAGTCGAATTCGGGAGTAGATATTTTTCTGAAAGATAAAATTATGAAAAAATGTTTAAAAATCATATTTTATTATATTGAAAATATTGGTGAAAGAAATTTTGAAAAATGAGCTTTGGATGGGTGACATTTTGGCTAGTGACCAAAATGCGATTTTTTAAAAACTGTTTTAAAAGGGTGGCTGTTTTGTAAAGAGTTAAAATTTAGAATCTTTAAGGAGCTATTTTACCATTTGGTCTAATCTGAGTATTCCCTTAATTAGGATTATTTTAAAATAGTTTTAATTAAAGAATTAAAAATGATTTAGTTAGAAAGGTAGTTATTTTCCTAAAACACATTTTGACATAACTTTTCTTTTCTCACATTTATTCTCAAAACACTCTCAGCCAAACACTCTTTTTCCATCAGAGATTTAAGGTAATGATCTTAATATCTTTACTCATTAATTTGCTAAATGATTCCTTAATTTGTTTTCCAAAGGTCTTATTGAATTTCTTTGCTTTTCAAGAGGAAAAACCATCCAATTAAGGGAAAACTCATTCATTGGAGGTAAGTTTTGTTCTTCTCCTCCAATGAAAGGTTCTTTACTGAAATTTCCAAGTTCTTGGCTCTTTACATATGATTTTCAATAGGTTTTGAGTAATTAATTATGGATTTTAGCTTAATTGAGGTTTTATTGAAGAATCTTGTGATTTTCAATTTGGATCTATTTTTCTAGTGTTGTAGATTGATTTCAATCTTATTTTGGATGTATTATAAGGTGGATAAGTTGTTTTTAATAATGGAATCTCGGAATTGGTTGAATCTTTAATTGTTTAGGTTGATAGTTAAGGGTTTTGGGTTGTTTAAGGTGTTTAATCATTGCTGGAAGTAAAAGGATGTTGGGACTGAGTTTTTAGATGTAAATTGATGAAGCTTGATGTTTAAGATCGTTGTTATATGGCTTAGTTAAGATTGAGTAGTGTTTGAGGTTGATTTCGGTAAGTTCGGATGAGTTTTGAGTGGGCATCTTGAGAGCTACAGGAATATGGGTTAAGAAAGAGTATTGAATGCATTTTAATGCATGTTTCCTCTGGTTTTGTGTGGCCAAAACAGGGGATAATCAAGGCGTAGCATCATGAGGTGGTTCTAGACTTGCCATGAGCTTGTTTCGCGGTAACAAGCAAGGCGAAGTGAAATCGATGAGTGGAAACGGTCTTAAAAGTATTCCAAAGGTTTGAAAGTGGTTTTGGGAGTTTAGGATAAGCTTGAAACACTTACCTAAGCTCGGAAGTAAGTTTTTTTCTTTTGCTCTTCAATATCGGTTCGGATATGAGCATGTGTGATTCATGTTTTAGTCGTAAACATGGTTTGCTTTGCTTACTGTAAATGCATGATTTTAAGTACATATGATGTGGCTTAAAGGTATATTTAATGCTAGTGAGCATTGGTTTTTATTATGGTTGGGAATATGATATTGTTATGGCAATGTGATTTGCATATGTGGGGATTTTGTGTAATGCATCGTAAAATAGTGAGTAAATGGTTTTGTAAATGATATATTGGCTATGTGAAAAGGTGAGAAAACATTCAGATATAGTTGGCATGCCATAGGATAAAGTGCACTGTAATATGGTTAAAACTCGATTGTGGGTTAAGAGTCTTTGAGGTATAGCGGTCGGCTACCCGAACTATGTTGTTATCACTGGGGTTGAACGGTCGGTTCCCCTTGTTAATGTAAAGCTTGTGGTTGGCAAGGTTGTAAAGTCATGCAGTCGGCATGGGGTAGTTTTGATGATGGTCGGTCATTAAGGGAGATCCATGTATCCGAAGTGTAAAGTTAACTGTCGGTTAACTAAAGGTTAGCGGTCGGCTAATCAAGGATAGTGGTCGACTATCCAAGGTCACTATAATTGCCAATATATGAGAATTCTAATGTTGAACCTATTTTATAATGCTTTGGGACTTAAGCATGGTTTTGTATATAATGCTTTGGGATTTAAGCATGGCTTTGTATTTAATGCTTTGGGATTAAGCATGTGGAATTTATACATATTGTTCTGCATATGGTTGATATGCATGTTTTGTTTTGAAACTATTGGAACTTTCTAGGTTGTAAGCATGGCTTGAAAATAAGAGTTGGTTTTCAAGGGTTTCAAATGCATCATCATTTAAGAGCATCCTCAGTAAGCAAGTGTGCTTACGCTCTCTTTTCTCTAATGATGCAGAGCATTAAAGCTTGGAGGCAGTAAAGGCAAGGATTAAGTGATCTAAAGACGAGACTTGTTGAGTATGAACTCAGTTTTAGTTTCCGGTTAATAAGGCCATGTGTTCACCATGGATTTTGGGATTTGTAATTCTGTTTTTCCCTAGTTCTAAGCATGTGTAATGCTGTTATTGCGAAGTTTGATTGACGTTGTTAAGTTCATTGTGCATCGTTACCTATGGTTGATGTTGTGAGGTCTTCTAGGCATGCATCTAGATGGTCTTGTTGTGATGGTATGCTTTGATGATCTAATCCTGTTGAGTATGGTTTTGATGTGTTGATGGTATGGTGTTCTTGCTGGTAATTGCTTAGTTAGGCATTTTGGTATGTGTGGTGAAGTTCTTTAGGGAGCATGCCTTTAAATTGATTCTTTTGGTGTCATGAGCTTGTACTGTGGTTAAACCATGGTACAAGGGTTGATGTATGTATTATTAAATATTTATACTCAAGTATGCAAGTTGCTAGAATCTAAATGCATCTAGATTTGGGTGAAAAACCTGTAGAAATTGACATTACAAGCCTCTGAGTACCGATACGTAAGGGACTGTATCGGTACGCAAAGGCAAACTAAGGCAGGTAGCATCGATACAAGTATTGGTACGGTTAAATAATTCAAGCTTGGCATACCGGTTCAGGATAGAGTGTACCGGTACGGGGATTCGTTACTGGAAAATCACTTTTTGAAGGAAAACCACGTGTACCGATACACCAAGGGTTCATATCGATACAAATTTAATACTATACATGCTAATGTGGCGTACCGATATGGTACAATGTGTACCAGTATAGGTGGCTGCTCTGTATTAGTACGGCTATGTACGTATCGGTACAGGTGGCAGTTTTTATAGGTAATGTCCTGGAAATTAGCTTCTGGTTTCTTGCATTTTAGTCCCTAAGCTTAGAATATGTAATTGAATGCGTTTGGATGAACATTTTGACCTAAAATTTGTTATGTGGGCATGTAAATGGACTAATTGAGGATTGGTAATCTTAAATTTAATTTTGGTTTGTAGTTTAAAGTATTTATGTTTTAGTCCTCGACGTTGGTTAAGATGCAATTGATTGACTTTTGTGATTCGTTTCATTCGAGAAATTTTCAGCTGCGAGTATGAACATGTAGGAACATTAATTTGCATTTAGACCAGATAAAAGAATAAAAAAATGGACCAACTTTTTGTAACCTTTCTTTGGTTTGCTTCGGTAAACCTAATGTAACTCACTCAATTTGGTCGAGCGTCTAGACCGGGTCAAGGGGATTACATTTATTGGGTATCAAAGCCAGGTTTCGAAAGGTTGGGATGTTGTCGTTTGGTTGTATATCATTGTTGGTTATGCACGGTGATTGTGTACTTGTATGGTGTTTGATTTACACCACGTTGGGGTATAAACTGGGAACACATTGCCTATTACTGAGGTTTTAAAATGTTTTATAAGGTGGTCTTGGAGTCGCCACCGGCCACTGAGGTAGGCCGGACACCATAAAACCAGAGATTTGAAAACTGTTGGGTTCGGGAGTAGTTTACGGATGGGGAAGGATTAGCACCCCAACACCACCCAAAATTGGTACTTTAATAATTACCGCTTTATCAATATTAGATTTTCCGGATTAAAGTGACGATTAAATTAAAATTTGGTTATAAGTGCGAATAAATTTTAAGAGCCCCGTTATCCGAGAGTAAACGCCCAACCACCATCACTACGCCTGATATTGGCCCCGTTTATGCTCGGATAAAAGGGCACTGCATTGACAAAATATATATCCGTTATGCATACTAACATGGCAAATAAATTAAATACGATAAAAATTAAAAACATAACTAAATAAATACTAACATAATAAAATACTAATCTAACATAAATAAAATACTAATCTAAAACATACATACATAAATATTAATCTAACACATAAATAAAAACAAATCTAACGTAAATAAAATACTAATCTAAAACATTCATAAATATTAATCTAATACATAAATAAAAACAAATCTAACATGAATAAATTATTAATCTAAAACATAAATAAACATACAAACTAAAAAATAAGAATACAATTTTAAATTAACTAATACTTCATTAAATTATAAAAATTACAACACAAATAAAAAGAGAAGAAAATATACCTAACTAGGAGCTCGAATGACGAACCCCGACTGAACCCCACCGAGATCTACCACGATCTCTCCAAAAATTAACTAGATCAGATCCAAAATAGGACCCCGATCAAATGTTGGATCGAACCAACTGGGGCTGAGGGCACTGCCCCCAACCCTGGCCGGCCTAGCTCCCAATTTGGGGAGCCGATTTCATGCCAAATTTCCATGGCATTTTGGCGTGTTTTGTAGGTGTCAAGCAAGCTCTCTCCATGCCTTTATTTATAGGCAAGTGAGGGGAGGTTAAGGGTGACGTTGAGCACCCTCCTCCATGCAATTTCCTTTTTTTTGCTTTTTAATTTATATTTTTACTTTTTTATATTATTTTTATTATTATTTTTGATTTTTTTCATTAATTTTATATTAATAATATTACTATTAAAATAATACTAATAATACTAAAACCCGGTCAAAATGAGTGATTACAACTGCCCCTCTTTGCTTGTTCTTGTGAAATGAGAACAAAGCAAAGATCAAAAGCACTCACTTTTGACCTACTTCCTTGTCTTTGGCTTTGGAATCACGTTTTTTTCTGGAACTCTCCGCTCTTCCTTAGCTGAATCTTCAGGCTTGTAAGCTCTTCCTATATAGAACTTCGTCACCTTCCGATCTTGGAGCTACAAGCTCTTCTTATATAGAACCTTTCACTTTGAAGCCTCGAGTTACGAGTCCCTCCTATATAAAACTTTTCACTCTGAGACGGTAAAGCTCGGAGTCCTTCCTATATAGAACTCTTTGCCTTCAACGCTACTGGTTTTTCCTATATAAAACCTTCTGCATCACGGACGGATTCTTTCGACGGAGAGTTCCTTCTATATAGAACTGTTAGTCTTCAAACCCTAGAGCCGTAAGCCCTTTCTATATAGAACTTTTAGCTTCTGAAATCTCGGAGTTACGGGTTCTTCCTATATAGAACCTTTCACTGCGAGGGCTCGAAAATTCAGGTCCTTCTTATATAGAACCTTTATCTTCGAATCTTTCTAGGATTCACGCCAAAATGGCTACCAATCTGGCCTTACGCTACTGAGGCTGCCAAGATCTTTCTTTAAATTTAGGGATTCACGCCAAACTGGCTACCGATCGTTATGGACTTACGCTACTATGACTACCAAAATTTCTTCAAATTTTGGGATTCACGCCACACTGGCTACTGATCTTTCTGGACTCACGCTACTATAACTGCCAAAATTTCTTCAAATTTGGGGATTCATGCCGAAAATGGCCACTGATATTTCTGGACTCACGCTACTAAGGCTGCCGATCTTTCTAGATTCATGCTGCTAAGGCTGTCGATCTTTCTGGACTCACAATACTAAGGCTGCCGATCTTTCTGGACTCACGCTGCTAAGGCTGCCAATCTTTATGGACACACGCTACTAAGGCTGCTAATCTTTCTGGACTCACGCTACTAGGGCTGTCGATCTTTCTAGACTCACGCTGCTATGGCTGCCGATCTTTCTAGACTCACGCTACTAAGGCTACCGATCTTTCTGGACTCACACTACTAAGGCTGCCACATCATGCCTGAAGGACTTATTGATGGCCCGAATGACTTAATATACGGCTTTACGCCACTCTGGCTACCGTCATCTAGCCTCACGCTACTATGGCTGCCGACATCTGGCCTCACGCTGCTATGGATGCCGCATCATGGCCGAAGGACTTATTGATGGACCGAAGGACTTATCACCATGCTTGAAAGACTTACTAGTGGCTCGAAGGTCTTATCATCATGCCTGAAGGTCTTATTGATGGCCCGAAGGACTTAATATCCATCTTTATGCTACTTTGGCTATCGTCATCTGGCCGCACGCTACTATGGATGTCGTCTCTTTCTTTCTTTAATGAAATCTACTTCTTCAAACTTTTTGACAATTCTTTAAATATCTGTCTAAAACAAGCGAAAATTGACATGCCTCTATATGTTGCATGCAATGTAATGCTTTCTTTTTCTTCTTCTTCTTCTTCTCTCTTTTTTTTCTCTTTTTCTTTTCTTTTCTCATTTCTTTCTTTCTTTTCTTTTTTTCTTCTTTCTTCTCACTCTCTTCTCCCTCCTTTCCTTTTCTTTTCTCTCTTTTTTTCTTTCAATCCTTTTTTGTTCTAAAGTCTTACACCCTGAAAAGTCGTTCCTTAGATTTCTTCATCTCTTTACTTCTTCACTGTATGCTCTTAAATCCTCATTTGATCGATCGCTTTGAATCTAAATTAACCTGCTTTCAAATCTTTCGTGCAAAAGGCTTTCTTGTCTTCAGGGTTATCATATGTCTTCATAAATGATCTTCTGGTCCTTATATTATTCTTATAAGAACCATTATCATCTTCTTTGCTTGGCGTTGCCCCATTTAATCACGGGCTCCGCTGCTTAGAATTTCCTGACCCATCATGCAGAGCCTTGATCTATTTCTAATCACTAGGGTAGGAAAAAATTCTTCCATCTCCTGAGCTCATCCTTGATCGTCTCGTAGCATTTCGACGGGAACTAACTATCGGTCCCTATGCTTTAAAGCCCATCATCATTTATTTTTAAAGTAATGCAAAAGGCAATTTACTTGTGTATTTCAATACAAAAATGATGATTGTTTGAGAAGATAACAGTTATTTTGAAAATCACAACTTGGAGGGAATACCAAACATTTTAAAAACATTGTTTGGAACAAATGGTAAACATCTTTTTTCTCTCTTTCTTTTTAAAGCCAAATATTTTTGAAAATTAAAGTTTGGGGAATGGTAAACAAAATTTGAAGTATATTTCCAAACATTTTAAAAACTAATGTTTGGGGGAAATGGTAAACATCAAAACTTTGGGAGAATATGTCAAACCTTTTAAAACATGTTTGCCCCCAAAATATCAAACACCATAGCACATCTGCTTCAAATTGCCAGAGATCAACTCTAATGAAGCGTATATTTAGAAGTTCTTGACTATTGTGGAGATATACGCAAATGTATAGTTTCTTCTAGTCTATTAGGCTTTCAAGAGGCACAATCCCATACCTAATTTCTAACCCATTTAAGGTGGCTCTCTTAATCTCACTAACTCACCATGCCTCATTATTCTCTCATTTGGGTGTCGATCAAGAACTTCGAAGTTTGACGTTCCTTGAAGCAAGGTTAACCCTTATAGGCGGGATGAAATCTGAAGACATTCTCATTCAACTTGGATATCTATGGATGATCAGAATGGCCTTTGGAGGCTTGTAATGTTAGGCCTTTGGTTCATGGTTAGACGAAGCCGTATCTCTGTGCTCATATGATTTGGATATGCTCACATGGAGTATTCTTTTTTTTGGGATCACTCTAGACTGCCCGTTTCCGGGTTTTCACCCTTCAGTTCATTTTCTCACTCTTTTCTTCTTTTTTGGTTTGCCTTGCATTCTGGCTGTGTATTGATGCTTGTTTCCCGTAAAAAATGATTGATCCTCCAAAGTTCCTTGAACGAAGGATTATGTACATTTTTGGGAATTCTTGTGATTGGTATGCCCAGATGAAATGTTCCTCTTTTTTTTATTTGGATCGCTCTATACTGCCCACCTTTGGGTTTTCACCCTAGAGTTCACTTCATTCTTCTATATCTTCAAATCAATGTATTTTGGATAGATATTGATGCCAACATGCTCAGGCAGACTACTCTTTCCTCTTTATTTTCGAGATCGCTCTAGACTGCCCATTTTTGGGTTTTCACCCTAAAGGTCATTTCCCTTTTCGAAATTGGCAATCTTTGGGTCGACTTGTCTTGACTTGGCTTCAATTCAATCTTCTATACAAATCTTCAAAATTGTGGATTCTTTATGTATCTCTTGCTCATTTCTTACAGTTAAAGTCTTGATCTTGTATTGTTTGATCTGTGTGAAGTATATACAGTATTTTCCTTTTGTCTTTTTTCTTTTTCTTCTTTTTTCTCTTTCTTTTTCTTTTTCTTTTCTCTCTTCTTTTTCTTTTCTTTTTTTATTCTCTAAGGGAATTCGACTCATCACAGTCCTTTGTCTTGAGGATAATGATGGAGCATACAACAGAACCTCGAGTTACTCGGCATAGTCATGATTTGAATATATCCCTCATTTAGCTACTCCACTTTTGACTTAAAAGGTGGATGGAGCATACAACCACCTTCTGAGCTTTTCACTACAACGGAGTGCCCCAGAAAATTCTACTCATTTCTCTCTTTTTAAACACTCTTATCTAGGAATACCTTTTAGTAAACCCAAACAGTGGAGTGTAATCTTTTTTTTTTCTTTTTCTGTCTTTTTCTTTTTTTTCTTTCTTTTATCCTTTTTTAGATTGCCCATTTTGGGTTTTTAGCCTAGAGTCTCTTTCCTCTTGTTCGAGTCTATGGATGTATTCTCGAATCAAACTGCATCTACACCGGATATTGTCATTTTTTCCCGCTTGAACGTAATCAATTCTACCCAGCTCTTCTAAACTGGTGCCTATCGAACGGTAGAGTCTTCATGTATCTTCTTCTTACACTATTTAACTTAGTGTACTCGCTCTTGATTGCTTCGTCCTTCTGATTGCCATTTCTTATATTGCTTGGTTTACTTTCTTAGCATAAACTTGTCTTCATCCATTTTTCTCTGGTAGTTCTATGGACTTCATGTCCAAACTATCTGGTTTCATCTCTTTTTCTTAGTAAAGTGAAAGAATACCATTCGCCCCTCCATTCATAGATGTCCTGAGAAAGCCTTCAGGGGTAAAGGTTTAGGGTCAACTCTTGATTCAAAGATCTTAAACGACAAGTACCTGAGAAGACAAATTCCTAAAATGGGATCTGCCTATTATCTAAACACTCACTTTGTTCATCTGTTGGCCTAAGTAAACTAGTAGATACTCACATTTACAGTATCCTCACAACATTCAATTTCTTCTAAATATAAGCAACTTAGAGTTCATCTTTGGCTCTAAAACAAAGGTATTGTTGCATTCAAAATTCGAGGACCTGGTATAGAAATGATATATACATATGTCCATTCAAAAATGCATGCATATGCATATGGGAGAACAAAAACTACCTCATAAAAATAAAATGTTTAAAGAATCAAAAAAGTAAAAAATGCTTTCTAAATGGAAATGTGATTTGTTATTCTGACAAACAATGAGTTTTTTTAAGAATTTCTTTGTGAAATGATGAGAAAACCGTAGGGACCTTCGGACTATCTCCAGGGTACTAACTCATTCCGGCCCTTTCAAGGTAATGTAGGCTTGTGCAACGTTTCTTTTTTTTCAACCGATGGATCAACTCTCTCGTCATGACTCCCTCGTCAACCACCTTCTTGATTTCTTCAATTAACGACCCCAAATTTCTTGGTGTCATGCCCCAGTGCCTCAATGTAGAACTCACATGTACTGTATGGATTAAAACTATGAACAGATGAGTTGGGCATAATCTTCATCGGCCCTGAGGTAAGGTACTAACCCTTGACTAGATGAGGCCATATGTCTGAGATGGAATACTCTGAATATCTCTAAATATGTACTTGTTCGAGGAATTTTTCTCAGTGATTCAGAGGAATCTGCCTGTCTTCTTCTCTTACGATCACGAGAACCTTGAAAGTGGTACCCATTTAACTCTTTCTTTCCTTCTGCTCCTAGGCATGTCTGGTTCGTTGAATTAAGACTCAATTTTCCTTTTTGGATCATGTATTCTATTAAAGTCATCGTATTTGCCTCTTAATTTGTCGAGCATCTTATCAAAGAGGAAATAAGGGAGATGGATTGAGACATGGAAGTCACTTCCCTCTTTAGCAATGGGAGGCTGGACTTGGGCGGCTAACCTCCGCCATCTCAAAGCACATTCCTTGAAACTCTCATCAGGTTTCATCCTCGTACCCTGGAGATACTGACGACTTGGTGCTAGGTCTAAAGCACATCTGTATTGCCCATAAAGAATTCGATTAAGTCTCTGCATGACTACACTTGGTCTCTACTCAAACAGTTGTACCATATCACGGTAGGTCCTGCTAGACTGTCATAGAAGTAGTGGATATACAATTTTTCATTCTTGATGTAGCCCTCTATCTTTTTGCAGGACGTGGTCAGGTGAATCTTGGGGCAGCTTGTTCTGTCACAAATCATAGAATATTGAAATCCAGTGAAATGACCAAATCAGGGCTTTCTTGCATCGAAGGCATCAATCTTATTTTTTCGAGCCCATCTTCTAACTGCTCGAATCTTGATTTTTGAGTGTGTTCAATTATTTTATTCATGATAAAACCTTAATTGGTCTTTGGATTACTCCTCATGAAATTTATGCAAGGTAATAATAATGCAAGGTAATGATAATGTCATGTAAAATATGTCAGGATTGTGCAATGTAATGCAATGCAATCCTAAAATATAAACATGAATGCAATAAGGTATTGATTCCAAAAATGATCCCTATAGAACGACGTTCATTGAGGCTAAAAGGTTTCATTACATCAGATATTAGATATTTATAGTTACTGATGAGCTCCAGTGCCTAATTTCTTAACTTCATCCAGTAGTCCGATCAGCTTGCCTCCGTAGTCCAACACTGCGTCCATGTTCTAACTCAATGCCATCGATGTGTTAGCTAAGTCTGCCACCTTGTTGAGCCACTTTACCTGCTCGGGTAACATCGATTTTCATGTCTTCATCTATCCCCTGCTTATTTTTTCGCAGCTTGGAAGTTATCTCTACAACATTTTCAGCAGCAACCTGTTTGTTAACTTCTACATGAACCTCGTATTTACGTAAAGAAGTCCCAAACTATTCCACTTGCTCCTTGTTTTCCAACTGAAGAGTGTTGGGTTGTCCTTGCTCTGTTGTAAACTTGTTTTCAAAGCTCTTGTTAATGGCTAGGTTATTCTGTACCTCATCTCTGGAGACTGTCGTACCTATTCTCAATTTCCTCAAACTTACCTGATAGCAGCCTGACTTGATTCTCGCTTGACTAGTTTCTCTTCTTCCAATATTCTGAGTCGTCCTTCAGCTGAACAACACCGTTCATCTACACCGTAAAGCTTTTGGTGATCATTCTGCAAATTCAATTTCATCCAAGTTATCTCTCTCTTATGTGAGCTGACTGAACTCGAAAAAATATCCCTCTCCTGGGATGCCCCTATCTCCGATCTTCAAATTTAACTCCCTTGAGTGACCCACTTCAGTATTACTCAAACCTTGTCCTAGATATCGATTCTTCCTCGACTTTGCCACTCGGTTGATTGTTAGCTCACTATAGAATTGGGGTATTCCATCTTCGAAACCCAAAACACCCATCGAGATAAGATCTTGAACTTGTTCCTTAGGGCCCTTCAATTCTCAATGGTGTGACCCAAACTTCCTAAATGGTAACTGCCTTTAGCACATGTGTCCTAACCTCTCGAATAAGACGGTCTCTTCGGTAGAGACTTTACCAAGGTTATTCTCAATGAACATTAGGAGTAGTTCGGTGTACCTCACAGGACTCGAGATGTACTTCTTTTCATTACTTGCTTCTCGGGTTTCTTCTGGACCGAACTCTATTTTCTAGAAGCCTGACTCAAACATACCTTCCTCCTGTTTATTGATGCGGATCACAAAAGTGTTCAATTTGTCGTATTTGGCTGGCTTGGAGGTAGAATTCTAACTATCCCACTCTCTATTCTGATCCTTAATCGATTCTTCTTTCTGTTCGACGAATCGCTTACTTTTCATCGAAGTATTCATCTGATTCATCACCTCTGCCATCTTCTTCTTTCAACTCTTACACTTTACTTTGCTTATTACCAGTACCGTGTCGCCTATCGTGTATGACCTGAAGTCTTTAGATGATTCCTCTTCTATTGTCTCCAATCTTGTTCTGGGACAAAACCCTGGATCCATGCCCTTTAATATCTGACCAGACGACCCTTTGTCAATTATGAACGATTTCTGAGATTTGAGAAACTACTCGGGAATCAATACCTTATAAATGCGAGAATACATGCAAATGCAGTGTTGATTCTCGAACAATCTTTAAAAAACTTTCAATAATGAAAATGTCTGATTGCAAGAAACTAATAATGAATTACAAGTAACAGTTAGCTTCCTTCTGGAGATCTTGACTTCAGAAAGCAAAGCCTGTGCTCCACGTCTCGACGTCGTCTTCAGGATGATGGATGACTTCGTCTTCTCCTCTTATTCTATTCCATGGACTTGTGACGTCATGATCTTCTTTTTTGGGGCTTCTAAAAAGTACATCAACAAGTGTAGGCATAATGCAGACAATAGTTTCTTCTTCGGTTGATCTGGGTGCAAACGATCTGATCTTCAAATAATACGTCTAAACAGATGGATCCTAGCAGTCCAAAGGGGGTCTACTTAAAGTCTTTAAAACTTTTGGGTTTACATTAAAATTCTCAAAGATCATTTGGTTTAAAGATTTCCCCTCAAAAAGTTTGAACTTACTTAAAAATGAAACATTTAGGCTTTTTTTTGAAAGATTTAGGAGGGAAAATAATTCAAAACACAATAATAATATTTTCAAAATTTTTTTGATGGAGTTAAATTAAAATCTTTGAGATTTTTACAAAGGGTTAAATGTGAAGATTTTAAAATTAGTGTTCTGTAGTCCCTACTGGATCCTCTGCGCCACACGTGCCTTACTATCAGACTGTCTTCTTTCTCGATTGGTCTTTGCTCAGCCTAAATTGATATTGTAATATTATCGTTTTCGGCAAAGCAGACTTTTTTCTATTTTGAAAGCCTTTTAAATAAACTGTTCTTGAATCAACATCATGTCATGATATGCAAAATGAATGCAAATAAAAACGTTGATTTTGCTGGTAATCACCCTTTCGAACGACTTTCATAGGAATTAAAGGGTCCAGATTCTAGAGCCAGAAAAGAAGACTTCTACAGATATGCCCCTCAACATGTTTTTGGGTCGCACTCAAGGAAATGAAAATCTTGGTTAAAATTGTTGGTACTGGGTTTGTCTTCCGCTTCATGCCTTCCCCTTCATGCGTTCGAACAGGTCTATCTTTATTACCTCATTCGGGTGTGCTATCTCGGATACATTCTCATGAAGATACTAGGCTGTCTCTTCAATTCTGAATCAAATCGTTGGCTCAATCCTTGCTTATCAAAAGATTTTGAGCTTCAATGGATAGTTTTGATTCCTCGACGACTTCGCGTAGATCCAATCTTTCTGTACATTCTTCTAGTTGAGCAAGGCTGTATACTCCTCTACCGTGGGCATCATGTCTTGGTCATTGAAGGTAAAACAACAAAAAACGGGATTCCAAAGCTGGAAAATGGCTCGGAGTAAAGGCTAATTGACTCGAACATACATTAGCTGGGCTATGTCGCCATAACTGTCGGAAAACAGGTCCTGTAGTCTTCGGTCCCATCTTTCCTAAATCTTTTTAAGCTCCCACAAATCATTCTGTTGTAGGCTCTCGTGTGTATTCTTTGGCACTACACGCTTGCTCGGCAAACTGTTACCTCAGACCCGTTGATTAACCTCTGACCAATGTCGCACGACTAGGTTGATGTCGTCCTTCTTAAGATGCCTTTTTTCCATGATAAAAGATTTTTTGATTGGGCAAACCACTTGAATCAACACCTTTATGTAATGTGGATGCAATGATAATGCAACAAAAGTATGTGTAAAATAAAAAAAAAGTAAAAATAAAACACAAAAAGAATGAGTTAGTACCAGATAAAAATAATAAATACATAAATAGAAGGTAAATTTAAATAAAGCAAACAAACAGAATAACCTTATATATATCATGTCTAAACACTTAGGTTATCCGCATGGTTCTAAAGGGGTGGGCTTTCTATATTCCCTATATGCAGTGTTGGTGTTAGGAGGTACCCGAATTGTCCTTACTATCCCCTACTAAGAGTACCAAGGCCCCCGATCATCACCCATTATAAGCTCCTTTCAACCGGGTTCAATTCAGGGGGACCCATTCACTTATGCCCCTACGAAGGAACGATATCCTTACGAAAGAATAAGGTAATCGAGCCCTGGAGGTACTTGCTAGGCCCATACGGAGGAACGATATCCTCACGAAAGCATTAGCGTTTTCCCCCCACTTAAAAAGGTTGGGTTTATATGTCAAATTTTAAATGCGTTAAAATAAACGCGCAATTATAACCGAATGTTACTTTAATAGTCACTTTAATTCGAAACTTCCGATATTAGTAAAGCGGTAATTATTTAAAAAAACCTTGACTCTCATTTGTTTTTGAAAAACAAAAATTATTTCCAACGGAGTCGCGATCTGTAGCGATGTCTTTCTTTTTTCGCTAAAAAACGGGTTTCTGTGTTTTGGAGTCTTTCGGTCATTTAAAAACATGTATTCCTTGGGGTTTTAGAAAAATTGTACGTTATTAAAAATGGAGTCGCCACCGACCATTGAGGTAGGCCGGACACCATAAAGCCAGAGATTTGAAAATTATTGGGTTCGGGAGTCGGTTACGGATGGGGAAGGATTAGCACCCCAACACCGCCCAAAATTGGTACTTTAATAATTACCGCTTTATCAATATTAGATTTTTCGGATTAAAGTGACGATTAAATTAAAATTTGGTTATGAGTGCGAGTAAATTTTAAGAGCCCCGTTATCCGAGAGTAAAGGCCCAACCACCATCACTACGCCTGATACTGGCCTCGTTTATGCTCGGATAAAAGGGCACCGCATTGACAAAATATATATCCGTTATGATACTAACATGGCAAATAAATTAAATGCGATAAAAATTAAAAACATACATACATAAATATTAATCTAACACATAAATAAAAACAAATCTAACGTAAATAAAATACTAATCTAAAACATTCATAAATATTAATCTAATACATAAATAAAAACAAATCTAACATAAATAAATTATTAATATAAAACATAATTAAACATACAAACTAAAAATAAGAATACAATTTTAAATTAACTAATACTCCATTAAATTATAAAAATTACAACACAAATAAAAAAGGAAGAAAATATACCTAATTAGGAGCTCGAATGACGAACCCCGACTGAACCCCACCAAGATCTACCACGACCTCTCCAAAAATTAACTAGATCGGATCCAAAATAAGACCTCGATCGAATGTTGGATCCAACCAACTGGGGTCGAGGGCACTGCCCTCGTCCCCGGTCAGCCTTGAGGCCGGCCTCGCTCCCAATTTGGGGAGCCGATTTCATGCCAAATTTCCATGGCATTTTGGCGTGTTTTGTGGGTGTCAAGCAAGCTCTCCCCATGCCTTTATTTATAGGCAAGTGGGGGGAGGTTAAAGGTGACGTGGAACACCCTCCTCCATGCAATTTCCTTTATTTTGCTTTTTAATTTTTAAATTATTTGTTTACTTTTTTATATTATATTATTATTATTATTATTGATTTTTTTCATTAATTTTATATTAATAATATTACTATTAAACTAAAACTAATAATACTAAAACCCGGTCAAAAATGAGTGATTACAGCTAGCCTGACTTTAATGTGTTTTGTTACTTTTGTTAGCTTGGTTCGACGTGAGACACGTTTTATGGTTGGTAATGCTAAAATCAGGCAGAATAACGTTGAGGAAGAGAATCCTACTAATGTTTTACCTCCTCCTCCTCTGTTGGTTCCGCGAGTCAATGTTGGGGTTGGTGGTATGCCTCAGGCTCATCAAGTGCCGATATTTGGTGATCTAACTCCGTTAGTTTAGGCAATAACGAGAGCTTTTCAAGCAGCAATGGCTGGAGTGCATGCGCAGGCACCGGTACCTGCAGTGGCGGTTAACCCAGGATTACCTTTGGAGCGTCTCCACAGTTTGGGAGGTGTTGAGTTTAGGGGTTTAAGCCCTGAGGTAGCCGAGGGTTGGCTGGAGAGTACAGTCTGTATTCTAGATCAAATGGGCTGTAATGATGAGCGAAAGTTGGGTTGTACAGTGTCGCTATTGCAGGGTGATGCTTTTCATTGGTGGGTGACCATAATTACTAGTGTCCCAGATGCAGATGTAACTTGGGAGTTCTTTCGAAAGCTTTCAAGAAGAAGTGTATTGGTCCTCAGTATCTGGATGCGAGGAAGTGGGAGTTTATGTCCTTGGTTCAGGGCGGTATGACCGTGGCAGATTATGAGGTGAAATTCGTCTGTTTGAGTCAGTATGCTTCAGAGTTAGTTCTAGATGATCATGAGAGGTGCAACAGGTTTCGCTATGGGTTAGTGAAGGATATCAAAACATACTTGTTGGCGGTGGACTATACAGATTTTGATGTGCTTGTAAATCGTGCTAAAGACATTGAGCAGTCCTTGAAGGTGTCAGGACAAGGTTCAGGCATGGTCTCAAATAAGTGAGGAGTTGATTCTGACTATTCTGGGAGGCAAAATAGGAGGTTTTGAGATAAGAGGCACAAGCCGGATCACAGACGTGGTGGTGGCCATGGTAACCAAGGTGTTCGTATTGTAGCTGAGTGTGAGCATTGCAGACTGCGCCACACGGGTGAGTGCTGGGGAAATACCATGAGTTGCTGGATATGTAGATCTCCTAGTCATGTGAAGTGTGACTGTCCTCGTGCTGTGGGTGATGCACCGGTTTGGGCTGTTGTACCTGCTAGGGGCCGAGGCCGTGGCAGGGTAACTCTCAGAGGTACGAGGATGATCAAAGAGCTGTGGCTCATGCTGTTGTGGTACAACCGGAGAATGGTGGACTGGCACGGATCTATGCTCATCGTGAGGGGTGCAATGACACAGATATGATCGCAGGTACTTTCACCTTGCAATCTTTATTGTTGTTTTCTTTGATTGATTCGGGGTCTACTCATTCATACATCCTAAGTGAGCATGCATCATTGTTAAATGTTTCTATTGAGATATTGGATGTTGGCATGTTGGTAACTAGTTCTTTTGGGGAGAAGGTTACAACTAGAAGGTTGTATAGGTGTTGTTCTTTGGCAGTGCAAGGTCATGAATTTTCCGTGGATTTGATGGAGTTGCCAGTCCATGGTTTTGACGTTATCTTGGGTATGGATTAGTTAAGTAACCACAAGGCAGTAGTGGATTGCAAATCTAAAAGGATTTCTCTAAAGTTGGCCGATGCTTATAAAGTTGTGGTGGTAGGTGAGAATGTAAAATTCTTGTCCAATGTTGTTTCGGCTACCCGAACGGAGAAGATGATGTTTGATGGTTGCCAAGCTTATTTGGCTATTGTTATGAATTTGAAAGCCAAGGGTGTTCGGGTGCGGGACATTCGAGCTGTTTGTGATTATCCAGAAGTTTTTCCTGAAGAGTTGCCTAGTTTACCTCTGGATAGGGAGGCGGAGTTTCGCATTGAAACTTATGAAGGTACAACTCTGGTGTCCATTGCTCCTTATCAGATGGCACCGAATGAGTTAAAAAAGTTGAAATCGCAGCTTTAGGAGTTGTTGGATCATGGGTTCATTCAACCGAGTGTTTCTCCTTGGGGTGCTCCAATTCTCTTTGTGAAAAAGAAGGATGGATCGATGCGTATGTGCATTGATTATCGGCAGTTGAATAAGTTGACAGTGAAGAACAAGTATCCATTGTCACGGATTGATGACTTGTTTGATCAGTTTCACGAGGCAGCAGTGTTTTCAAAATTAGATTTAAGGTCGGGGTATTATTATTTGAAAGTTAAGGATGTAGATGTTCATAAAACGGCATTTCGTACGAGGTACATCCATTACGAGTTTCTAGTGATGCCGTTTGGTTTGATAAATGCCCCAGCGGCTTTCATGGGCATGATGAATAGAGTGTTTCATGAGTACCTAGATTGGTTTGTGGTGGTTTTTATCGATGATATACTCGTGTACTCTCGTACTGAGGATGAGCATGATCTGCATTTGCGAATTGTGTTGGAAGTATTGAAGGATAATCAGTTATATGCCAAGTTTAGCAAGTTCGAGTTTTGGCTTAAGGAGGTGATGTTTCTCAAACATATGGTATCCGCAAAGGGAATTCGTATTGATCCACAGAAAATTGAGGCTATTCTCAATTGGAAATAACCTAAGACCCTGTCAGAAGTGTGTAGTTTCCTTGGTTTGGCAGGCTATTATCATCGTTTTGTGGAAGGGTTTTCTAGTATTGCAGCTCCGTTGACAAAGTTGCTGCAAAAGAATGTTCCTTTCGTTTGGACGGAGAAGCAACAGCAGGGCTTTGAGAAGTTGAATGAGGTTTTGACACATGCACCTGTGTTGATTCAACCGGAATCTGGGAAGGAGTTTGTGGTTTATAGTGATGCATCACATATGGGTACGGTTTGTGTGCTGATGCAATATGGAAAGGTTGTGGCTTATACGTCGAGGCAGTTGAAGGTTCATGGGCGCAATTACCCAACTCATGATTTGGAGCTTGCGGCGGTGGTGTTAGCCTTCAAGATTTGGTGACACTACCTTTTATAGAGAGAAGTGTGTGGTCTTTACGGATCATAAGAGTTTGAAGTATTTAATGTCTCAAAAGGATTTTGAACCTTAGGCAACGAAGGTGGCTGGAGTTGCTTAAGGATTACGACTTGACAATTGAGTATCATCCTGGAAAAGCCAATGTTGTTGCGGATGCGTTAAGTCGTAGGGTGGCGGTTGAGCTTAGGGCAATGTTTGCAAGGTTGAGTGTGAATCGGGAAGGTGGATTGTTGGCTGAACTTCAAGTTAAGCCTACGCTGTCACAACTGATTAAGGCAAAGCAACCTTATGATGATTCTTTGGTTCCTCATGTTAAATACATAGCAGATGGTAATTCGACAGATTTTCATTTTGATGATGATGGGGTTTTGTGCTTCAAGGGTTGAATAGTGGTGTTGAAAGTCTCAGAGCTTAGGCATACTATTTTGGAGGAAGCATATTCTAGTCCTTTTGCTATGCACCCTGGTAGTACCAAAATGTATCGTGATTTGAAGGAAAAGGTACTATTGGGTTGATTTGAAGAAGGATGTGGCGAAATTTGTATCAAAGTATATGGTGTGTCAGCGGGTTAAAGCTGAACATCAGTTTCCATCTGGAATTTTGCAACCGTTGAGAATTCCAAAGTGGAAATAGAAGAGAATCACCATGGATTTCGTGTTAGGATTGCCGTTGACACTGACTAAAAAGGATTCCATTTGGGTGGTTGTCGATCGCTTTACAAAGTGTGCACATTTTCTGCCAGTGCATATGAATCACACCTTGGACAAGCTAGCGGATTTGTTTATCTCTGAGATTGTGCTTTTGCACGGGGTACCAAAGTCGATCGTTTAGGATAGAGATCCGAGGTTCACGTCAAGATTTTGGATATGTTTACATCAGGCCTTGGGTTCGAGGTTGAGTTTCAGCACAGCGTATCATCCTCAGACGGATGGGCAGTCTGAGCGAGTTATCTAGGTCTTGGAGGATATGCTAAGGTGTTGTATTATTTAGTTTCAAGGAACCTAGGAGAAGCATTTGTCGTTGGTGGAATTTGCTTATAATAACAGCTATCAAGCGAGTATACAGATGGCGCCATTTGAGGCATTGTATGGCCGGAGGTGTCGTACGCCTTTGTGCTGGGCTGAGGTAGGGGAAAAGCATGTTTCCTTGCCTCATGTGTTGAAAGAAACATGTGAGAAAGTTAAGCTTATGTGTGAACGCTTGAAAGTGGTTGCGGATCAGTAGAAAACTTACGCTGATTTAAAGCGTGGGGAAATTGAATATGGGTGGGCGATCGTGTGTTCTTGAAGGTGTCACCGTGGAAAAAAGTGATGCGGTTCGGACGTAAGGGTAAGCTTAGTCCGAGGTTTAGTGGACCGTATGAGATTGTGTAGAGAGTTGGTCTTGTGGCTTATCGGTTGAGGTTTCTTCCCGAGCTTGAGAAAATACATGATGTGTTCCTTGTATCCATGTTACGGAGGTATCGGTCAGATCCTTCGCATGTTATGCCGGTGGAGCATATTGAGTTGAAACTGGATTTATGTTTTGATGAGGAGCCGGTGGAAATCCTTGATTCCAGCAGAAATGTTCTACGGGGTAAGATGATAGAACTAGTTAAAGTCTTGTGGCGACATCGAGGTGTCGAGGAAGCCACTTGGGAAAGCAAGGCAGATATGTTAGAGCAATTTCCGCATCTTTTTCCTCTAGGTAAATTTTGAGGGCGAAATTTCTTAAGAGGGGGAGAGTTGTAACGCCCCGGTTTTGGGCCTAGCGATTTTGGGGCTGGTTAGACGGTCTAGTGGACCGGGTTAGAGATTCGAGTCAAATTCAAGAGCATATATTTTTCTAAAAGATAAAATTATGGAGAAATATTTAAAAATCATATTTTATTATATTGAAAATATTGGTGAAAGGAATTTTGAAAAACGAGCTTTGGAAGGGTGACATTTTGGCTAGTGACCAAAATGCAATTTTTTTAAAACTATTTTAAAAGGGTGGTTGTTTTGTAAAGATTCAAAACTTAGAATCTTTATGGAGCTATTTTACAATTTGGTCTAATCTGAGTATTCGCTTAATTGAGATTATTTTAAAATGGTTTTAATTAAAGAATTAAAAAAGGATTTGGTTAAAAAAGTAGTTATTTTCCTAAAACGCATTTTGACATAAGTTTTCTTTTCTCAAATTTTCTCTCAAAACACTCTCAGCCAAACACTCTTTTTCCATCATAAATTTAAGGTAATTATCTTGATTTCTTTACTCATTAATTTGCTAAATGATTCCTCAATTTGTTTTCCAAAGATCTTATTGAATTTCTTTGCTTTTCAAGAAGAAAAACCATCCAATTAAGGGGAAACTCACTCATTGGAGGTAAGCTTCGTTCTTCTCCTCTAATGAAATGTTCTTTACTGAAATTCCCAAGTTCTTGGCTCTTTACATATGATTTTCAATAGGTTTTGAGTTATAGATTTTAGCTTAATTGAGGTTTTATTGAAGAATCTTGTGATTTTCAATTTGGATCTGTTTTTCCAGTGTTGTAGATTGATTTCAATCTTATTTTGGATTTATTATAAGGTGGATAAGTTGTTTTTAATAATGGAATCTCAGAATTGGTTGAATCTCTAATTGTTTAGGTTGATAGCTAAGGGTTTTTGGGTTGTTTAAGGTGTTTAATCATTGCTGGAAGTAAAAGGATGTTGGGAATGAGTTTTTAGATGTAAATTGATGAAGCTTGATGTTTAAGATCGTTGTTATATGGTTGGGTTAAGATTGAGTAGTGTTTGAGGTTGATTTTGGTAAGTTCAGATGAGTTTTGAGTGGGCATCTTGAGAGCTACAGGATTATGGGTTAAGACAGAGTATTGGATGCATTTTAATACATGTTTCCTCTAGTTTTGTGTAATATCCCAAATTTTGGCTAGTGACCAAAAAGGTATATTTTGAAAGTTTTGGGGTTAAAAGTATAAACTTTGGAAAAGTTTGGGGGACTAAAGTTTAAATTTTCCCAACAAGTGATTTTATTCATATAAGGGTGAATCTGATCGAAATAAGAACCTTGATATCAGTTTTGAGAATTAAGATACAGTAGAAGGTATCGAATTTGGATCGAATAAAATTGTTAAGCGTGCTTAGGACATGGAAATAAAAAGATGGGTGACTTCTGGGAAGGTCCCATAAAAGTATTTCTGATCGATAATTTGGACTAAGTAAGAGTAAAGAATATTCGTACAAATTTATGATAAAGGATTTCTAAGAGAAATTCTACTCTTTGAAGATTTTCGATTATTATTGGGATAATAGACTGGGTTAAGAAAATTCAGTCTAAGACTTTAGGAAAGGAAATTTTTTTTGTAAGATGATAGTGTTCATTTTTCGAATATGGAAATATGAAATTTTTGGAATAAATCTGATAGCTCAATAAAGGTGAAATCGCAGTAAAAGTATTTTATGAATATCGAGAAATTGGATCGAAATGAAATTTCAGAGGCAGATCCAAAAGCCATGGAAAAGTCATAAAATATTATTTTATGAATATTTTATTATAGTTGGTTGGATTCCAACTAGACTTAGTTGAATTTTTACAAGAATGGCAAACTAGTAAATAAAAACTAGTTAGAAGGCAAATTGGTAATTTTGCCCCAATGGCATTTTTGAAATATTTAAAAAGTGACAAGGACAATTTTGAAGAAGAAAATGGAAGATTAAATCTTGGCCCTTGATTAATGATAAGATCAATCTCAAACGTTGGATTAAAAGGGCATTTTAGTAATTTCACTATCTAAATGAATTTAAAATTCATTTATACAAGACAAGTGGCCAAATTGGTTGAAAAACAAAAATGATGAATTCATCCTTAAAATTTTGAAATATGAGGGGGAGAAAGAAAGAAAAATGGAGAAAAATTTTCCAAGTTCGATTCAAGCCCCGAAACTCGATTTTCAGGTAATATTTTCAACTGCAAAGTTGTTCTACTCTTCAAGCTCTATCTTTTGGTGTAAATAATTCATGGAAAACATGCTTGATTGATGAGAATTTTGCATGAGAATAAATTAGGGTTTATGGAAAAAGTTTAGGGCTTTTGGAATTTTATGATTTCATGATGAAATCAAGTTGAAATCAAGCTAGTATAATGTTAAAATAATGTTATCGAGTTGAGGTTTAAACCCTACATATTTTAGTTTATAAGAAGATGATTAGGGTTTATGGATTCAAGTTTAATTTAGGGTTTGTGATGTTGAATTAATGATCTAATAAGCTTGAATTGTTATTTGGAAACAAAATCCTAAGTTAAAAGTATAGGGACCATTTCAAAAATTTTGAAAGTTAGAGGACTAATCAGATTTTTTTATGATTTTGAAGTGTATTTATGCTATTATTGAAGTTGGAGATGTGAAATTGAAGTTAGAATGTTAAACCGATGTTGAATCGAATTAGTGACCATTTTGACAAATTGTCAAAGTTAAGTGACCAATTCAGAAATGAGGTTTTAGGGGAGGATTAAATCTGAATTTTAGTTATAATGATGGATTTAAGATAGCAATGTTGATTTGAGGACTAAATTGCAAAGTTAAGAAGCTAGAATCCTTATCTTTGCATTTTAGTGATTATTTCGGTTAAGAAGGAAAATTAAAGGAAACTATTGTGAATAATTATTTGATGAATAAGGTGATAAGTTGATGTTTTAAAGTAAATAATGGACTAAATTAAAAAATAGAGAAGTAAGGATAAGTTAGTATAAAAGTTGAAGTTAATTATGGAAGCTGTGTAGAAAACTGGATTATGGCAGTAAGTTTGAAAATTCACCATAAATTTTACAAAATTGGTTAGATGGTGAATTTTATACCTATGTAAAGATTTTTTCGTCTAGTTTCGTTTCCAACAAACGAAAACTGATTTCGAGTTTCGAGTAAAAAACATATGAATTTTTAGGTGGTGAAAGGTCAGAAAATAGTATGGCAATCTGTTCCGAAATCAGCACTGAAAATTGACTTTGAAAATATGTCATAAATCGTACGAGTTGAATTTGGGCTATTAATTTATATGGGTGAAAATCTTATTGAATCTAGTTTCTTTCAGAAAAAACGGAATCAAATTTTGAGTTTTAGATCATTTTATAGAAATAAATCTTCAAAGGTAGTGCAAGGTGCCAGAAAATGGAATTTGAGACATTTTATATCTAATGTTAGTTAGCAAGCTTGGAGGAATTATTTGAAGTTCAAAATGGTCATTAGGGACCAAAAAATAAGTTTTGGACAGTATAAGAAATGAAGGAAATTTTGTATATTCGAATGATTAGATTTGATATCATGTTTAAAATATTGTTAGATTTGAATCTAACAAGTGTTATTCACATTCATGTGATTAATGAAGTTTGGATCCGAATCAAAAGAAGGTTCGAGGCACTATGAAAGAAAGGATCGAATAGAGCTTAGTGAGGCAAACTAATAAATGGCCCAGGTGAGTGCATTTTTAAATGTTTGCATTACATTGAAAATGGCATTGCATTTCTCTATAATACATGATATGATACATTGCTCGACATGGCAAGCTTGATGGAATACCAGGTATGAATTATTGTTTGCATAAATGATGATGCATTATGTATACATGAAATAAGGATAATGACAAGACTAAAATGAAACAAGATACACCTGGGGATCCACGCCTATAGTGCAAATGCACTAAAATGTGTTTATATAAGAATCAAAGAGCGTCCTTATATGAGGAGCAAAGAGTGTCCTCTCGAGTATGTACTCTATATGGAACTACGATGCAGATAGGCTATAGGGTTTCCATGGGCCTCTAGCCAGACACAATGATAATAATAACAAGATGATACATGATTCAGATGTTACATGTTACTTGCTACAAATGTTACATGATTACATGATACATGAATAAGAAGTTACATGTAACATAACCGAGAAGCACATGACATACATGATAGAAAGGTTACATGATATATGATAGAAATGTTTCATATATTACTTGATAGAGATACTTCATGATTTACATGTTAGTAAGAATACATGATATACTGATATATATGACATATTGTCAATTATATAGAATGGGTAATACACTCATTACATGACATATCAATTTTTATTACTTTATGTTTTTAATAAATTGTTTTATATGCCTCACTAAGTTCGTACTTAGCGTGTGATTATTTCACACGTAGGCCAAGCTAGAGCACTTGAAGAGGAGTCAAGCATGCTGTTCAAGCTACAATATGCAGAACATCAGTAAGACATTCTAAATTATGACAATCTCTAGTGGGCAGGTAAACTATTTACTTACTAATAGTATATGATGTAGTAAATTGAATTATAATGATAGTTTAAATAATCAGCTAGACGATGAATCGTATAGGGATAAAAACTTTAAGCTTAACTTTTAGTAGCATGTTTAAGTAACATCAATAATGTATATTCAATTACGAGTATACATTATGTGTGTTATATTTTGTGTGGCCGAAATAGGGGATAATCAAGGCGTAGCATCTTGAGGTGGTTCTAGACTTGCCCGGGTCTTGTTTCGCGGTAGCAAGCAAGGTGAAGTGAAATTGGTGAGTGGAAACGGTCTTAAAAGTCTTTCAAAGGTTTGAAAGTGGTTTTGGGAGTTTAGTATAAGCTTGAAACACTTACCTAAGCTAGGAAGTAAGTTTCCCTCTTTTGCTTTTCAATATCGGTTCAGATATGAGCATGTGTGATTCATGTTTTAGTCGTAAACATGCTTTACTTTTTGCACTATAAATGCATGATTTTAAAGTACATATGCAGTGGCTTAAAGGTATATTTAATGCTAGTGAGCATTGGTTTTTATTCCGGTCGGGAATTTGATATTGCTATGGCAATGTGATTTGCATATGTGGGGATTTTGTGTAATGCATCGTAAAACAGTGAGTAAATGGTTTTGTAAATGATATATTGGCTATGTGACAAGGTGAGAAAACATTCGGATATAGTTGGCATGCCAATAGGATAAAGTGCACTATAATATGGTTAAAAATCGATCGTGGGTTAAGAGTCTTTGAGGTATAGCGGTTGACTACCCGGACTATGTTGTTATCACTGGGGTTGAACGGTCGGTTCCTCTTGTTGATGTAAAGCTTGCGGTCTGCAAGGTTTTAAAGTCATGCGGTCGGCATGGGTTAATATTGATGATGGTCGGTCATTAAGGGAGATCCGTGTATCCGAAGTGTAAAGTTAACGGTCGGTTAACTAGAGGTTAGCGGCTGGCTAATCAAGGATAGTGGTCGACTATCTGGGGTCACTATAATTGCCAATATACTAGAATTCTAATGTTGAACCTATATTGGGATTTGTAATTTGTTTTTCCCTAGTTCTAAGCGTGTGTAATGCTGTGATTGCGGAGTTTGATTGATGTTGTTAAGTTCGTTGTGCATCGTCACCTATGGTTGATGTTGTGAGGTCTTCTAGGCATGCATCTAGATGGTCTTGTTGTGATGGTATGCTTTGATGATCTAATCCTGCTGAGTATGGTTTTGATGTGTTGATGGTATGGTGTTATTGCTGGTAATTGCTTAGTATTTTGGTATGTGTGGTGAAGTTCTTTAGAGAGCATGCCTTTAGATTGATTCTTTTGGTATCATGAGTTTGTATTGTGGTTAAACCATGGTACAAGGGTTGATGTATGTAGTATTAAATGTTTATACTCAAGTATGCAAGTTGCTAGGATCTAAATGCATCTAGATTTGGGTGAAAAACCTGTAGAAATTGACATTACAGGCCTCTAAGTACCGATACGCAAGGGACCGTATCAGTACGCAAAGGCAAACTAAGGCAGGCAGCATCGATACGAGTATACGAGTACCAGTACGGTTAAGCAATTCAAGCTTGGCGTACCGATACGGGATAGAGTGTACCGGTGTAGGGATTCGTTACTGGAAAATCACTTTTTTAAGGAAAACCCGTGTACCGATACACCAAGGGTTTGTACCGATACGAATTTAATACTGTACATGCTGATGTGGCATATCGATATGGTACATTGTGTACCGGTACGCGTGGCTGCTCTGTATCGGTACGGCCATGTACGTATCGGTACGGGTGGCAGTTTTTACAGGTAATGTCCTGGAAATCAGTTTCTGGTTTCTTACATTTTAGTCCCTAAGTTTATAATATGTAATTGAATGCTTTTGGATGAACATTTTGACCTAAAATTTGTTATGTGGGCATGTAAATGGACTAATTGAGGACTGGTAATCTTAAATTCAATTTTGGTTTTTTAGTTTAAAGTATTTAAGTTTTAGTCCTCAACCTCGGTTAAGATGAAATTGATTGACTTTTGTGATTCGTTTCATTCGAGAAATTTTCACTATGAACATGTAGGAACATTAATTTGCACGAGCCCGATACGGCTTACCAATTCTCTCATACCAAATTTTAGAATCATAAACGCGAAACTTACCAATTCTCTCATACCAAATTTTAGAATCATGAAGCTTCTTGAAACTCAAGCAGAAACCCCTCGAGTCAAACCATGGTTGTCAAGACTTCAGAGAATCTAAAGATCCTCAAAATAACATATAACTATTTCCTACTCTTCACTTGCCCTCGGGTACACTCAGAAGCAAAAATATTCAAAAAAATAACTTCTAAACTCATAATGGATATATACACAATCTAAAACATTCTTAACAATTACACTCCGAAGACATATCAAAATTTCACGTGAAAGAATAATTTAGAATTATGACAAATCGAAGGTAATTTAGTAATTCGAAGCAAATGGTTATTTTGGTCAAAGAACAAGAAGGGCATTTCAGTCATTTCACTCGAATATAGAAACAATGGCTTCACAAGGAAAACTAGCTAATTTGTAGGTTTCAATGATTGAAAATGAATCATTGGATCATTCTAATGGTTTCGTAAGTCTACGGTATGGGGTAAAAGGCCCAACTTATTGTAATGTCTCAAAACCAACAAAATCAGACATTCTAGGACACAATACATTGAAACTCTTCATAGAGTTTAGAAACTTAAGATAGAGTATTGTAACCCACATACAAGTATCGAAACTCAAATTGATTCTAAAATTCCAAAATTTTAAATTTAGCTGAAAGTTTTGAGGTTTCAAAACCTTCCCCTAAAACTTCACAAATTGGTTAGAGAAAGGTTCTCTAAACCCCTAAATCAAATCTCATACCTCAAACACAATACAAACATAAAGTAGAACTTAAGGTAGCCATTTTAAACACAAGAAAGGATTTAACCAAACATACACAATTATCATACAACAATTTATAATCAATCAAGCATAAAACCCTACTTTATAAAATTTCAAAAAGGTAGTAAAGTACACAGATGGTCACCAAACTTTTAGGGCCCTTTTAGTTTGGTCACCAAGCTTTTAAAACTTCTCTAGGATCATCTAACTTTTATTTCGCTTTCATTTTGGTCCCTCTCGTTACCTATTGTTAAAAAATGATGATGTGGCCCGTTAGTTTTTATTTTTCTTATTAAAATAATATAATTTAAACCATTTGCTACTAATTAAAATATTTAAAAACATTTCCCCAAAATTTTTGTTTGAAACTCTAAAAATCTAATGTTTATAGTATCTTGTCTTTCTTTTATTTCTCTTTCAGCACACAATGGGCGTAGTTTTGTGACGTAAGGTAATGGGAGGGATCAAAACGAAAGCGAAATAAAAATTAGGTGACCCCATGAAAGTTTTAGAAGTTTTGTGACCAAAATAAAAGTGCCCTAAAAATTTGGTGACCATCTGTATACTTTACCCTTTTATTAATTATAATGTTATTCCATGTTTGTCTATTAATCGAAAATAATTAATATGCTATTATTTTTAAAGCTAAGGATCATCTTATAACTTTTTATAATTAAAAGATTTAAAAATATCCTACCACCAATGAACCATTTGCGTAATTTACACTTTGCGCCATTCTATCACTGTCCATAAAACTTTAATTTCCTTCGAATGGATCATCACCGTAAAGTGATATCTAAAAAAAAGGCAATTATTCAAAACTAGGGAGAGTTGACATTTTTGTGTGCCATAAATGATAAATGACAAATATCTGCTGGGATGGCTTAATCACTCATATAGTGTAAGCATATGGAAACACAAAACAATTAAGGCCCTCTTTCTGATCTCATCACCTGGTTCAACTTGTAAGGGTGATAATGGTGAAAACTTCATCTCTTCATTTTTGTTTCATTTCATGCTTAGTTCTATTTATTTTTGCAGGTTCTTGGTACCTTCCTAGCAATTCATCGTCGCCCGATAACTCAAAGCAAACTACATGGTGCTTTTTCAAGAATCGGATATTCTCCAACTCCAAGGCCTGCTTAGTTTTGGATGCCCAAGTTCAAAAAACCGATAGACCACGCAGCTGAGATCCCTCACCATCCACTAGACCGTCTTACTGCGCAGTAAATCAATTGCATCCGGACCATCCTCTCATCTTATGAACCCTTTTCATCCGCCTTCCCAATCATTCACTCTTTAATGCTTGATGAACCAGACAAGTTGAAGGTTCTTATATGGAGAAAAGGTTACCCATTTCCTCCGAGAAAAGTAGATGTTTTGGCTATGTTAAATGGACAATCCCATGTGCTTACTGATAAGTGTTCAAAAGTACTATTTTTCTTACCCTTTGTACTCATATTATTGTTAGACTTAGGCTCATATTAGTTGCATAATTAGCCATTCATGCATTAATCCATGTTTCCTTCCAATGTTGAGCTTGATTACACAACTTGGTACTTTTTGTGGGAAAAGATGCTGCTTTGGTGTGTTTTTTGTGTATGTGCAGGATCATTTGCCAAAGCGAGGCTAGAGCTAGTTGCCAGGGCAATGCATGAAGGAGACTCCGAGTCAGTTGCCAGGGCAATTGTCGACAAAGAGCAAAGGTGATATGGTAGTCAAAATTGATGACTAGACAAGCCCAAGATGACGTGGAGCAAAGCCCAATCCCAAAGGAATTTGATTTCCATGAAGAGATTAAAGAAGAATTAAATTCCAAGAAGATAGGAGAAGTTCTAGTAGGAATATAATTATAATAAAGAATTATATTCTTTAAAGATAATTTAATTCCAACTTAACTTCCTCCTCAATGAAGGACTTTGACCTAGCCCTATAAATAAGAGGGAGATTTCGACAACTCAAGGAGAGCAAGAGAGGGGAATTTCGACAACTCCAAGGAGGGCAAGAGGAGAGAATTTTCGACAAGCATCTAGGGCAAGGAGGATTTCGACAAGCCTCCTTCTTCATCTTTTTCTTTCTTGTTCGATTGGGTTCATGCTAGGGATTATTTATCTTGTGATTCTTTGGAACCTAGCCATGAACTAAATCTATTTGGCTATGGTTATTGTGTTTTGTGGTTGTGAGAAACTTTTGGATTTTGTTTAGGTAATAAGAGTTTGCACTTTTCTATTCAAGGTTTATTCATTCTTGGTTCTTATTCTTGTTTGCGAGTGAATTGGGAGAGGATCTCGTGATTTCATCTATTTATCTAATATCGGGAGAGTTAGATTCAAGAAACGGATGAATATGATCTTTATTCAATCTACTGATGGTGAAGATTAATTCGGCTTAGGAATAAGTCAAGGATTTCAACTGCTAAGAGGAGTGCAAGATTGGTTGTTGTTCACCCTTGATTCACGCAGGGATGTATTATCAAGGCATGCACAAGTAGCTAAAGTTTCGACTTAGGGATAAGAAGAAACCATTGAAGAACGCTCTGCCGAACCTTGAAGGTTGCTGCCCAGACGCCCATGTAGTTGCCTAAGTAGTTGCCCAGGCAACCATCGAGTAGTTGCCAAGGCAATCCCATGCACTCTTTTACCAAGACGATCCAATCGGCTATCATACCTCAACTCACGATAACCTGACCCATCTCTCTCTCATTTGATCTCATCTATTCTTTTACTTTATTGCTTTCTAGATTAGTTATTAGTTAAAACTCCTATAATCCTTTATTTGTGTTTTTACTTTTTACAGTGCAAGAGACTAGATTGTTGAAGTGGCACCAATCCCTGTGGAGACGATATCTTTTATACTATAACTTGCAACGTGTATACTTGCACAATTGCGTAGCACTTTTTACGCGCAACAAGTTTTTGGCGCCGTTGCCGGGGATTGGCAATAGCGACTTTGTTTTTATTTTCTTGCACTTTCTTTTTACTTTTCTTGTTTAAGATTCAAAGGGCTAACAAACTTTGGTTTTGCATTGGTATATAACCAGGGCGAGACCGACTACACCAGAATATCCCTTTGATCCAGAAATCGAACGAACCTTACAAAGACTTAGACGAAGGATAAGAGTAGCAATGGCTAATCAAGACGGCAATATGAATCAAGATGTTCTAGCAGGAGGAGGAGTGATTCTTGCACGAAACAGAACTATTAGAGACTATCTTGAATAAGATCTTGATGGACTTAATCCAGGAGTTGTCGCACCCGAAATTGAAGCCGACCACTTTGAGTTAAAACCGGTAATGTTTAATATGATCAACACAATTGGTCAATTTGGCGGCTCAGCAACTGAAGGTGCACGACAACATCTAAAATCTTTCCTCGAGATTTGCAACTCGTTCAAAATACACGGAGTCACCCCCGATGTCTTACGATTAAGATTATTCCCCTATTCACTGAGGGATAGGGCGAAAGCATGGTTGAATAGCATTCCTGCCGGATCAATAGCATCTTGGACCGATCTTTGTCGTGATTTCCTTGCTCGGTTTAATCCTACAAATTTGACTGATAAGCTTCGTAACGACATTACTTCTTTTCGGCAGGCAGATGATGAATCCATGTACGAGGCTTGGGAGCGATATAAAGAACTTCTACACAGATGCCCCCTACACGGATTCCCGGTGTGGACTCAAGTAACAATGTTTTACAACGCCGTGAATACACCAACAAGGATGATGCTAGATGCCTCGGCAAATGGCATACTCCTAGATAAGTCACCGGAGGAAGCAATGCAAATTTTAAACAGGCTGGCCAAGAATGATTATCAATTCCCATCTACTAGAAGAGGAGGAGTTAGACACCAAGCCACAATACATGAACTAGGATCATAATATTCAATTTCGGCACAATTGGCCACTTTAACCAAGATGGTCCAGAACATGCAAAAACCAAACAACACACATGAAGTCAAGGTAATGGATTCTTTTTGTGAGTTATGTGGTGATAACCATGATTCTTCTGAATGTATGCAGAATCCTGAATCCAGCTTCTATGTGGGGAATTACAATCGGAACAACAGCGTGATGTCCAATACATACAATCCAGCTTGGAAGAAGCACCCAAATTTTTCATGGAGTAATCCCAACAATGCTCTAAACCAGAACAATCAGAATGCACAAGCATCGGGATTCCGGCAGAATATGCCACGGCAACAGTTGCCGCAGCAACAACCGACAACATCTAGTTATTTGGAAAATTCTCTAAATGCTTTTATGATGAAAACTGAATCTTATATGGTTGAGAATAGTAACTTCATAAAAAGAACTGATGCTTTTATTAATAGGACCGAGATGAGATTGCAAAACCAAGATGCGGCAATCAAATCATTGGAAAATCAAGTCGGACAGTTTGCTCAAAATCTGAATACTAGATCGCAAGGAGGTTTACCTAGCGATACTGAAGTCGCAAGAGGAACTGGCCATGAGCAATGTAAGGCAATCACCACTAGAAGTGGCCAACAACTTAGAGAGGCTCAAACTCGCTCATCAAACAAAACTCCACAAAAAGATCAAGACGAACCTAGCGGCAAAGCCTCAGATGCTGAACCAGGAATTGCCTCGGCAACCGGCAATAAGCATGCCTTGGCAACTGACGATAAAGATGCCTCGACAACTTATGATAAGCATGCCTTGGCAACCCCAGTTGATAACGCCTCGGCAACCCCAGTTGTCTCGGCAATGCCGTCAATCAGGTTTCAAACCAATGAAAGGATCGAAGATATCCGACTTCCACCACCATTCCCACAAAGGTTGAAGCAACAAAAGCAAGAATATCAATTCAAGAAGTTTCTTGATATCCTAAAGCAAGTCCGCATCAGCTTGCCATTGGTGGAAGCAATTGAGAAAATGCCAAACTATGCCAAGTTTCTTAAAGACATTGTATCCAAGAGAACAAGGCTAGGAGAGTTTGAAATAGTTGCCGCAACAGAGGGATGCATGGCAATGTTGCACAATCGTATGCCATCAAAGTTGACGGATCCCGAAAGTTTCACAATACCCTGTTCTACTGGAAATCACTATGTCGGGAAAGCATTATGAGACCTTGGGGCTAGCATAAACTTGATGCCTAAATCGATTTTCCAGAAAATAGGAATCGGCAAGGCAAAACCTACAGCAGTTATGCTGCAGCTAGCCGACAGATCCTATGTGCATCCAGAGGGAAAAATCAAGGACATACTGGGAAAAGTTGATAAATTTATTTTTCCCGCTGACTTTATTGTTTTGGATTGTGAAGCAGATGAGCATGCACCTATCATTCTCGGGAGACCATTCCTAGCAACAGGGAGAACCTTGATCGATGTTGAAAAGGGAGAACTCACAATGAGGGTGAATGACTAGCAAGTTAAACTAAATGTGTTCCAAACACTAAGGCATGCCGATGATCCAGAAGAATGCCAACTTCTTCATGTCACGGCAGAGTTTAACTTCGACGAGGAATTTAGTTGCCTCGACAACTACATAGCCGATCAAGATGAACCTGAGGAATGTGAAGAACCGGTCGATGAGGAACAACAAGAATAGGTAAATTGGCTAGTCAATCGACCAGGTACATACTTTGAACCACTGGATTACTCAGGTAAGGAAGGTAAACTCGAAAAACCCTCTATTGAACAACCATTGATTCTTGAGTTGAAATAATTGCCAGAGCAACTAAAATATGCATACTTAGGAACCGATAATACATTTCCTGTAATTATTTCTTCTAAGTTACAGCCTGAGCAGGAAAAGAAGCTGATCAAGATATTGAAGCTACACAAAAAGGCAATAGGGTGGACAATTGCCGACTTGAAGGGAATTAGCCCGGCAGTGTGCATGCACAAGATTTTTTTGGAAGATGATCACAAACCTTCAATTGAGGCCCAGAGGAGACTGAATCATGCCATGAAAGGGGTTGTAATGAAAAAAATCATCAAGTGGCTTGACACCGGCATTATATACCCTATCTCTGATAGTACATGGGTAAGTCCGGTACAATGTGTACCGAAAAAGGGAGGTATAACAGTGGTAAGTAATGAAAACAATGAACTCATTCCTACTAGGACTGTGACCGGTTGGAGGGTTTGTATGGATTATCGAAAGCTAAACAAAGACACCAGGAAAGATCACTTCCCATTACCCTTTATTGATCAAATGCTTGATCGTCTTGCAGGTAAACCCTTTTATTGTTTTCTTGATGGTTATTCAGGTTACAATCAAATTGCCATAGCACTAGAAGATCAAGAAAAGACACATGCCCATACAGTACTTATGCTTTCCGAAGGATGCCGTTCGGATTATGTAACGCCTCGGCAACCTTCCAAAGATGCATGATGGCGCTCTTTTCAGATATGGTCAAAGACTTCCTTGAGATCTTCATGGATGATTTTTCTATTTTTGGTAATGACTTCGACAGTTACTCGGCAATTTAGAGAGGGTGTTGGCAAGATGTGAAGAAACTGATTTAGTCCTCAATTGGGAGAAATGCCATTTTATGGTAGATGAAGGAATAGTGCTCGGCCACAAGATTTCATCCAAGGGAATTGAAGTAGACAAAGCCAAGGTGGAAGTGATCGAGAGATTACCCCCACCAAGTTCGGTTAAAGGAATTCAAAGTTTTCTTGGACATGCAGGTTTCTACAGGAGGTTCATTCATAATTTTTCTAAAATCACTAAACCCTTGTGCAATTTGCTTGAACAGGATAAAGTCTCCGATTTTGATGATTCTTGCACCCAAGCATTCGAAACCCTAAAGGAAAAACTTGCCTTGGCACCCATTGTCGTTCCACCAGATTGGACACTACATTTTGAGCTCATGTGTGATGCAAGTGATTTCGCGGTAGGAGCAGTCCTAGGCCAACGCACAGATAAGACCTTCCATATGATATACTACGCTAGTAAAACTCTTAATAGTGCTCAAGTGAATTACACAACAACGGAGAAATAGTTACTAGCTGTAGTTTTCGCATTTGACAAGTTCCGATCCTATTTGATTGGTACAAAGGTAATTGTTCATACGGACCATTCGGCAATTAAATATATGTTTGCTAAAAAGGATGCTAAACCTCGTTTGATTCGTTGGATATTACTTTTACAAGAATTTGATATTGAAATTAAAGACAGGAAAGGAACATAAAATCAAGTGGCCGATCACTTATCACGTTTAGAACGCAATAGGGAGGAGGACGCGGATCTAGAGATATGCGATGCAGTCCCGGATGATCAAATTTTAGTTACGTCGGCAACCATGGACGCGCATGCCTCGGCAACCTTCGACGCATCGGCAACCATGGATGCACACGCCTCGGTAACTCTCGACGCTGCAGCAGCCTTTGACGTGCACGCCTCTGTAATTTTAGGAGCAGTCACCACGGCAGCACATGCCTCGGTAATACCCTGGTACGCAGATTTAGTTAATTTCCTTGTTTGTGGTATTTTACCTTATGGCATTACTCACCAAGGGAAGAAGCGGTTCCACCATGATGCTAAGCATTACTTTTGGGATGAGCCTCTTTTGTTTAAACAATGTGCAGATCAGGTTATACGCCGATGTGTCCCTGAAGAAGAGCAACAGAATGTACTCCAGCAATGCCATTCTTCACCCTATGGAGGACATTTTGGAGGAACTCGTACCGCGGCCAAAGTTTTGCAATCCGGTTTGTATTGGCCAACATTGTACAAAGATGCCCAAGACTTTTACAAGCAATGTGATTGTTGCCAGAGGACGGGCAATATCTCTAGATGACATGAGATGCCACTCCAGAACATCATCGAGGTGGAATTGTTTGATGTATGGGGGATTGATTTTATGGGACCTTTCCCATCTTCATTCGGCAACCTCTACATTCTACTTGCTGTCACTACGTGTCTAAATGGGTGGAGGCAGCTGCAGTTCCCAACAACGATTCCAAGACCATGCAACGATTCTTGCAGAAAAACATATTTACACGGTTTGGGATGCCGAGAGCAATTATCAGTGACGAAGGCAAGCATTTTGACAACAGACTAGTTGCCAAGACGTTGCAACGCTTCGGCATATCACACAAGATCGCCACGGCATATCACCCACAAACCAACGGGCAAGCAGAAATTTCCAACCGGGAATTGAAGGGTATACTCAAGAAAGTTGTAAACCCCTCTAGGAAGGATTGGTTATTAAGACTAGATGACGCACTTTGGGCATATCGCACTGCATTCAAAACACCCTTAGGTATGTCCCCCTTCCGACTTGTCTATGGCAAAACATGTCATCTACCGGTGGAAATCGAACACAAGGCATACTGGGCAATCAAGACCGTGAATATGGATTGGGAAAGTGCCAGACAAAAGCGTTTATCGGACCTCAATGAGATAGAAGAATTCCGTGCACTCGCCTATAACAATGCACAAACCTACAAGGAGAAAACAAAGCGATGGCATGACAAGAAACTATTGCCGCGTCAATTCATGCCAGGGCAACTAGTTCTCTTATTCAATTCTCGGCTAAAACTTTTCCTTGGAAAGCTGAAATCTAGATGGTCGGGACCATTCGAAGTTGTCAAACCATTCTCCCATGGTGTTGTGATAATCAAGTCCATCTCTGACAACCCTGAATTCAAAGTTAATGGACAGATTGAAGCACTACAATGGTGCCCATGTGGAACGTAACAAAGAAGTGGTCAACTTAGGAGATGCATGAGCATGCTCTCCATATGATATTTTATTTTTATGTTTATTTTTATTTTTTTTCGATTAATATTTTATTTTATTTTATGGAATTTTTTTTATTTTTTTATTATTTCCGATTATTATTATTCTTTAGGATAGATTTTTTTTATTTATTAGTTTATCTTTAATCCTTATTTAATTTGTCTTTGAATTGTAGGAAAAAAAAGTTCAAGACAAAGAGGAATTTTAATCCAAGAAGGAAAACATCTTCAACAAGGAAACTAATGGGTTGAATCTAAGGCTTATATAAAGCCTCCAATTTAGCCTAATCAAACCCCCCTTGCCGTCACCCTCTCCCTAAACCAAAACCCTTTTTTTGTTTTCCTCTAATCCCACCCACCAATTTTACCACCTATCTTTTCTATAAAACCCGTCACCCTTAACCTATTCATACTTTTTATCTTGCAACTTTTTAATTTCTTTTCTTTGTTTTTACTCACAACCAAGATCATCTATGGCATCCAAGATTAAATTTTTAGTTCATCCAAGTTCGTCCAAAGAACCAAGATACAAGAAGTTTGCTACACCGGTGGTTCAAGAAAGATTTCACTCTAAGTTTGAAAGTCGGAAGATTCATGAAGAACAAGGCTTTGAATACTCCAACTCTCATCAAGATTTCGGCCTTGAACCATTCATCTTCGAGAGGATTGCACATCAAATGTGGCAAATCTTTTGCCATCAACCGGAACCGGGTAACATCTCATGGGTAAGAGAATTCTATGCTCACTCACCTAACCCGGATAATCCTTATGTTTTTGTTCGTGATAAGGCCATACTCATAAGTCCCGAAAACGTCAACACCTTTTACGGGCTTTACATTGAGAAGGACGAGCATCAAGCCTTCGTTGATCAAATCACGCCCAAGCAACTCGAAAAAGTACTTCAAGAACTCACTCAACCGGGAACTCATTGGAACGACGGTAAATACAAGGGCACGGTAAATCGCCTTCAGCTTAAACCCGAGGCAAAACTATGGAATAAGTTTGTTAAAACTTCTTTAATGCCCACCACACACAATACTACCGTTGATATACCACATCTTTTGCTCATACATTCTATTTTGCATAATCGCATCATTAACATTAGAAAAATTATTAGTGATGAGATTTTTGTATGTAGCTCAAAAGATAAGGGTTCTCTTTTCTTCCCTTTCTTAAATTCTAATATTTGCAAGGAGATGCATGTCCCAAGTGAGTCCACCGATGAAAAGGCCTTACCCAAGTCCGGTTGGAATCAAGCACTAAACCGAAAGCTAATGGGAGAGGCACCGGGAAAATCTTCAAGGCCTCCAATTACCGCGGCAACTCCTACCGCCCCGAAAATCCCTAATGCCCAAGCACCTAACGCCTGGGCAACTCGGCCATCAACCCCGGGACACTTTGAAGCACTCTTGCAACCATTGGTGAGCCACCTAAGGCAAATTGAAGACCGGAAACTAATGTTCATGCGGTACATGAAGGAGCACAACAATGCCATCACCCAAGTCATCCTAGAAAAGTACCCGGACAATCGCGTGCCGTTCCCAATCTTTCCTACTAAGATCCTTGCCCCGGCAACCAATGAAGCAGTCGCCACAGCAGCCGCAACAGATGATGCCGCGGCAACCTACATCATGCCTGCACAAGCCGATGCCACGGCAACCAACCCTGAAGATGCCACGGCAACCAAAGCTAACGACATCCCGGCAACCACTACAAAAGCCAAAGGTAAAGTACCTATGCCCGAATCAACTCCTACGGAATCATTTTCTGATTTTTCAGATTCGGACGAGTCCTCCATTGCACCAACAAAGACCGCACCAATTGAATCCTCCAAGCGAAAAACCAATGACATTAATGAAGAGGACGATGAGGACAACCCCGTACGAGGATCGATTCCACCACTGGCAACAAGAAAACAACCATCGCGTTCAAGCAAGAGAATCAAGACACCGACCAAAAGGAAACTAATCATCTACGATGACGAACTCTTGGAGTAAGTCCTCGTATGCATTTTATTTTTCGTTATTTTTATTTTTCTTTAATGCATGCATTGAGGACAATGCCTCACTCGAGTTTGGGGGGGATTGTTATTAGTAGTTACCATGTTTAGTTACATTCATCTTAAGTATTACATTTAGGATACATAAATTGCTTGCCATGCCTTTAATTGGAACAAGAATTGCTTAGATTTGATGAATATCCGATGATGACTTTGCCAATGCACTTAATTGATAGAATTTTTATTCTAGGATAACCATGGAAAAACTTAGAATTTTACTATGATGCTAAATTTGATGAAACACTGTTGTGGTTTGATTGATTTAAGGAATTCTAGTGAACTTAGGTTGATAATTAACAAATTGGGGGATTAGAATAAAAATTAGATGAATGCTAGAGGTGCCCGAAATTGGCTCTAGTAGGTGCTAAAAAAAATTGATCACTAGAGGTGCCCAAAACCGACTCTAGTATCTGCTAAAAAAAATTTTGATCGCTAGAGGTGCCCGAAACCGGCTCTAGTCGAATAAAACTAAAAACAAAACACTAGAGGTGCCCAAAACTGGCTCTAGTTAAAACATGTTAAAAAGAACCCAATGAAGTAATTTGAAAACCTCTTGTTTGCATAGAATCCGAAAAATCAACTTGCACACAACTCCGCACACACTCACAAGCATTATAGTTTGATTCTGAGTAACTCCTTAGTTTTTCGAAAAATAAAAAGCCAATCATACTTTGTGCCCCGGTTCAGAGAATTGAAATCAAGTTCAAAGCTAAGTTTGTGAAAATTGAAGTCTTGGCAGGTAATTATGAGTTTGCATTGCTTGAGGACAAGCAATAGTTTGAGTTTGGGGGTGTGATATGTGTTCAAAAGTACTATTTTTCTTACCCTTTTTACTCATATTATTGTTAGACTTAGGCTCATATTAGCTGCATAATTAGCCATTCATGCATTAATCCATGTTTCCTTCCAACGTTGAGCTTGATTACATAACTTGGTAGTTTTTGTGGGAAAAGATGATGCTTTGGTGTGTTTTTTGTGTATGTGCAGGATAATTTGCCAAAGCGAGGCTAGAGCTAGTTGCCAGGGCAATGCATGAAGGAGATGCCGAGATAGTTGCCAGGGCAATGCATGAAGGAGACGTCGAGTCAGTTGCCAGGGCAATTGTCGACAAAGAGCAAAGGTGATATGGTAGTCGAAATTAATGACTAGACAAGCCCAAGATGACGTGGAGCAAAGCCCAATCCCAAAGGAATTTGATTTCCATGAAGAGATTAAAGAAGAATTAAATTCCAAGAAGATAGGAGAAGTTCTAGTAGGAATATAATTATAATAAAGAATTATATTCTTTAAAGATAATTTAATTCCAACTTAACTTCCTCCTCAAAGAAGGACTTTGACCTAGCCCTATAAATAAGATGGAGATTTCGACAACTCAAGGAGAGAAAGAGAGGGGAATTTCGACAACTCCAAGGAGGGCAAGAGGAGAGAATTTTCGACAAGCATCTAGGGCAAGGAGGATTTCGACAAGCCTCCTTCTTCATCATTTTCTTTCTTGTTCGATTGGGTTCATGCTAGGGATTATTTATCTTGTGATTCTTTAGAACCTAGCCATGAATTAAATCTATTTGGCTATGGTTATTGTGTTTTGTGGTTGTGAGAAACTATTGGATTTTGTTTAGGTAATAAGAGTTTGCACTTTTCTATTCAAGGTTTATTCATTCTTGGTTCTTATTCTTGTTTGCGAGTGAATTGGGAGAGGATCTCGTGATTTCATCTATTTATCTAATATCGGGAGAGTTAGATTCAAGAAACGAATGAATATGATCTTTATTCAATCTATTGATGGTGAAGATTAATCCGGTTTAGGAATAAGTCAAGGATTTCAACGGCTAAGAGGAGCACAAGATTGGTTGTTGTTCACCCTTGATTCACGCAGGGATGTATTATCAAGGCATGCTGCCCAGACGCCCAAGTAGTTGCCCAGGCAACCATCGATTAGTTGCCTAGGCAATCCCGTTGTGCAAGTTGCCACGGCAACTGAGTTGCCCGTGCACTCTTTTACCAAGACGATCCAATCGGCTATCACACCTCAACTCACGATAACCTGGCCTATCTCATCTATTCTTTTACTTTATTGCTTTCTAGATTAGTTATTAGTTAAAACTCCTATAATCCTTTATTTGTGTTTTTACTTTTTACAGTGCAAGAGACTAGATTCTTGAAGTGGCACCAATCCCTGTGGAGACGATATCTTTTATACTATAACTTGCAACGTGTATACTTGCACAATTGCGTAGCACTTATTACGCGCAACACTTACTGTGGACTTGGATTCTATACGTGTCACCAGCCATGCCATCAACCCAATATCAGGCTATCAATGTTGTCTGTGGAGGACATCTCGACAGCGTCTAAAGTGCCATTTTCTAATGCATAATTCAACAAATCCATTGCAGCCCGAGGGATTTAATTGTCAGAATTGATATGCCTGACGCCTTCGGCAGGCTGGTTCGGGCCAAATGAAGAAGGTAAAATAGTTATAAAGGTCATGTGTTACTCTAACCAAGGCACACCCAATATCTAGATGAGGCCTATAGAAGGGCTCATCATGACGGTGGACTTGGACACATTGGAGGAGCTGAAATTCTCTGATACAGACCGAGGTATCCCGATTCCAAAAAGCACCAACACTTATTATAGGTACAAAGCTCATGAGAAGGAACTAGAAATGGAACCACTAAACCCAATTTCCATGGAACAACCAAAAGGACTAAGTTTTAGAGTCGAAGATGGGCCTACTGGGTGTTTCATCTCAAGTCTGACAAAAGAGCTTTGGTGATATCACGAGCCATGGTGCGGAACTCGGAGAATGGTGAGCTAAGGAATGTGATTTATAAATGGTTCTCTTCAGAACTTTTTGTACCTTACATGGACCTTGAAGAGTCCTGGTATTTTAAGTCGTTTATGGATGCTGGTGAATTCGGGTAAGGGATGTCAGCCCTTCCACTTGTGCCGTTAAATGATTGTCCTAGATAATTTACTACATGGACGGCGTTTTTTCTACTTCTAATGGAAAGCCATATGTTCAGCCCAACATGTTATGCCTGTTCTAGCGTAATGCTAGTGATATCAGTTGCCGACATTCGAAAACCCAACTCCATGATTTCCAGGTAATTAATAACTCCAATGATAGAAAAAATGATAATATCAAAACTATGATATACTACATTTAAAAAATACATGGCTGGTTTTGTACTTATAGATTAGGGAGACAAGACCGAAAGTAACCCTGGTCGCTCGTATGGCTGCAACGGTGGGAAACATGATTACTTCTTCGATTGGGAGTTTCAAACAAATGGTTTGATAAGGATTAAGGTTATTGTTTTATGCCGTTAATTTTCATAAGACTCTCCCTTAACAATGTTGATGGTGAAAGGGAGTCCTTACCATAGTTTATATCAGGTGCCTAACCTAGATGTCATGTCGGGTCCTCTTATTTCCGAGAATGTTACCGGAGTAGTTCACGATCACTTCATTACGTTTCACCTCGACATGGATATTGATGGTGCTAATAATTCGTTTGTCGAAGTTAATCTTGCCAAAGAACATAGTTTACCAGGGGATTCCCCTAGGAAGAGTTACTAGAAAGTCAAGAGGAAAATAGCAAAGACTGAAAAAGATGCACAGATTAAACTCAAATTGTTTGATCCATCGGAATTCCATATGATTAATCCTTCGAGAAGGTCTAGGCTGGGAAATCCAACCGGATACAAAATTGTTTCGGGAGGAACTGCAGCTAGTTTGCTTGATCATGATGATCCTCCTCAACTAAGAAGTGCCTTTACCAACAACCAGGTAGCACCTTTTTCTTTTCTGTCTGGATTCATCGTTTTAGCTTACTTTGTTGAGCTATTTTGTTGAACAGATATGGGTGACTCTCTATAATAAGAGTGAACAATGAGCTGGTGGGCTTTTAGTGTATCAAAGCAGGGGAGATGACACTCTTGCTGTGTGGTCTGAAAGGAATAAAACTCAACAAATCAATCAAGTCTTTTAATGCATAGGTTTTGCCATTGATTGTATGCTTTAACATGTTTTTGAGCACAGGGATCGTCCTATTGAAAATAAGGATATCGTGTTGTGGTACACTTTGGGGTTCCATCACATTCCATGCCAAGAAGATTTCCCTGTAATGCCTGTTGTGACATGGAGTTTTGAGTTCAAGCCTGTCAATTTCTTCGAAAGCAATCCGATTCTTCGGGCTTCCCCAGCATTCGAAAAAGACTTAACTGTCTGCAGGCCTAGTGCATCTCTTTGAATCTTGATTGCCACTAGCATTTGATAACTCTCAACGATAAAGTGAATATTTATAGAAAAAAAATCTTCATTTACGACCCCTTTGAAGTTAACTCATATTATTATCCCCAAAGATCATATTATTATCGCAATCAACGAAGAGTGTAGAGTAAACATTATGTACCAAATCTACCGATAGGTACTATTAATCATATGCACTAATGTGCGCTGTTAACTATTTTAATAACTTTTGAAATCATGGAGATTAAAGTGTAATTATTCTTTTTTAAAATAAAATACGTTGAAACACATTTTTTTCCTTTTTTACTAATAATAAGAAAGAAAAAACAAATAGCCTACAACATACGACTACTACACAACAATAGAGTCTAAATGAATGGCTTCTCTAACTGTTTCAGGGGTTCAAGGAATCGCGCATATCATGCTGGTAATTTTCAAGCTAATTTCGCCATTTGATCCGCAGCAACATTGCTTTCACGATTGATAATACTGAATTGCAACAGCCAATCTCGTCGCAGCATAGCAGTTAAATGTGGTAACAAGGACGATGTCATGACCCTAAGTTGGAAATTAAGGATTGAAGATGAATTAAGGAATCGCACAAGAAAGTTAAGTATTTGCAGGACTGAGATTAGGATGGCTCGAAGGAAGGAGAAGCAAAAGTTTGGAGTCGTTATCAAAAATGAAGTATTGGACTTTAAGTCTGCTGGGCCAACCGTTTATTCCAACAAGCTACTGAGCCCAACAAAGATTAAAGGACCCAGAAGAGTTGGTGATGACCCAATAACTCTAGGTTGGATAGGATTCTAGGCTGGAGGGTGAATCAAATATCTAACAGCTATAAAAGAATTAACTCTACCCGTACTGCTGGATTGGTATTTAAGGAATACATTGTAAAAACCTTATTTTTATGTTGAATATTATCAATGAATGAAATTTCTTCTTCTTCAATGTTATCTTTAATCATCTATAATCCTTTCTTCAATAATCTATAATCCTTTCTTTTTCAAATCTATCAATCATCCACTCAGTTTATAACAGACGAATCCACATCCTTTAGCTGAGAACAACGAACCAGACTGCAAAGGTGGCAGCGACGGTCACTAGGGTTTATTATTAGGGAAAATGAAACTAGATTAAATATTAAATAAAATTTTGATGAAAAAAATTTACTTTTAGTTTATTAAATTTTTTTAAAGAATTTAATCAAAAATTAAAATAGTATTTATTGTTAATAAATTTTTTATTATTTGTTATTAAAAAATTGAAAAAATGACACGAAGTGATTAATATGTTATTCTTAAAAAGGAATATTCATGCTTTAGGTACCCATAATTTTAAAATTTATTAAAATAGTTAATAAAACATATCAGTGGATATGATTAATGGTACATATCGGTACATGACTTTACTCTAGAATTTTCATACAATCAAATGTACTATGGAAACTTGAAAGGAGGCTCCTATCAGGGGCAGTTCAAAGGTTTACGGAGCCATTTACAGTTTATTAAAACGAAGCCCTTTAATTTATAATACCAAAAATATATAAGGTTTTTTTAAAATATATTTTTATCTTAGTAAAAAATATATTATGGGTCCTCTTCAAAGTCATTTTTTATTTTTTTCTTGTAGTTTATTAAACCAAAATCTTTTGTTTTCGCCCTATAAACATTTAATTCAACTCATATGGGGCTCATCTTTTTTTTGAATGCCCTGTACGGTCGCTCACCTCGCACGTGTCCAAAATTCTCATTAGCTCCTATATAAGATAATAAGAACAATAAGGTAATATGTTGTTTATTTGAAATTCCTAACAGATATGGTAATATATTGTTTAATTCAAAGGTTTTCTTCACTTCCATTGAAGTGTATTTTGTAATATTAAAAAAAAGTGTATTTTTAATAAACCAATTTTCTTCTTTGTCCGGATCTCTTGAGTAATGGAATTGATTGGCATTTCCAATCAACGGAGACTTTGTTGTTTGACATGGATATCTGAACAAGCTTTGAGGTCTATTTGGACTCTGGCGTTTTAATAGTGAAAGTAACCACCTACGAACGTTAATTACTGATAATTTCTTTATTAATATATATATATATATATATACGAATCACTAAGAACGTTTTAAACATAACAACGAGGGTTGAATCTAATGGCAATATATATTAATTTTTTAAAATAATTTGAGTTCAAACCTTAGAGACAATATTATTATAAGGGAAAACTATAAATCCTATACATGAACCATAAAATGAACTTTTACTATACTAAAAAATGAATATTTAAACATAAAAAGACATTTTAGCATAAAAATGTACTGATTTCACTCGATACATGGCATCGTATTTTGCTCAAGGGTTATGGCGTATAAAACACAAGGTTATTCACCATTATTTACCAAACTTAAACCATACCATTGTTACCTAAGCTGCTAAAGAGGCATACCAGTGGAACAAAAGAAATACAACAGTACAGTTACTTCATATAGTGCTGGAGATTAGATGATCTTGGTGTAGGAACAACAATATTAAAGGCTTCATTTTCTTCATAATAATTCCAAATCTGCCAGTCAAGTCGTTTTCTGTACCCTCGGCCAATTTCCAGTCATAAGCATGGATCAATGCAGCGAACAAGGAGTATAGCATCCTCTCCCCCAAAGAGACTCCAGCATACATTTTCCTTCCAGATTCGAACGGCATGTACCGGGAATCGTTTCCTAAATAATCAAACTTGTCAGTCAAGAACCTCTCAGGTTTGAATTGCAGAGAATTTTCCCAAAGCTGTGCATCCCTCCAAATGTTTAGGAAGAACCTAGTGCCCTTTGGTACGCTATAACCACCAATAGTGCTTGTTTCTCCTGGACAACGGGGTACAAGGAGGGTAATCGGTGGGTGCAACCGGAAGGTTTCCTTTACTGCGGCATCTATTAGAACCAAACCATAATAGATATAAAATCTAAACCCAGGATCTATCATGTCAAATCATCAAGAACAATAAACTGAAAGCAAAAGCGTACCTAAATTAATCGATAGATGAAAACCTTGAATCCTTTGATGGAGATCGCCTAGAAGTTGGTTGTGATCTTCCAAGAAGATAGGTTAGCCCTTGCTCTAAAAACTCTCTGACGGGGACAAGAGTAATACAAGTTAACCTATTTCTTGGGGACCACTACCTCTTTATATAGTTGATTATTAAATCAATTATTAAATATTTATAACTCTGCCCCTCATTGAATTATAAATATATCTTACGGTATCTACATTTTTATTTCCATGACACTTTAATACCTATGACACGCCAAACATAATTGATCACTTGATTTTGTGTCATACTTTATAATAGCATCATACATTTTACATATGTGTCCACAATTGCGGATTTTAATCCAACAATCTCCCACTTGGGCAACGTATGTTTCCTGATAAATGTACAACCTTATGAGCTCAAAAATTTGCTCTTATATAATAGGTATTCTATAACAATCTCGTCCATCAACTATATCCATATAGGATCAAAGCCGCCTTTGTCATATCAATCATGACTAGACCCATCAATGGTCATGTATACAAATATAGTCAAATGCATAGATCAATCATGGATGCATGGAAAATTACATGGAATGTGAACCAAACATGTCTATTTCCAATTGGTCCTCCTAAACCTTAGTGAGATCAAACTTTACTGAATTAAGAACCACCTCTTGTTAGGGCGACCATGGCAGCTCGACAAACGAGCCACACATGACGGATACACCAATAGGTACTCATTCTCTTACAATGGGAAGAAATTCACCTTGGTCCCTCTAACTCTGAGCCAAGTACATCATGACTTGATCCAACTGAGCAAAATGATCAATGAATGGATTAAGAGCAAGAAAGAAGAACTCAAAAAGGAAGAAGAAATCAAAGAGAAAGAAAAAGAACATTTGAAGAACAATTGGAGATTGAGATTGTGGATGAAAAATAAGTTAGAGTTGAAAATGAAAAGAAGGAAGGTGGAGAAGAAAAAGAGAAAGAGAAGCATATTTTATCTAACAATTCTTTTCCTTCTATTCTTGAACTTTCATTTTTATAGGTTGGCGAAAGGATAACTACAAAGGATGTCCCGAATACATTGCTAATCATGAAGACAATCCAGCATCCTCAATGTGTTAATGATGCTATTGATGAGAAAAATCCCAAAAGACGTGTCAAAAAAGTCCCTCAACACCATGCAACCCACGCCCATCAAGATTGTCAAACATCCTCCATGGTTTGCAAATTCTTTCCATTTTGTTATAAGTTTCTCTTTCTCTAACCTTGGTTTGTTTTGTAGCAAAATGACTCACCTACATGGACTAATGCTATCAATTGGTAATAACAAGTTCCTTTGTCGTTGTGAGATTGATTGGTGCATCAAACTCTGCCATTACAAGAGAGTTCAAAAGTCAAGACTCTTCACCAACCATCATGGTAATTCAAGGAGTGAAGATGAAGAGTTATATACCTTTTTCAAAGAACATGATGCTTTGGATCAAGGTGTGATTCAAGGGACAAAATTCATCATCAAAGGATGTGTTGTAAGTACCTATTCCAAAAGGATGAACGAGTTGATGACTTTTCAGAAGAAGTGCCTTTTGAAGTGTCCTTTGAAGGATTGATTATTTAATATACTTCACCAAGGGAGGTGATCCATGAAGATGCTTTTTCATTCAAGCTTGAAGAGTTGGTTACTCAAACGGACAGAAATCTCCCAATGCCAAACCCTCTCGATTTGAGGACAAATCGCCCAAAAGAAGGGGAGGATGATACAATCCTAATCAGCACCAACTTTCTTCATGATTTGATCACATCATTGAAGATCCTCTAGGCCGATTCTAAGGGAGTTTTACCTTACTTCATTTTTTATTATCTTATTTATGCATTATATATTGTTATAAACATGCTTTTGCACATTAGGAAATGCTTGAATTATCATATGTTATCATTTATTTGCAAAATATATGATATTCAAGCATAACCTCTAATCCACGTTTTTATTATGTTAAGTCATTTAAGTATGATTGCATTGCATTATTGGCTTAAGTATGCATCTTATTATAGCTTTATTTCAGCTCACACATTGTTTATTGTTTCTCTAGGTGTTAAGGATGAAGGCACAAGCTAGGCATAGCTCAAAGCCCTCACAAGGAGCTCGGATTAGCTCAAGGAGTTTAAGGACAACTTGGATTAGCTCAAAGGCATCACTAGGAGCTCGAATTAGCTCACAACTACAGGGAGTACTCGGATTAGCTCAGAACTTAAGGAGAACATTTTAATGGAGCTCACAAGCTTGAAGAACTAGCTCACATAGCTAAAGTTAGCTTAGAATAGCTCAAATCAGCTTGAAGATTGAGCTAGCTCTTTCAGCTAGCTAAGCTCAGCTCAATTCAGCTCACTCCTAGCTCAACCAAAAATCACCTCGGCTCCACCTATACCTGCCACCTCACCACCCCAAGGATCATGACCCCTCCTAAGGAACATGTCCCTAGCCGTTTGGAGGGAAACTTGAATTTGGGCGGCAAACACATGGAGGGAAAGCATGAGTGCGTCAAAATGAAGAGTTCCAACCAAATCACTCTTTATTGGGAAGATTCATCACCAAAAACCTCAGTCAAATTCTTTGCCATTTTCTAGCAGGATCCAAGCGTAACTGGGTTGAGAAGTCTTCATGAAACTTGTTCTCCTATCTATTATCTTTCCAACTCATGTTGAATCGCATCAATCCAATATTGGGAGCTCGAGATATGACCAGATTACCAAAGGTAGTGAAGGCTGTAATTTCTTACGAAAAATTACAACTTTTCAAATGTTTGTGCACCAAAACCATTTGGAGGGAGACATAAAGATGGCCGAATCATCACCAAGGCTTTGGAGGGAGTCATGAGCAACCTTGGAGGGAGACTTGAAGCCTAGATGAATAGATACAAGACCATTCGGCCAAACCTCTTCATTTCCTATAAATAGAAGTTGTATTTTCATTTTGTAAACATTTCATCTCATTCATATCAATTAAATTACCTTTGTGAGAATTTTCTCTCTTTTAGTTCTTTTTAAAACTTTATCGACTTATCAAGTACTTTGTACTTGTGGTGTCAAACTTCCTATCCACCTTGATAGTTCAAGTTCTTGGTTCTTTATAGCCAACGAGTCCAATTCCTTTCTACCATCCCTTAAAAACATCTATAAGGTTCAGGGTTTGGCTCTCTATAGCCTAGTTTCTTCCTTGATTCTTTAAGATACTACCTTCACCTCTCCATCCATTTTCATCACCATTTATATACACCATTCATACCATCTTTCGTAGCCACCATTCACATACTTTTCATTCTTTTAAGCCATCTTACTTTGTAGGAATCACTTGCTTGCCTTCTTAGATCCTAAAATCAAAGGCCGTCTCCAACAAAAACGAGGACGAAAGTATATCATTTGGTAATTAGAACTTTTGGTGGAAGAAGCAAATGCATCAAAGTGAAGCCCGATTCAAGAAAAGCCAAAAAAAATTGCAAGTGACTATCCTTGTTATTTCAATTTGAAAAAGAAAAGAAAAGAAAAAGAATCAGATTCGAAAAGTGGAAAAAAGTACAAAAAAAGGAAAAAAAAGTTGGATAGCACAAGTTCAAGGGTGAAGAGCACAACAACAACATCTTCAACATCAAGCCTGAAGCCATCTTCTTCAAGACTTTGATCGTTGGTCAAGGAAGGTTGTGAGTTTTCTTTCCAAGTAAGTAACCCATTTTTCTTCTTTCTTTTCCTATTCTAAAATTACCTTTACACCATATTCTTTTTCATTTCCTTTTAAACTAACCATTTCAGCCGACACACGAGGTACAATACTTGCCTAAGTCTTGAGTAAGTTCCTTAAAGAACTTTACAAGAGATAAATGAGTGGAAAAGGCATTTGAGAGTGTGAGATCAAAAGGGGATAATAAAAGCCAAATAACATGAGTGTTGAGTGGAGTGAAATTTTCCTTGGAGTAAACTGTAAGGTTTTTGTTGAATGCAATTTGGTAAGAGTTTTTTTTTGTTTTCTTAGTTTATCACTAACAATGGCACAAGATTCTTTCCATCTACTTCCAACAGGGTTCTTGTTGTTAAAAGAACACTAAGCCTACAAGCTAAGGATGATGACCGACAAAGGAGAACATCTTCTACACCCGATGCCATGTGAATGACAAAATATGCTCATTGATCATCGATGGAGGAAGTTGCACCAATGTGGCCAGTACTATGATGGTGGAACGACTTGGCTTAAAGACAACCAAACATCCAAGTCCCTACAAATTTTAATGGTTGAACGAGGGAGGCGAACTGAAGGTCAACAAGCAAGTATAGATTCCATTCTCAATTGGAAATTATATGGATGAAGCCTTGTGTGATATAGTGCCCATGAGTGCAAGCCACCTCTTGTTAGGGCGACCATGGCAGTTCGACAAACGAGCCACACATGATGGATACACCAATAGGTACTCATTCTCTCACAATATGAAGAAATTCATCTTGGTCCCTATAACTCCGAGCCAAGTACATAATGACTTGATCCAATTGAGCAAAAAGATTAATGAATGGATTAAGAGAAAGAAAGAAGAATTCAAAAAGGAAGAAAAATCAAAGAGAAAGAAAAAGAACATTTTGAAGAACAATTGGAGATTGAGATTGTGGATGAAAAATGAGTTAGAGTTGAAAATGAAAAGAATGAAGGTGGAGAAGAAAAAAAGAAGGAGAAGCAGATTTTATGTAACAATTTTTTCCTTCTATTCTTGAACTTTCATTTTTACAAGTTGGTGAAAGGATAGCTACAAAGGATGTCCCGAATACATTGCCAATCATGAAGACAATCCAGCATCCTCAATGCGTTAATGATGCTATTGATGAGAAAATCCCAAAAGACGTGTCAAAAAAGTCCCTCATCACCAAGCAACCCATGCCATCAAGATTGTCAAACATCCTCCATGGTTTGCAAATTCTTTCCATTTTGTTATAAGTTTCTCTTTCTCTAACCTTGGTTTGTTTTGTAGCAAAATGATTCACCTACATGGACTAATGCTATCAATTGGTGATAACAAGTTCATTTGTCGTTGTGAGATTGATTGGTGCATCAAACTCCGCCATTACAAGAGAGTTCAAAAGTTAAGACTTTCACCAACCATCATAATAATTCAAGGAGTGAAGATGAAGAGTTATATACCTTTTTTTTTGACATGATGCTTTGGATCAAGGTGTGATTCAAGGGACAAAATTTATCATCAAAGGATATGTTGTAAGTTCCTATTCCAAAAGGATGAACGAGTTGATGACTTTTCAGAAGAAGTGCCTTTTAAAGTGTCCTTTGAAGGATTGATTATTTAATATAGTTCACCAAGGGAGGTGATCCATGAAGATGCTTTTCATTCAAGCTTGAAGAGTTGGTTTCTCAAACGGACAGAAATCTCCCAATGCCAAACCCTCTCGATTTGAGGACAAATCGCCTAAAAGAAGGGGAGGATGATACAATCCTAATCAGCACCAACTTTCTTCATGATTTGATCACATCATTGAAGATCCTCAGGCCGATTCTAAGGGAGTTTTACCTTACTTCATTTTTTATTATCTTATTTATGCATTATATATTGTTATAAACATGCTTTTGCATATTAGGAAATGCTTGAATTATCATATGTTATCATTTATTTGCAAAATATATGATATTCAAGCATAACCTCTAATCCACATTTTTATTATGTTAAGTCATTTAAGTATGATTGCATTGCATTGCACTATTAGCTTAAGTATGCATCTTATTATAGCTTTACTTCAGCTCACACATTGTTTATTGTTTCTTTAGGTGTTAAGGATGAAGGCACAAGCTAGGCATAGCTCAAAGCCCTCACAAGGAGCTCGGATTAGCTCAAGGAGTTTAAGGACAACTTGGATTAGCTCAAAGGCATCACTAGGAGCTCGAATTAGCTCACAACTACAGGGAGTACTCGGATTAGCTCAGAACTTAAGGAGAACATTTTAATGGAGCTCACAAGCTTGAAGAACTAGCTCACATAGCTAAAGTTAGCTTAGAATAGCTCAAATCAGCTTGAAGATTGAGCTAGCTCTTTCAGCTAGCTAAGCTCAGCTCAATTCAGCTCACTCCTAGCTCAACCAGCTCACCTCAGCTCCACCTATACCTGCCACCTCACCACCCCAAGGATCATGACCCCTCCTAAGGAACATGTCCCTAGCCGTTTGGAGGGAAACTTGAATTTGGGCGGCAAACACATGGAGGGAAAGCATGAGTGCGTCAAAATGAAGAGTTCCAACCAAATCACTCTTTATTGGGAAGATTCATCACCAAAAACCTCAGTCAAATTCTTTGCCATTTTCTAGCAGGATCCAAGCGTAACTGGGTTGAGAAGTCTTCATGAAACTTGTTCTCCTATCTATTATCTTTCCAACTCATGTTGAATCGCATCAATCCAATATTGGGAGCTCGAGATATGACCAGATTACCAAAGGTAGTGAAGGCTGTAATTTCTTACGAAAAATTACAACTTTTCAAATGTTTGTTTTTGGAGGGAGACATAAAGATGGCCGAATCATCACCAAGGCTTTGGAGGAGTCATGAGCAACCTTGGAGGGAGACTTGAAGCCTAGATGAATAGATACAAGACCATTCGGCCAAACCTCTTCATTTCCTATAAATATAAGTTGTATTTTCATTTTGTAAACATTTCATCTCATTCATATCAATTAAATTACCTTTGTGAGAATTTTCTCTCTTTTAGTTCTTTTTAAAACTTTATCGACTTATCAAGTACTTTGTACTTGTGGTGTCAAACTTCCTATCCACCTTGATAGTTCAAGTTCTTGGTTCTTTATAGCCAACGAGTCCAATTCCTTTCTACCATCCCTTAAAAACATCTATAAGGTTTGGGGTTTGGCTCTCTATAGCCTAGTTTCTTCCTTGATTCTTTAAGATACTACCTTCACCTCTCCATCCATTTTCATCACCATTTATATACACCATTCATACCATCTTTCGTAGCCACCATTCACATACTTTTCATTCTTTTAAGCCATCTTACTTTGTAGGAATCACTTGCTTGCCTTCTTAGATCCTAAAATCAAAGGCCGTCTCCAACAAAAAACGAGGACGAAAGTATATCATTTGGTAATTAGAACTTTTGGTGGAAGAAGCAAATGCATCAAAGTGAAGCCCGATTCAAGAAAAGCCAAAAAAATTGCAAGTGACTATCCTTGTTATTTCAATTTGAAAAAGAAAAGAAAAGAAAAAGAATCAGATTCGAAAAGTGGAAAAAGTACAAAAAAAAAAGGAAAAAAAGTTGGATAGCACAAGTTCAAGGGTGAAGAGCACAACAACAACATCTTCAACATCAAGCCTAAAGCCATCTTCTTCAAGACTTTGATCGTTGGTCAAGGAAGGTTGTGAGTTTTCTTTCCAATAAGTAACCCATTTTTCTTCTTTCTTTTCCTATTCTAAAATTACCTTTACACCATATTCTTTTTCATTTCCTTTTAAACTAACCATTTCAGCCGACACACGAGGTACAATACTTGCCTAAGTCTTGAGTAAGTTCCTTAAAGAACTTTACAAGAGATAAATGAGTGGAAAAGGCATTTGAGAGTGTGAGATCAAAAGGGGATAATAAAAGCCAAATAACATGAGTGTTGAGTGGAGTGAAATTTTCCTTGGAGTAAACTGTAAGGTTTTTGTTGAATGCAATTTGGTAAGAGTTTTTTTTTGTTTTCTTAGTTTATCACTAACAATGGCACAAGATTCTTTCCATCTACTTCCAACAGGGTTCTTGTTGTTAAAAGAACACTAAGCCTACAAGCTAAGGATGATGACCGACAAAGGGAGAACATCTTCTACACCCGATGCCATGTGAATGACAAAATATGCTCATTGATCATCGATGGAGGAAGTTGCACCAATGTGGCCAGTACTATGATGGTGGAACGACTTGGCTTAAAGACAACCAAACATCCAAGTCCCTACAAATTTTAATGGTTGAACGAGGGAGGCGAACTGAAGGTCAACAAGCAAGTATAGATTCCATTCTCAATTGGAAATTATATGGATGAAGCCTTGTGTGATATAGTGCCCATGAGTGCAAGCCACCTCTTGTTAGGGCGACCATGGCAGTTCGACAAACGAGCCACACATGATGGATACACCAATAGGTACTCATTCTCTCACAATATGAAGAAATTCATCTTGGTCCCTATAACTCCGAGCCAAGTACATAATGACGAGATCCAATTGAGCAAAAAGATTAATGAATGGATTAAGAGAAAGAAAGAAGAATTCAAAAAGGAAGAAAAATCAAAGAGAAAGAAAAAGAACATTTTGAAGAACAATTGGAGATTGAGATTGTGGATGAAAAATGAGTTAGAGTTGAAAATGAAAAGAATGAAGGTGGAGAAGAAAAAAAGAAGGAGAAGCAGATTTTATGTAACAATTTTTTCCTTCTATTCTTGAACTTTCATTTTTACAAGTTGGTGAAAGGATAGCTACAAAGGATGTCCCGAATACATTGCCAATCATGAAGACAATCCAGCATCCTCAATGCGTTAATGATGCTATTGATGAGAAAATCCCAAAAGACGTGTCAAAAAAGTCCCTCATCACCAAGCAACCCATGCCCATCAAGATTGTCAAACATCCTCCATGGTTTGCAATTTCTTCCCATTTTGTTATAAGTTTCTCTTTCTCTAACCTTGGTTTGTTTTGTAGCAAAATGATTCACATACATGGACTAATGCTATCAATTGGTGATAACAAGTTCATTTGTCGTTGTGAGATTGATTGGTGCATCAAACTCCGCCATTACAAGGGAGTTCAAAAGTTAAGACTTTTCATTAACCATCATAATAATTCAAGGAGTGAAGATGAAGAGTTACATACCTTTTTAAAAGAACATGATGCTTTGGATCAAGGTGTGATTCAAGGGACAAAATTTATCATCAAAGGATATGTTGCAAGTTCCTATTCCAAAAGGATGAACGAGTTGATGACTTTTCAGAAGAAGTGCCTTTTAAAGTGTCCTTTGAAGGACTGATTATTCAATATAGTTCACCAAGGGAGGTGATCCATGAAGACGCTTTGTCATTCAAGCTTGAAGAGTTGGTTTCTCAAACGACCAGAAATCTCCCAATGCCGAACCCTCTCGATTTGAGGACAAATCGCCTAAAAGAAGGGGAGGATGACACAATCCTAATCCGCACCAAGTCTCTTCATGATTTGATCATATCATTGAAGATCCTCAAGGCCGATTCTAAGGGAGTTTTACCTTACTTCATCTTTTATTATCTTATTTATGCATTATATATTGTTATACACATGCTTTTGCATATTAGGAAATGCTTGAATTATCATATGTTATCATTTATTTGCAAAATATATGATATTCATGCATAACCTCTAATCCACATTTTTATTATGTTAAGCCATTTAAGTATGATTGCATTGCATTGCACTATTAGCTTAAGTATGCATCTTATTATAGCTTTATTTGAGCTCACACATTGTTTATTATTTCTTTATGTGTTAAGGATGAAGGCACAAGCTAGGCACAGCTCAAAGCCCTCACAAGGAACTCATATTAGCTCAAGGAGTTTAAGGACAGCTTGGATTAGCTCAAAGGAATCACTAGGAGCTCGGATTAGCTCACAGCTACATGGAGTACTCGGATCAGCTCAGAACTTAAGGAGAACATTTTAAAGGAGCTCACAAGCTTGAAGAACCAGCTCACATAGCTAAAGTCAGCTCAGAATAGCTCAAATCAGCTTGATGATTGAGCTTGCTTTTTCAGTTAGCTAAGCTCAGCTCAATTCATCTTACTCCTAGCTCAACCAACTTACCTCAACTCCACCTATACATGCCAGCTCACCACCCCAAGGGTCATGTCCCCTCCTAAGGAACATGTCCCTAGCTGTTTGGAGGGAAACTTGAATTTGGGCAGAAAAAACATGGAGGGAAAGCATGAGTGCGCCAAAATGAAGAGTTCCAACCAAATCACTCTTCATTGGGAAGATTCATCACAAAAAACCTCAGTCAAATTCTTGGAGGGTGGAATTTCATACGAGAAATTACTACTTTTCAAATGTTTGTTCGCCAAAACCATTTGGAGGGAGACACAAAGATGTCCGAATCATCACCAAGGATTTGGAGGGAGTCACGAGCAGCCTTGGAGGGAGACTTGAAGCCTAGCCAAATACATACAAGGCCATTCGGCCAAACCCCTTAATTTCCTATAAATATAAGTTGTATTTTCATTTTGTAAACATCTCATCTCATTCATATCAATTAAATTACCTTTGTGAGAATTTTGTCTCTTTTAGTTCTTTTTAGAACTTTATCGACTTATCAAGTACTTTGTACTTGTGGTGTCAAACTTCCTATCCACGTTGATCTTCGGGTTCTTGGTTCTTTATAACCAACGGGTCTAAGTCCTTTCTACCATCCCTTAAAGAGATTATAAGGTTTGGGGTTAGGCTCTCTATAGCCTAGTTTCTTCCTTGATTCTTTAAGATACTACCTTCACCTTTCCATCCTTTTCTATCACCATTTCTATACACCATTCATACCATCTTCTGCAGCCACTATTCAAATACTTTTCATTCTTTTAAGCCATCTTACTTTGCAGGAATCACTTGCTTGCCTTCCTAGATCCTACAATCAAAGGCATCTCTAACAACAACGAGGACAGAAGTATATCAAACATCAATCCACTTTTGAGAGTTAGAACTTTTATTTTATGATAAAAAATAATTGAGTCACTTTCTATCATTCCATTGTTATCCTCATTTTCTTGAGGAAATACAATATGATAATCTCGAATAGTATTTCTCCTTCCTCTCATAGACCTCTTTAATGAAACTTGTTTTTTTTCTTTTGAGGTTGTTGAGTTTGTTCTATTGAAACAATTATCTTATCTTGAATGAGATTTGTTCAACATTGTTTTGCCGAGGTACTTGATTCACTTCTTGATAATGATAGGCGTAAAAACTTAAACAATGTCAAAAGTGATAGTAGGAATTAAATTATAATCCAATTTATCTGCAATAGTAATGCATCTAACCTTATTTCTCCCTCCAAACTTAACATCCTAAAAAAGTTATAAATCTCTCCTTAAAATAATCTTAATTGTGATAAAATTTACAGCCTATGGATCACTCAAAATAACGAAGTAGTTGCTCACTTTTGAATTTTAATTACTTCACATGTGTCCTAACTTGTTACAAAAGAAATCAACCATTTGTAACTTATTGTTAGTTCTTTTGAGTTGGACCTTAGCAACTTTATTCTAATATTTTTTATTGCCCTTATTCTTAAAGACACTAACTAAATAAGAACTGACCAAATAATTATTCTAAACTTATAATGCTTCAACCTTCCTTCCTCTTGAATACATGAGAAATGAGCCCAAATAGAGTTTATTTCTCCCTTTGACAATTGTAACTTGAATTGGTTAAATTGTATAGGAAGCGACGCCAAAACCATAAGAACAAACAATTGTTAGAAAGTTCGATCTTATGTGCTTTAAATTTTGAAGCAATATTAAACATTTTCATAATGTACTCCCTCACATTTCCTTGACCCTTATACTTCATAGACATCAAAGAAGGCATAAGTGATGTCATCTTAACCTAAATGTTTTGGGTAAAACATTTCTTAATTTTGTCAAGGAAACCCTTAATATGAGTAGTCTCTTTAGATTTTTTACTCCTAAAGACTTATAGAATGTTATTCATTATAATCATTAGACTCGTGCGATTTGAACAATCTCACCTCTCAAAATCCCTTTTATGGGTGCTTAATGTGGTGTGAGGTGCAAGTTATCTTCTCTTAGTGCAAAGTCTATGTTTATACAACCAAATACTATATGTAAGTGTCTTTTCTATTCCTTGAAACTAGTTTCACTAAACATGAGTGTAGAATATATTTAACAGATATTGTGACAGCAAAGATAAATTACCTAAATATATAACAAAAATAAGTAAATAAAATAAAAGCAAGCTCACTTAAATATTCAAAAGTAAACAAATAAATTCAAAAGAATGACTAGTTCCCCTCAAGATACCAAGCACAACATTAATATCAAGTCTTTGGACATTAATATTAATTGTAAGCGGTACTCTTGTTGTAGCAATCAAACATTGACAATAAACTATGTCAAACAATAGATTAATCTTTGGACTAATGTATTGCTTAAAAAACCTTATAATTGTCACACATTTATCGCCAAAGTTATCGTTGTAATTCTGTCAAATATTAACTTTCCTTTGGGCCAATTAATAAACGCATGAATTACAAAAACCCATAATTACCTTAATATTTTAAATAAATTAATCTACACAAAAGCGGTCACTTTGGTGACGTTATGTTTCAATTAATCCATTAAAATATTAGACATCTAAAGCCAAAATATGAATTTAATTGTTTCAAAATATTTGTCTTAACTTTATCTTTTAATCAAATTAAAAGATAATAAAATAATAATAAATTTGAATAAAGGTAAACCTCATATCAAGATACCGGACACTCTATTAATTTTTCATCTTTGGACAAAACATTAACTTGCAAGTGATATCTTGGTACAGTAATCAAACATTGATAATAAAAACATGTCAAACAGAAATCTTCTTTTGGGCCGATTTATTGCTCGTATATAAAACTAAATAATTATCACATGTTTATTACCACAGTTGCACATGTAATAATGTTAATTATTAACCTTCCTTTGGGCCGATTAATATTAACATAATCCGACTTACATTCAAAAAATCTTCTATATATTAAAATAAAATAATTTGTACAATATAGGTCACTTTGGTGACTTAATGCTTCATTTAATTTATCTTAAAATTATAATATAAATATACCGATATTCAAATTTAAAATTTTGTAACAGTCAAAACTAAAATTTCTAATAACACTTAAGTTTCTGAAATAACCCGAAATAAGGTTGTCTATATGTGGCTATCAGAAATCGGAAAAAACAAAATTTTTAACTGTTTCTCAAAAAAATCCTTAAGCATGCATTTACCAAAATAAAACTTGAATTCAAAACAACCAATCTTTAACTTAAATTATATATATATATATCATATAAATGGATAATTCATAAAATGATCACATTAAACTTTAATATATTCATATAACCTAATGATCAAAATTAAAATTCTTGCTGAAACTGAATTGAATATATATTTCAAAAGATTAATAACATGCTTTCCAAAAACCAAAATGTGTATATTAATGTCAAACATAAACACGATTAAAAGCAAAGCAATCAAGACCAAAAATACAGCAATTGATATGTATATTTCTAATTAATATTGTATAAAGATTGAACCCCTTAAGTATGCATCTAAACTGTCCAAACTTGAATTTTTAAAAATAGGCCCTTGAGTTGCAGTAAACCTAATTTTGAACAGAATTTTAAGAGTTGAGTTTGCAGCAAATATATACAATCCATAAAATAAAAAATAAGAAACTGAAATATCAATTGCTTTAATATAAATTCTCATGAAGTCAACCGACTTTAGCTTCTCTTTTTTTATATATAATAAACCTGATAAAATTAACCAAAGTGCGTGGACCAAACTGAACATACAAAAAATAAAGGTACTTTAATGCATAATTTTCTCTTAAAAGAAAAAAGAACATGCGACCCAAGACAATGGCAAACTTCACGTGAATTTTTTTAATTCAATTAAAAGATGTCAAATAAGCACAACAAACATAATCACCATGTATCACCGAATCTATTTGTTGATTAACTTTCTCTTGTTTTTTTTTAATGCGAGGATTAAAGAGAAAATAAAATTGTTAATTAATCGAATTAAAACCCTAAAAACTTATTAATGAATCAAATTGCCGCAAAACCTAAAACCAATTTCTAGTCATAAGCATGGATCAATGCAGCCAACGAGCAGTATAGCATCCTCTCCCCCAGAGAGACTCCGGCACACATTCTCCTTCCAGAACCGAACGACATGTACCGGGAATCGTCTCCTAAATAATCAAACTTGTTAGTCAAGAACCTCTCAGGTTGACTTGCAGAGAATTTTTCCCAAAGCTTTGCATCCCTCTGAATACACCAAATGTTTAGGAAGACCCTAGTGCCCTTTGGTAAGCTATAACCACCGACAGTACTTGTTTCTCCTAGACAACGGGGTACAAGGAGGGGCATCGGTGGGTGCAACCGGAAGGTCTCCTTTACTACCGCATTTGTTAGAACCAAACCATAATAGATATGAAATCTAAATCCAAGATCTATCATGTCAAATCATAAAGAACAATAAATCAAAAGCGGAAGCGTACATGAATTAATTGATAGATGAAAACCTTGAATCCTTTGATGGAGATGGCTAGAAGTTGGTTGTGATCTTCCAAGAAAATAGGTTAGCCCTTGCTCTAAAAACTCTCTGACGGGGACAAGAGTAATACAAGTTAACCTATTTCTTGGGGACCATTACCTCTTTATATAGTTTATTATTAAATCAACTATTAAATATTTATAACTCTGCCCCTTATTGAATTATAAATATATCTTACGGTATCTACACTTTTATTTCCATGAGACTTTAATACCTATCACACGCCAAACATAATTGGTCACGTGATTTTGTGTCATACTTTATAAAGCTTCATACATTTTACATATGTGTCGTCTAGACCAACGATGTCGTCTTATTTCTTTGTTTACCTTTTTCATTGCTTCTCGATATTGCATTAGCTCAGCCATTGTCCATTCCATCATTATTGATGTTGTATCAGTTCCACCCACCACAACATACTAGTCAAAAACACTTATTAGAACCCGAAAATGGAAGCTGATTAAAAAGAAAGATGGCATATGGATAATAATAATAATAATAATATGAACAAGCTTACCATTAGCAGGGCCTTGAGTAGATTTATTGTAATCGATGAGACACTATCATTCTTCTGCTTGAGTTCCAAAAGATGTTGCAAGAAGTCCTTTTGTTCAGTGTTTCCTTCATCTTTGTCCAATTTGTTGCCGAAGCTCATTCTTTCTTCAATCATGGAGTCGAAAAGTTTATCGAAAGACCCTGTCATTTTCGTCATATCCCTCTCCAACCCCTATATGTCAAACCTTGCAAGCACTGATAAGATATCAGAAATGTTTGGTTTTCTCAGTATCACCATGAATTCCGTTATGAGCTCTCGAAAGTCACTCTAAACGTCAGCCCCTTTCTGCTCTCCTCCCTGTTTGCCACCCCATAGCATGCTCATCATCGCATTGATTGATGTCAAAAATGCCATTTCAATAAAATCGATAAGCTTACCGACACTTTGATAAACATTCTTTATGATTTTCATCATCTGTTCTCTTCGTAGACCATAACAAGCTTTAATGCTACCATGGCTAAGCATTTCACGCACCAGCACTTTTCACTTTTTTCTCCAGTCAGGACTGCTGTAAGAATCGAAGACGATATCATTGAGGCTAAAGGTAACAATCTTTGTGCAAATCGGAGGATCCTGCTCTGAAAACGTTACGTCGTTATCATGAACCTATTTTTTGTCTAGCGATGGTGATTATTATGCATAATTTGTTCCCAAGCCAAAGCTTGTAGATAGGACCATAGTTGCAGCCAAATTAGTAAAAACCAGGTGGAGATTATCAATTCCGAGAAAAGGAAGATATCCCATTATTGGCAACCTACGATGTAATGACCCGGTTTTGAAATCTGAGGGTCGAGTTTAACCGAGGCATGAGCCTCATAATTAGGTCGTGTTATTGGGCTTATAGGAGCCTTTTGGGCTAGCCTTGTGATTGGGTTTGAATGGTTGTGGGTTGAAGGGATAGGAGTGTAAATTCACTCTTGGGATAAAAAAGAGGGGGAAAAGGATTAATTTTCTACTCATTGTAAGAACTGACCTTATTGCTCATATCTCTTTCCCTCATCTTTCTCATTCCCTCTTTCATCCACAACAAAGAGAAAGGTCTCATCTTTCACCATTTTCTTTTGAAATCTTGTTTGGGTGTAGAAGGAAAGTTTGTTCAGCCTCTTAAGATCTATATTTCAAGGTAAGAATGGTTAGTTTTGGTGAAGAAGGGTGTTTTAGTAGGGGTTGTGGAGGGAGAATGGGAATGGGTTTTTAGGATCTTTATTCTCGTTTAGATATGTGTTTTTGCTCCCTTAATCCTCTAACAATGTTGTAACATGTTTGGTAACATCTCTTGTAGTGAAAGAGGTTGGGAACTCTTCCAAGGATCAAGGGAAGAGCAAGGCTTGAAGTTGTGCTAGGGACTTCATTCTCAGCTGTGGATTCAAGGTTAGTACACTACTAACTTCTCTGAATTCCTGCAACTCATAAAAATAGGCTTTGGTGCATGATTTTGGTATTTGTGGTTTGGGTATACTTTGGGTGATCTTCAATGGTAAAATATGGAATTGACGTTGTTAGGGCTTAAAAATTGTAGCAACTCACCTAATAACTTCACCATAACTTGTTGGAATGATTTAGGGATTAACTATATAGGTTAAGTGGGATTTCTAGGTAAAATCCGAACCTAAACTTTGAAATTTTAGGTTCGCTTACTGGTACTGGGTATCCATTATCGGTGCGCATATGAAATAAAGAGGGCGATTTGTAAGAGGCGTACCGGTACTACTGGACACGTATAGGTACCCCTTGCTTATTGGGAATTCCAGTAATGCTTTCGCGTACTGGTACGCTGAGTGTGTATCAATACTATTCTTCTATTGCCGAGGAAGGCTTTTGTGTATCGATACGCAAAGTAGTAGTATCGGTACGGGTGAGGGTCGATACGGGGTGGTTTACGTACTGATATGGAGTACCGATATGGTATGACTTGTCGTACTAATTTTTTCGAACCTAATTTGAGTATTGGTACTTGTAGAGGAGTACCGATACTTAGATAGGCATACCGATACCCATATAAGGTTATCGGTACTCGCTGGCAATCTATCCAAGGAATTAGAGTTTATGTTTGGGGGTTTTATAATTCGAGGAAAAGGGCCCAAAAAGTCTCTTAAGGTATAAAATGAATATTAAAATTGAGAAACAGAGATTTAAACCCCGTATGTGAAATAAAAGACTAATAATTTAGTAAATATTGGGTGAACTGAGTAAAGTAGTAACCCATAGGGATCCTGGGTGAATTGGTTGATACTGTGTGTTAACTAGGGCCCTTTTTGTGCGCTGATGGGTTGCCTAGATAGTTGAGTCATCCCTTGTTAATGGGATTTGGATACCTATAGAAGTATGTTGCAGCACCTTGAAGACTCCCGAATATAGGATCCCGATGTTGTGTAGACGCGGGCCTCATTCGAAGATGCTTGATGAGAGATTTCGAGCATGGATGAAGGATCTTGATGCTTTGTAGATGTGGGCCTCATCCCCAAGAGTATAGAATCCTAATGCTTTGTGGACACAAGCTTTACTCGTAGTGTAGGATCCTAATATTTTGTGGATGCGAGCCTTACTTAATATTATTGGTATTATATGTGTGATGTTGTGTAAACTTATGAGGTATATGTATATGCTGTGTGCGAGATCATACATTCATGATGCTATATGTTTAGGCAATTATATTATCGCCATCGTTATCTTGCCATGATATCATTCATGTTGCATTGCTTTATTTATGATCTGCATTAAGCATGGTTGAGTGGCGGTGTATCCACTGAGCTTTGTTAGCTCAGCGTTTAGAATTGTTGTTTTTGTTCGCAGGTAAGTAGGTTGTTGTATGGCTTGGAGGAGCACCATCAAGGCTTGAATTTCAGCATCGACTTTAGTTGTTAAGTACAATTGCTAGATGTATTGCGCTATGTATTTCGTAGAACCCTATATGTGATTTGTAACTCTTATTTTGTACTAAGTGGTCAAATTCGAATGTTTTAAGTATTTGTAATTGGAGCTCCATTGATATTGTTTAAATATTTGGATTTTAACTATGTTTTAAAATGTATGGACTTATGCTTTATTGGACTTATTGGACTTATCATGTTTTTTGGGCTTGAAAAAGAAAAATTTTATTAGTAGGGGTTTTGGGATTAAGGCCAAAATTTGACATCCAAATCAAGTGTGTTACATTTAGTGGTATCAGAGCCTAGGTTTAGCTGGTTCTAGGAAGTCCCTGGGAAAATCTAGAGGGGTATATAAGTGTCTGGCGAATACATGCCCATGATTCCAAGTCGTACTTATTTTAATGCTGAAATTTGATGATGTTATCCCGTTTGTTGCTGTACAGATTAGAATCATGCCAAGGAGGGCAAGAGACCGTGAGTAAAGTTTTGGCTTTTGATAAGGTAGCTATGATGAGGAATGTATGCCCAACACAAAGGAAGTGTTGAAGGATATAGTTGATCATGGGGTTAACTATTTCTCACATTTGAACTGAGCATTGCACTGGATTATGATAGCTATATCGAGGGCATCTGGTACCCCTCAAGAGGCACCCGTTGAAAGGGTGAAAAGACAATGTGCTACGAACATGGGTCAAGGCAAGATAACCCAGTGAAAGCGGAACAATAGTTACAAGATAAGCGTTGGATTATGAGACAAATGAGATTGAGATCTGAAGACAAGTTGCCATATGTTCTGTCATTGTTGAAAGGCAATGCTAGAGAATGGTGGAAAATAGTACAACTTGGGTGGTAACCTAATCAACCAACTTGGGAAGACTTCCTCAAGGAGTTCAAGAAGAAGTATGTGGGCGAGGCTCACATTGATACCTTGAGGGATCGGTTTAATCATCTTATGTAAGGGAACCGATCAATCTTTAAGTATGAGCAATAGTTTCTCCAGTTGAGTAGATATGCTCTCGAGTTGGTCGCCACTAAAAATATGAGGTGTAAAAGGTTCTTGAAGGGCTTGAAGAAAGAAATTTAGATTTATCTAACTACTGCACCACCGAAAGTATTCTTAGAGTTGACTTTGAGTGCCAAGTCTCTTAAGTAGGTGTAAGGCTTAACATATGGCCTATCTGGTGGGCAAGGAAGTTCCAGTAGGAGGACCAAGAATCCCTCCAAAAACAACTCGCAGTCCTAATTTAGAAGAAGTAAAAAACGATGGAACCATAATAGAGGAGCCTCAAATTAGAGTTCAAGATTAGACCGGAGGTCTAAGTTAGCTGGCTGTAGGAGACCATCTTCGTCTCCATCCATGATAAACCCAAAGGGTTCATAGAAAAATACAGGCGCAACAGTTTGCGATTAGTGTAGACACAAACACAGAGGCGAGTGTTGAGGAGTAGGAGGAGTTTGTTACCATTGTGGATCACCGGACCATTTCATGAAGGATTATCCAGTAGCTATTGTGACCTCTCCAGATCAAGTTCAGAGAACTGTATATCTAGCTAAGAAGGGTCAAGGCCTCTCTAGAGGAGGAGCAAGCCATATGTCGTGAGGCCTCTTTTAGTCTACTGCGAGAGTATCGGCTAGGCAGTATGCGGTCAGGGCTCAGGAAGACTACATAACTATAGATGTTATTTTAGGTATGTTCACCTTATTTTCAGCTCCTATAGTTGCTCTTGTGGATTTAGGATCTACCCACTCTTATAAATAGTGGGATATCTCGGTAGTGGGGTATTTCTGTCGAGAATCTAGAGATAGGAGTCTGCGTGACTAGCCTTTTAGGGTACGATGTGTTGGTAGATAAAGTGTAACGAATGTGCCCGATTGAAGTTCAATGGTCACTTTTCCTAGCAAATTTAATGATTCTACCATTTCAAGAGTTTGATGCCTTATTGGGGATGGATTGGCTCTTCGAGCATGATGCTAGTCTAGGATGTAGAGTGTTCGACTGTGTGAGTGTTTGGCAAAAGGGTGGAAAAAAGTATTAGAAATGTATGAAAATAGTGCCAAGACTAAGTCTTTTGCGTGTGATAAGTGCTACGCAAATGTGCAAGTATACACGTCGCAAGTAATAAAGTGATATGAGTATCGAGTATCGTCTCCACAGGGATTGGTTTGGGCCACTTTGCTTAAGTTACTGCACTGTGAAAATAAAAACACAATTGATAATAGAGGTTTTAATTAACGAGAAAAGTAAAAGCAATAAACTAAAAGAATAGATGAAAGAAAAAGAGAGAGATAGGCCAGGTTATCGTGAGTTGAGGTGTGATAGCCGATTGGATCGTCTTGGTAAAAGAGTGCAAGGGCAACTCAGTTGCCGTGGCAACTTGCACAGCGGGGTTGCCTTGGCAACTAATCGATGGTTGCTTAGGCGACTAGCTGGCAACTACTTGGGCGTCTGGGCAGCAACTTCAAGGTTCGGCAGAGCGTTCTTCAATGGTTTCTTCTTATCCCTAAGTCGAAACTCTAGCTACTTGTGCATGCCTTGATAATACATCCCTGCGTGAATCAAGGGTGAACAACAACCAATCTTGCGCTCCTCTTAGCCGTTGAAATCCTTAACTTATTCCTAAGCCGGATTAATCTTCACCATCAATAGATTGAATAAAGATCATATTCATTCGTTTCTTGAATCTAACTCTCCCGATATTAGATAAATAGATGAAGTTACGAGATCCTCTCCTAATTCACTCGCAAACAAGAATAAGAGCCAAGAATGAATAAACCTTGAAATAGAAAAGTGCAAACTCTTATTACCTAAACAAAATCCAATAGTTTCTCACAACAACAAAACACAATAACCCCAACCAATCAAGTTAGTTCATGGTTGGGTTCAAAAGATATACAAAGAATAATCCCCAAACCATGAATCTAATGGAAGCAAAGAAGAAGAAGAAGAAATCGAACTCTCTCCCCCTTGCTCTCTTGTCGAAATTTCTCTATTTTTCTCTCTCTATGGATTGTCGAAATCTTCTTGCTATTTATAGGGCTAGGCCAAAGTCCTTCTTTGAGGAGGATTTTAAGTTGGAATTAAATTATCTTTAAAGAATATAATTCTTTATTATAATTGTATTCCTCCTAGAACTTCTCCTATCTTCTTGGAATTTAATTCTTCTTTAATCTCTGCATGGAACAAATTCCTTTGGGTTTGGGCTTTGCTCCACGTCATCTTGGGCTTGTCTAGTCATCAATTTCGACATCCCTATTGCATTTTCTCTTTGTCGACAATTGCCATGGCAACTGGCTCGACGTCTCCTTCATGCATTGCCCTGGCAACTAGCTCGGCATATCCTTCATGCATTGCTCTGGCAACTAGCACTAGCCTTGCTTTGGCAAGTGATCCTGCACACACACAAAAACACACCAAAGCAGCATCTTTTTCCACAAAAATCACCAAGTTATGTAATCAAGCTCAACGGTGGAAAGAAACATGAATTAATGCATGAATAACTAGTTATGCAACTAATATAAGCTTAAGTCTAACAATAATATGAGTAAAAAGGGTAATAAAAATAATACTTTTGAACACTTATCACGCCCCCAAACTCGAACTATTGCTTGTCCTCAAGCAATGCAAACTAACAATTACCTGCCAAGACTTTAATCATCAACGACATGCTTCAAACTTGAATTCAAGCCTCGGAACCGTGGCACAATGTATGATCACCTTTTAATTTTTCAGATAGCACAAAAATCACCCTGAACAAAACTATAATGCTCGTGACAATGTGTGTGCGTAGTTGTGTACAAGTTGATTTTCAAGATTCTATGTGAACAATAGGTTTTTATCAATTTAATTATCGGGGCATTTATTTTTATTTTCACTAGAGCCAATTTCGGGCACCTCTAGCGATTCTTTAATGTGTATTAACTACTAGAGCCAGTTTCGGGCACCTCTAGCAAGAAAGTGCAATTACTACTAGAGCCAGTTTTGGGCACCTCTAACAAGAAATTAACTTTTAATTTTCAATTTTAAATTTACCCTAATTTTAAGCAACCTAAGTTCACTAAGTTTCTTTCAATCAACAAGCCACAACCGTGTAGAAAAAAATTCAGCATCATAGTAAAATTCTAAGTTCTTTTCATGTAATCCTAAAATTAAAGGTTCTTTCAATTAAGTGCAGTGGCAAAAATTCATCATTGGATATTCAACAAGTCTTAAGCAATTAAATCAAATTAAAGGCATGGCAAGTAAAATATGCAACCTATATGTGATTGCTAACGATGAATGCAACTAAACATGAAACTAACTAGAAACCAACACCCCCCAAACTCGAGAGAAGCATTGTCCTCAATGCATGTAAGAGTGAAACAAAATTTAAAAGAAACTAAATGAAATGAGTTAGTCAGAGAGGTCGTCACCTCGAGTGATAAGTTTCCTTCGTGCCGTTTGCTTGTTTCATTTTTCAGTTGGTGGTTGAATACTGGTGCCGCGTGAATAGCATTGCTTTGATTTGATCCGTGTTTACCGATGCAGGTTCACTTGCATGGGCATCAGTAGTTGCCGAAGCCATTGTTGTTGCCTGGGCATCGCCAGTTTCTATTGTGTTTGCTGTGGCAAGTAGTCGGCAGTAAATTTCCTTAGCATGGTGGTTGTGAGTCTTGTTGTGGAAAAGAAAACCTGGAAACTAAAGATAATGAAGAAAAATAAAATCTCTCCTAAAAATAAAAATGAAAATAAAAAGAAAAAGAAAAAGAAAATATTGAAAGGAGAACATGCTCAGGCATCTCCTAAAGTGACCACTTCTAATGTTACTGCTTATCTGAGAAAACTTGAGGAGAGTCGTTTTTGATACTTCTTATAGTCCATCCGTACCCTCCATCGGGTGACAATATTGCCCAAAAAGAGTTGGGCCAATGTGCTCCCAGCTACTCCCTTTTGCATTACCATGGTGGAGGTGTCTTTCTTCTTTGTTCGCTTGTAGTCCATGTATACTCTCCACCTTGCTACTATTCCTGAAGGCACAAATATATTAATAGGAAAAATTATATCCATTCTCAACCATTCAATTACCTCATTCTTGTCGACTTCTATCATGGTTGGATGTAGCCTTTGTTGTCGTGGCAATTGCTGCTCAAGCCAATTGTCGTGGCAATCAGTTGTCAAATTTTGCTTTAAGTCAAGGGAAGAATCAATTTTCTGAAGAGCTTTATGAATCCAAACACCGTTTTCTTTTGGCCTCTCAAACATCTCCATCAGTAGAGATTTCGATGGCTTCAAATCTACAAACCTCGGTTCCTCAAGACATACCTGCAATGGACGAGGTGAGTTTTTAAAGAATTTAAAAGGTTCAACTATTACCTGCTCATATTCCATTGGCAAAGTATTATCATCTCGTTGATCTTGCATGTGGTCGTGTAATTACCGTGGCAATTGTAGATGAGAGCAATCTACAAATTCCTGCTTCAACATCAACGTTATAACTTTCTGGGCATCAGGTTCCTCAGAATTTGCTGTAGTATTGTTGTTCTCAGCTTCACCGAGTGTTGTCGCGGCATTGCTCTATTCAGGCTCCTCAATCATTGCCGAGGCAATTTGTTGTTCAAACTCATCATGTGTTGGGCAGTCTCTCTCATTGGCATCCTCTTGACTTTGAAGTTCTAGTTATTCCTCACACATCGGAGAGATTTCTTTGTATTGCTCCTTATCCTCTTGCTTTGGGACGTTAGTATCCCTAGGAATGAATTGTTGGTGCATGTTATCCATGACATATGTGGATCTCCCCAATTGATCTTCTGAATCCCCTAAGGTTGCATCCCACTGAGCTATCCTTGTATCCATAGATTTTGATAGTTCTCGAATCTCTTCAATTGATCCGTCAAGTCTAGCCAAGGAAGCTAGTAACGTTTCTTCCAAGGAATTGGAATTCTCTTGAAAAGGACTACATTGCCATGACATATCTGTTGCTGCGGCAAAATTGTTATGGTAAAAAAAAAATTGAGCTTGTTGACCATACCATGAAGAATTTTGCTGCTGGTTCCCTCTATGGTCCTCCATGTAGTTATATGCACCGAAAATGTGAGGGCAATTTTCAAGCACATGATGTTCTCCACACATAGCACAAGATTTTTCCACGGTATAAGTTCTTTGGGCTTTTCTCGGTTGGTATAGGTAATCATCAAAGGGTGCAAGAAAATCTTGATTGGATTGATTCATATCTTCCAACATTATCTCTCGAATAGATTGGCTTTTATTTCCCGACATGTTGATGTCCCTTAACTTGTAGCGCACCTAATTTTTTTTTTGATAAAACAAACAAAAAGAAAAGTTAGTAAAACTAAGAGAAAAAAATGCAATAACAAAAACAACTAACACCAATTGCCAATCCCCAGCAACGGCGCCAAAAACTTGTTGCGTGTGATAAATGCTATGCAAATGTGCAAGTATACACGTCGCAAGTAATAAAGTGATATGAGTATCAAGTATCGTCTCCACAGGGATTGGTTTGGGCCACTTTGCTTAAGTTACTGCACTGTGAAAATAAAAACACAATTGATAATAGATGTTTTAATTAACGAGAAAAGTAAAAGCAATAAACTAAAAGAATAGATGAAAGAAAAAGAGAGAGATAGGCCAGGTTATCGTGAGTTGAGGTATGATAGCCGATTGGATCGTCTTGGTAAAAGAGTGCAAGGGCAACTCAGTTGCCGTGGCAACTTGCACAGCGTGGTTGCCTTGGCAACTAATCGATGGTTGCCTGGGCGACTAGCTGGGCAACTACTTGGGCGTCTGGGCAGCAACTTCAAGGTTCGGCAGAGCGTTCTTCAATGGTTTCTTCTTATCCCTAAGTCGAAACTCTAGCTACTTGTGCATGCCTTGATAATACATCCCTGCGTGAATCAAGGGTGAACAACAACCAATCTTGCGCTCCTCTTAGCCGTTGAAATCCTTAACTTATTCCTAAGCCGGATTAATCTTCACCATCAATAGATTGAATAAAGATCATATTCATTCGTTTCTTGAATCTAACTCTCCCGATATTAGATAAATAGATGAAGTTACGAGATCCTCTCCCAATTCACTCGCAAACAAGAATAAGAACCAAGAATGAATAAACCTTGAAATAGAAAAGTGCAAACTCTTATTACCTAAACAAAATCCAATAGTTTCTCACAACAACAAAACACAATAACCCCAACCAATCAAGTTAGTTCATGGTTGGGTTCAAAAGATATACAAAGAATAATCCCCAAACCATGAATCTAATGGAAGCAAAGAAGAAGAAGAAGAAATCGAACTCTCTCCCCCTTGCTCTCTTGTCAAAATTTCTCTATTTTTCTCTCTATGGATTGTCGAAATCTTCTTGCTATTTATAGGGCTAGGCCAAAGTCCTTCTTTGAGGAGGAGTTTAAGTTGGAATTAAATTATCTTTAAAGAATATAATTCTTTATTATAATTGTATTCCTCCTAGAACTTCTCCTATCTTTTTGGAATTTAATTCTTCTTTAATCTCTGCATGGAAATCAAATTCCTTTGGGTTTGGGCTTTGCTCCACGTCATCTTGGGCTTGTCTAGTCATCAATTTCGACATCCCTATTGCATTTTCTCTTTGTCGACAATTGCCATGGCAACTGGCTCGGCGTCTCCTTCATGCATTGCCCTGGCAACTAGCTCGGCATATCCTTCATGCATTGCCCTGGCAACTAGCACTAGCCTTGCTTTGGCAAGTGATCCTGCACACACACAAAAACACACCAAAGCAGCATCTTTTTCCACAAAAATCACCAAGTTATGTAATCAAGCTCAACGGTGGAAAGAAACATGAATTAATGCATGAATAACTAATTATGCAACTAATATAAGCTTAAGTCTAACAATAATATGAGTAAAAAGGGTAATAAAAGTAATACTTTTGAACACTTATCAACGTGCAAGAATACACGGTCTGCAAGTAATACAGCGGTAAGCTGAGTTTATCGATCCTACAAGGATTGGCCAAAAGTTTGATTCCTTTGCTTGTTTACTTGTCAAGGAAAAAGTGTTGGTTGATTTGAGGTTGTTTGAAAATAGTGATTAAAAGGAAAACGGCGTTGTCACAATGAGAGTTTAAATGAGTGATGAACGTTGACAAGGGATGCCTATTTTTCACGCTTTTCAAGCCAGCCTTTAATAATTTTCTGCCTTGATATTATTTGCCGAGCACATTCAAAGTTGGCAATGCCTCTGTCGATGGCAATGCCCGAAGTTAACCATGTAAAAACCTTTATATCTCTATAATAAAGTTTTTCATAAATCAATTTGATTAAGTCCTAATCTATACTCCTAAGGGGTAGACTCACTCCCGAAGTAAGCTCGTCTACGTGAACATCTTCCGTCCAAGCATCTCGTCTTAGTATCTAGTAACTAATCATTGCCCTCCAAGTCTGTTAAGATATTAAGGTGCAATAAGCAAACAATGTCAGTGGTCGCTTGGCAAAGAATTTAGAAAATTGGAGAACATGCCAGATAGGGGAAACAATGCCAAGGCATTTTAGACTATTAAAAACTAAACATGAAAACGACGTTCAAATGCAAACATCCCCCACCAACTATTAAATTTGTTCATGGTGAGGGTATCAAACCAAAAACCTTCATCGTTTTCTAACAACATCATCACTTAATAATAAAATTACTGCACAAAGAAAATGGGCTAGAAGGGTGTCGGTCGATGCAGCCCTTCAAGGTCTAGGCTCTCGGTCAAGCTAGTCGAACCATGTCACCTTGGTGCAGCCTTCTCCAAACCGGTCATTGATGATTGGTCAATGTCCATTATGTGCTTGCTTGAGTTCTTTAAATAGGCGTGTAAGGATAACCTAGGATAAGCCTTGAAAATTGAATCTTGAATGCTCAAGGGATAAGGGATGTGATCATCTTATCCTATATTTGAATCCTAGGTCTGACGTCATCAAGGTCCATTAGCTACTTGGCCGGGCATCAAGCACCTCTTCGCTGCCAACTGGTCTTTCAACAATTTTTGCTCCATCACTGCCAACAACAACTCAGTATTCTCTCTAGAATTCCTTCCTTTATGCGTTGCACTGCTCTTCCATGTCTGCAATAATACCAACAAAGCAACCCTTCACACTGGCATAGCACAATTCTAAGTTATTATGCAAACGCATGAATTTTAAGGCTAAATGCAGCTGAATGTACTTAAAGGCAAGCAAAGACGATGCGAAATAAGCATAAGATTTAGTACTTTTGAGGAGTTAACACACCCCCAAACCTAGCTCATTGCTTGTCCTCAAGTAATGCAAGTAAGCTAAAAGCAAAAATGGTGAAAATAGTACCTCGACAAAATTTAGGTCAGAATGTCAACACATGCTGGCAAGCAGAATGAAGTTCTAGTTCTGTCCTCAGATATCTTAGTGCAATAATGTGAAGCAGATAAGCAAATTTAAGTGCAGCAATATAATTTTAGTCCAAGGGCATGAAGAATGCACGATGTGTAGGTAATATGCATCAAGTATCCTTTTACTCCCTTAGTCAAATTTACTACCTAAACTCAGAATTTTTCTTTTATTCATGCCAAGGATTTCTTCTTTTTTTTCTTTTTTTAACTAGCATTAAATTAGGGTTCGCGTCATGGTACTGTTTGGCGTGAGTAATAAGAGGGAGCATACCACGAATCCTCACGTTAGTCTAGACTACATCACTAAGTTAACCCATTACACTCATACACTTAAAGTTTTTAACCTAAGCACTAACAAAGGAGTTACACCAAGCCCTAGGCTACCTATTATCTCTAAGGCAGAGGAGTTTTCCATTTTTTCTTTCCTTGGCATAACATTGTTGCCTTATTAATTTCTTTTACCCTGGCATAATAATTTTTTATGAGCTTAGTTTAAAAAATTCTAAGTTTGCTTAGGAACTAGATACATACTACGTGGTAAGTGAAAGTTCAATTCCCTAAAGTAGAGATCAATTGCCAAGCAGACCATGCATTACTATTCTGCCGGCATAGGCAAATTAAAGATTAAATTTCTTCATCGGTCAAACTATTCTAGAACAATTTCAACTTGCCTAACAAAGTGTTAGCATACTTCAAAATTTGACCTAGGTAAATTTTATTTTTCCTTTTTTAGTGGTTCGGTATGCATGGCTACAACCTAATCTATATGGCATACATGGCATGGCGGTAGAAATGTAAACATGAATGCATGGCATGGCATAAATGTGAGGCAACACATGCCCCCACCAAAGATGTACATTGTCCTCAATGCATGAAAACAACACATATATACAAATAACAGCAAAATAAAATGCATGAACATGTGAAATGCAAAGGAATGAAATGCAAAGGAGTTTAGGAAGAAGAAGACTCCCTTGTGGAGACTTTCTCTCATGTGATGCGGGTTTTTCTCTTGTTAAATGTCCCATGATCAGGGGCCATTCTTTTCCTTCCTTTTATGCTTGGCTTTGAGGCAACAGTGGAAGCTCCAACTTCCTTGACAATCTGCACTGGCTTTGCGGCAGACGAGGCTTGGGTAGTAGGTGTTGTGGTAGGCTTCTTTTGAATTTCTTCTTTTGACTCTGGTGGCGTTTCTTACTTAACGGATTCAACTTGAACATACGAGACTGGGACGGTTGCATCTGAGTGTGTCAGGGCATGAACCGATCGGGGACTAGTTGGCATGGCATCATCGCTGGCAAAGATTTCTACTGGAAAATCTGGGAAGGCTGGTAGAGAATCCAGGTATAATCTTTCAAGGGTTTCCCTGATGGCAACATCCCTAGCATGAGTATACTATCATAGTTTGACATTTTGCTCCTCAATTCTTTCTAATTTTTGGAGAATCATCTCCTGGCGATGATGGATTTGAGAGAGCAATGCCGCGAAATCAGCTGGCATGGGAGCGTCCGGCTCTACCTTCGACACTTTGGGCTTTGGCGTTGATTCTTTTGCTTTCCTCTTTCCCTTTTCCTTTGACTTGGTAGCAGTGAGTTGCTTTCATAGGGCTGACGTGATTATGGTACCCTTAATTTCTTGGCCTTTGCCTGAGTTAATCTTGGGCACACCATGCCTCATGCAAATGTTAGAAATTAACAAAGGAAATAACAAACTACCTTTAGGCTTACCAGCACATTTATATGTCTCCTCAATAATGATTTGACTGACATTGATTTTCCAGCCAACAAGGATTGAGTGTAGTAGCTCCAACCGTTCCTCCGACACCGTTTTGTTGTGGGTGGTTGGCATTAGATTTTCCTTCAAAAAGTGGTTCCACCCCTTAGGTTGAGATTTCAGTGCTAGTCTCTTTACTATTCGGTGTCTGTTGGCAGACTCAATCCATTTCGTTTCTGGTTCGCATAGATCCACCAGCAATTTCTTTCTCTTGGCCACAGTCATTGACTCAGTATACTCCAGACGTTCCTCCTCGGCATCCCCCAATTCAAACATGGCATCGATATACCCTCATAAGAATGCACGCATGTGCCTCGAATCATCAAGAAAGGGTTATCCTTGGTGGTCAAGAGGGCATAAAACTCCCGGACAATATTTGTAAAGACCTCTCTCTTTTGTTGGCAGAAGAGTTCCCACTTGTGCTTGTTTATGACCACCATGAAGTCCGGTGGAAATCTCACGGTTGGCTCTTCTTTGAATTCAAAGTGCTTCTCATAGCAAAACAATCATGAGGCAAAGTTTACTTCATAGTTTTTGCGAATCTCTTCATTGAAAAACATTTTGAAGGGTGCAGATGAGGAAGCCATGGAAACAAGTTGAAAGCTTGATCAGTTTGGGAAAAAGGAAGAAGAGAATAAATCTTTGTGTTCTTTCGTGATAAAGAAAAATAAAAGAAAAGTAAAGGGTTTAAATGATGGGATATTAAAGTGACCAATTTAAGAGGGGGTAATGATGGGTAATTGCGTGTATGGGAAAAAGAAAAAGGGTTTAAATGATAATGATGATGTGATAAGGGTTTAAAAGAGTGGAATGATAAGGGTTTAAGTTAAATTTAAATTTCAACTTATCCAATTTGGGTGGCTAGGGTAAAGGTTCAAAGACTATTTTCACTCTTTTATGGACCGACTTTTCACCAAGCTAGGGTAAATATTTTTCTTCCAAATTTCCAATCGTTGCATGCCAACCCCTGCCCTGGCATTGTATCTGGCACACAGAATTCTCCCAATTTGCAATCGCCTCTTGCCAGGTCCCTATCTCGGTACTATGCCTGGCACACTAAATCTACACATTCTTAAAGGATGCCTCTCATCGCAGAAAAATCAAACAATAAAAAAGACAAATTTAAAACTAATAAGAATAAGAAATAAATGAAAATTACTGAAAATAAAAACATCTAACCTACTATGTACAAAAATTTCAAAACCTGATGATAATGTTACAGCACATCTGCCAAGAGGATAACCTCTTTAGCATTCCCCGAATCGCCTTCCAAATAGTGCTTTAATTGTTGACCGTTTACCTTGAAATTTTCTCCCAACTTTAAATTTTTAATGACCACAACACCATGAACATATGCCTTTACAACTTCAAAAGGGCCTGACCACCTTGACTTAAGCTTGCCTAGAAACAATTTAAGCCTTGATTTAAATAACAGAACACGTTGGCCTACCTCCAATTGTCTTGGCATTATCCTACTATCTTGCCAGCGTTTGGTCCTCTCCTTGTAGAGTCTAGCATTTTCATAAGCTTGTGTTCTGAACTCTTCCAACTCATTTTGGTCTAGTAGTCTTTTTTCTCCAGCAGCTCCCCATGCCATATCAAGCGTCTTGATTGCCCAATATGCACGATGCTCCATTTCTATCGGTAGGTGGCATGCTTTTCCAAAAACAAGTCTGAATGGTAAAGTACCCAAGAGAGTTTTAAAAGCTGTCATGTAAGCCCACAAGGAGTCATCTAGTATCAACAATCAGTCTTTCCTAGATGGATTTACAATCTTTTCAATGATACTTTTGATCTCTTTGTTTGAAATCTCGGCTTGCCCATTTGTTTGGGGATGGTATGCCGTGGCAATCCTTTGTTTAATTCCATATCTATACAAAGCTTTAGAGATTAGATTGCATTTAAAATGGGTACCCTCATGATGAATAATCATTTTGGGGGCACCAAATCGAGTAAAAATGTGTTTGTACAATAACTTGGCAATGACCTTGGCATCGTTCATTGGCAATGCAATAACCTCAACCCATTTGAAACACAGTCATCAGCCACGATGATGTATAAGTTACCAAATGATGGAGGAAATGGACCCATGAAGTCTATCCCCATACATCAAATATGTCTACAGGCATGATGTTTTAGAGCGGTAGTTGGTGTTTGCCATAGATGTTTCCTATCTGTTGGCATCGATCACATGCCTTGGCATAGTTATGGGCATCTTTGTACAGTGTGGACCAAAAGAATCTTGACTGCAACACCTTGGCAGCAGTCTTCATCCCAGCAAAGTGACCCACATACGGTGCGGCATGGCATAGTTGCAAAATGTTGTGCTGCTCATTCTCTAGCACACACCGTCTTATCACTTGATCGGCACACTGTTTCAACAATATTGGCTTGTCCCAGAAGTATTGCCTAACTTCTCGCAGGAATCTTTTCTTGGCATTGTATGGCAGATTTGGTGGCAAAATATTACTTACCAGGTAGTTGACTATGTCAGTGTACCATGGCATGACATTGACTGCAAGTAAATACTCATATGCAAATTCATCTCTTATGGCAGCGTTCTTACCATCTTCAAGGTGATGCTCTAGACGTGATAGGTGTTCAGCTACTAAGTTTTCACTGCCCTTCTTGTTTCAGATCTCGAGGTCAAATTCTTGTAGTAGAAGCGTCCATCGGATTAGTCTGGGCTTGGCATCCTTCTTTTCCAAAAGGTACTTTTGTGCTGAATGATCTGTATACACCACAACCTTGTTACCAACTAAATAAGGTCTGAATTTATCAAAAGTGAATACAACTGCAAGAAATTCTTTCTCAGTTGTGGAATAATTCAGCTGAGCTCCATTTAGTGTTCGGCTGGCATAGTAGATGATATGAAAAACTTTGCCATGCCACTGTCCCAATATTACTTCGATGACATAATCGCTGGCATCACACATGAGCTTGAATGGCTCATGCCAATCTGGTGCCACGACTATAGGGGCATTAATCAACTTTTCCTTAAGTTCCTGAAACGCTCTTAAACAAGAATCATCAAATGCAAAAGTGGCATTTTGTTCCAAAAGCAAGCATAAAGGTTTAGAATTTTTAGAAAAATCTTTAATGAAACGACGGTAAATGCCTGCAAGTCCCAAAAAACTTCTAATACCTTTTACACTTGTTGATGGTGGCAATGGCTTGATTACCTCAATTTTTGCTTGGTCAACCTCCAATCCCTTCTTGTTTACCTTGTGCCCGAGAACAATGCCCTCCTTCACCATGAAGTGGCATTTTCCCAGTTCGATACTAGGTTTGTCTCAATGCATCTGTTCAAGACTTGCTCCAAACTATGAAGGCATTCCTCAAATATTTTGCAAAACAGTGAGAAATCATCCATAAATACTTCCAAATTTTGTTCAATCATGTCGGAAAAAAATGGACATCATGCAACGCTGAAAAGTTGTTGGGGGCATTACACAACTCGAATAGCATTCTTCTAAAGGCAAATAGTAAAATGCCTTACATGCCAGTCTATCAAACATCTGATCAATGAAGGGCAATGGAAAATGGTCTTTCTTGGTGGCATTGTTCAGCTTCATATAATCCATGCACACTCTCCATCCGGTAACAGTTCTGGAAGGCGTTAACTCATTGTTGCTATTTTGAACCACAGTCATGCCACCTTTCTTTGGCGCACATTGCACCGGGCTGACCCATGAGTATTAGAAATAGAATAGGTTATCCCGGCATCTAGCCACTTGATAATCGCCTTCTTAACAACCTTTTTCATGCTCGGGTTCAATCTTGTCTGACTCTCAATGGTCTTCCCATGAAATTCTTCCAAGATAATTTTGTACATGCAAATTGTTGGGCTTATTCCTCGGATATCAGCCAATGTCCATCCCAACGCTTGCTTGTAATTGCTTATAACTTTCAGCAATCGTTCATCTTCTACTAAGGTTGCTCCTTCAGTGTCTTCACTTGTTTCACCTTCACTGTCACTTCCGCTAGCATCATCATCAGTATCTTGGCAAAGCAGTGCCATGTCCACCTTAAAAATAGACTCCATCTTATTATTTTCTTGGCATTCTCTCATTCATCTGCACATTCCAAAGCTTGAAACACATTAAATGTAACCTGCTGATAATTCATGTGCATAGTTAATTCACCTTTATGAACATCAAGTAAGGCTCTACCTATGGTAAGGAATGTCTGCCCAATATAATTGTGACATTTAAATCTGCCTTATAATCCAAGATAATAAAGGCAGATGGGAATATGAACTTATCTACCTTTACCAACACATCCTCAATCTTACCCTTAGGATGTGCAAAAGATCGGTCCGCCAACTAAAGTGTCACCCTGGTAGGCCTTGCTTCTATACCAAGCTTTCTAAAAACTGACATTGGCATCAAATTGATGCTGGCTCCCAAGTCACACAGTGCCTTACCCATGAATCTATTGCCAATGGTATAGAGAATAGTAAAACTTCCCATATCTTCCAGCTTTGGTGGCAATCGATTGAGTATCATTGCACTGTACCCCTCAGTAAGAGCTACAATTTTGAAATCACCTAGCTTCTTCTCTTTGGACAAGATGTCCTTCATAAATTTGACATAGTTGGGCGTTTGCTCGAGAGATTCCACCAATGGTAAATTGATTTCCAAATGTTTAAGTAATTCCAAGAAGCGCTTAAATTGATTATCATGCTTTTGCTTTTGTAGTCTTTGTGGAAACGGTAGAGGTAGATAAACATATGACGGCTCTACCGATTTTGCCAACGTTCTGCTGACATCTGACTGAGGTCTGGCATCAGAATGTGGTCTGGCATTGCTTACGTCTGCTTCTTTCTTCTTTGGTTCTTTTGGTTCATCTACTGGTAGTTTCTTATTCTCCTGGAAACTATTTGGCTGCTTGACAGATGTCTCAGCCTCGCATTGTTTGCCACTCCGTAGAGTCACAACTTTGCATTGTTCATTATGGTTTTGCCTGACATCCTCTATATCGCTTGTTAAATCTCTCTAGAGTCTATTGCTGAGTGCATTGCCAATCTGTCCAATTTGCACCTCCAAGTTTTGCATTGATGTTGTCAAACTCTGGATAGTTGCATCATTCTTCTCCATGTATTTTGTCAAAGTCCCTTGGTTGTTCCTTTACCCTTCATAAAAATTGTTTTGTGCCCTTTGTGGCATGACATTCTGGTTGACCCCTGACATGACATGTTTATGATGTTGGGCATTGGTATTTTGCTGTTTGGCATTATATTGGTTGCTTCCTTGATTCCCCCAAGCTAAATTTGGGTGTTGTCTCCATCCTATATTGTAAGCATTGGAATTTGGATTATAATTACGATTAAAATTGCCAACGAAATTTAACAGTTAGGGTTGGCAGAGAAATCTTCCGTGGGATGATCGTCTCCACATATTGTACAGAATGGGGCTAATGCCTTAACTTCTTAGGCCACATAACTCTTTTGCAAAGTTTTCACCATGCTAGTAAGATTGGAAATCTCAGCGTGGATGGATGTGAGCTCATCTATCTGTAATTTCCCACCAGTTTTAGTGTCAGTCCCAAGTTTGGCAATAGGATATTCAAAATCGTTGATTGAAATCCTTTCAAAGATGCCAACTGCCTATGTATAGTTTTCGTCAAGCAGTGAGCTATTTGCCGATGCATCAACAACTGTTCTGATTTGCGCATTAAGTCCATTGTAGAAGGTCTCCATTTGGGTCCATTTCAGGAATCCATGCATAGGATGTCTCCTTAACATATCTTTATATCTTTCCCAAGCATCATATAGGGTCTCATCATCAGCCTGCCTAAATGTGATGATCTCACCCCTCAACTTGGCGGTGAGTTTAGGTGGCTGGAATCGCAACAAAAAATTATGGCATAGATCTCCCCATGAGGTGACAGAACCAGGTGGTAAAGAACTTAGCCAAGCTTTTGCTCTATCTCTCAAAGAAAATGTATACAACTTTAGCTTCACTTTATCTTCTGATACTTCGGGCTGCTGAAATAGCTGACATACTTCCATGAACTGCTTTAAGTGTTGCCTTGGATCTCCAGTAGATGCTCCATCAAATTGTCCTACATTCAAAAGTTTTTGTATCATTACCGGTTTAAGTTTAAAATTGGGTGTATTTACCACAGACCAATTAGTCCTGGCATCAAATTGTCAATGTTTGGTGCCGAATGTTCTCTAATAGGTCTCTCTTCCTCCACATTAACAACTGGGGCAACATGAGCTAGTCGTATTCCATTGTTTTTGGGTGGATTTTCATTATTGTTTAACACACTATTTCCTCAATTGCCGTGTTGAGCCATCTCTCGAATCTTTTTCTTTAACCTTCACATGGTTCTTTCAATTTCTGAATCGTATAGCCAATCTCCACTACAGGGCGGTTTCTAGTCATACACTGGTCAAAACAAAGAAATAAAATAAAGAACAAAAATAAAAAACGACAAGTAAAAAAATAATAAACAACAAACTCCGTTGCAATCCCCAGAAACAACGTTTAAAACTTGTTCGACTGTGTGAGTGCTTGGCAAAATGGTGGAAAATGTATTGGAAATGTATGAAAAAAAGCCAAAACTAAGTCTTTTGCGTATAAGTATACACGGTTTGCAAGTAATACAGCAGTAGGCTGAGTTTATCGATCTCACAAGGATTGGCCAAGAGTTTGATTGCTTTGCTTGTTTACTTGTCAAGGAAAAAAGTGTGGGTTGATTTAAGGTTGTTTGAAAACAGTGATTAAAAGGAAAGAAATAAAAGGAAAACAACATTGGCACAAGGAGAGTTTAAATGAGTGATGAACGTTGGCAAGGGATGCCTGTTTTTCACGCTTTTCATGCCAGCCTTTAATAATTTTCTGCCTTGATATTATTTGCCGAGCATATTCAAAGTTGGCATTGCCTCTGTCGATGGCATTGCCCGAAATTAACCATGTAAAAATCCTTTATATCTCTATAATAAAGTTTTTCATAAATCAATTTGATTAAGTCCCAATCTATACTCCTAAGGGGTAGAGTCACTCCCGAAGTAAGCTCATTTACTTGAACATCTTCCGTCGAAACATATCGCCTTAGCATCTAGTAACTAATTTTCCCCCTAAGTCTATTAAGATATTAAGTGCAATAAGCAAACAATGCCAGTGGTCGTTTGGCAAAGAATTTCGAAAACTAGAGAACATGCTAGATAGGGGAAACAATGCTAAGACATTTTAGATTATTAAAAACTAAACATGAAAGTGGCGTTCAAACGCGAAGATCCCCCACCAACTATTAAATTAGTTCATGGTGAGGGTATCAAACCAAAAACCTTCATTGTTTTCTAGCAACATTATCATTTAAAAATAAAAATTACTAGACAAAGAGAATGGGCTAGAAGGGGTCGGTCGATGAAGCCCTTCAAGGTCCAGGCTCTTGATCAAGCTGGTCGAACCACATCTCCTTAGTACAACCTTCTTCAAACTGATCATTGATGATTGGTCAATGTCCATTATGTGCTTGCTTGAGTTCTTTAAATAGGCGTGCAAGGATAACCTAGGATAAGCCTTGAAAATTGAATTTTGAATGCTCAAGGGATAAGGGATGTGATCATCTTATCATATATTTGAATCATAGGGCTAACGTCATTAAGGTCCAACAGCTACATGGTCGGGCATCAAACTCATATTTTCTACCAACCGGTGCTTCAGTATTTTTTGGTCCATCATTGCCAATAGCAACTCGGCATTCTCTCTTGTATTCCTTCATTTATGTGTTGCACTGCTCTGCCATGCCTGCAATAATGCCAACAAAGCAACCCTTCATATTGGCATAGCACAATTCCTAACTTCTTATGCAAATGCATGAATTTTAAGGCTAAATGCAACTAAATGTACTTGAAGGCAAGCAAAGACGATGTGGAATAAGCATAAGATTTAGTATGATGTGTTGGTAGATAAAGTGTATCGAAGGTTCCCGATTGAAGTTCAAGGATCACTTTTTCCAGTGGATTTAATGGTTCTACCATTTCAAGAGTTCGATGCCATCTTGGGGATGGATTGGCTCTTCGAGCATGATGCTAGTCTAGGATATAGATCAAAGAGCTTGAAGCTTCATGTTGCGAATGGTTCTAAGCTAGTTGTAAGAGGCAAAAGAAACTCGTGCCTCTCTAATGTGGTATCGACTTTGTCAGCTTAGAGGTTAATGCAGCAAGGTTGTGAAGCCTTCTTGGCTCATGTGGTTGATGAAAGAATTAAGGGTCCAATGCTTGAAAACCTTTAAACTGTTAATGAGTTTATCAATGTGTTTTCAGAGGAGTTACCCGGACTACCTTTTGACCGTGAGTTAGAGTTTCGAAATAATGTGATGCTACGTACAACACTAGTATCCATCGCACCGTATTGAATGGCACCAAAAGAGATAAAAGAATTGAATAAGCAAATCTAATAGGTGCTAGAGAGAGGTTTTATCCGGTCTATGAGGATGTGTATTAATTACGACAGCTTAACAAGGTAACGATAAAGAACCGTTATCCCTTTTTCGAGGATTGATGATTTGTTTAACCAGTTGAGAGGTGCCCGTGTGTTTTCTAAGATCGACTTGAGGTCGGGATACTACCAGTTAAAGGTAGTGGATGAAGATGTCCAGAAAACCACTTTTAGGATATGGTATGGGCACTATGAGTTCTTAGTAATGTCGTTTGGGCTTACCAACGCACCTACGGCTTTCATGAACCCAATAAACTGAATCTTTCAACCGTATCTATACCAGTTTGTTGTGGCCTTCATTGATGACATCTTGGTGTACTCGCATTCAGAAGAAGAGCATGATTACCATTTGCATGTGGTGCTACAGACTCTTAGAGAGAGATATCTTTTAGCCAAGTGCAGTAAGTGTAAATTTTGGCTTTTAGAAGTGGCATTTCTTGGCCACATAGTTACCGCGGATGGGATCCGTGTAGACCCTAAAAAAATTTAGGTTGTGGTGGAGTGGTAACCCTCAAGGAATGTTTCAGAAGTCTGTATCTTCCTAGGACTTTCCAGGTATTATAGTCGGCTGGTTAAAGGGTTCTCCATTGTAGCCGCATTGTTGACCAAATTATTGCAAAAAAAGGTTTCGTTTGAATAGATTGCGAGAAGGCATCAAAGTTTTGAGCAACTAAAATCTTATCTCATAGAGGCTCTGGTCTTAACACAACCCAAGCTAGGGAAGGAGTATGTCATTTTTAGTGACACCTCCTTAAACGGTGTAACCCCCTCGACTCAGCCTAGACGCCCAACCGAACCGAGAGTGCCACATTAGGTTTGTCGAAGCAAACCGGAGAAAGGTTACGAAAAATTGATCTATTTTTTTCTTTTATCTTGTCTAAATGCAAATTAATGTTCCAACATGTTCATACTCACAGCGGATAAGTTCACAAATGAAACGAGTCACAAATGGCGATCAATTGCAACATACACAAAATTGAGGACTAAAATGTAAATACTTTAAATTCCAAAACCAAAACTAAATTTAATATTACCAATCCTCAATTAGACCATTTACGTACCCACATAACAAATTTCAGGTCAAAATGATCATCCATGCACATTCAATTACATTCTCCAAACTTAGGGACTAAATTGCAGGAAACCAGAAACTGATTTCCAAGACATTACCTGTAAAAACTTCCTCGTGTATCGATACGTACATAGCTGTACCGATACAGAGCAGCTATACGTACCGGTACACAATGTACCGTATCGATATGCCACATCAGCATGTACAATATTAAAACTGTACTGGTACAAACCCTTGGTGTATCGGTACACAGGTTTTCCATCGAAAAATGATTTTCTAGTATCTAATCCCCGTACCAATACACTCTATCCCATACCGGTATGCCAAGCTTGAATTGCTTAACCGTACCGGTACTCGTATACTGTACCGATACTGCCTGCCTTAGTTTGCCTTTGCGTAATGATACGGTCTCTTGCGTATCGATACTCAAAGGCCTGTAATGTCATTTTGTACAAGTTTTTCACCCAAATCTAGATGCATATAGATCCTAGCCACTTGCATACTTGGTTACAAACATTCAACATTACATGTATCAACTCTGGTACTAAAGTTTAACTACTATACAAGCTTATGTCATTAAAAGAATCAATCTAAAAGCATGCTCCCTAAAGCACTTCACCAAACATACCAAAACGCCCAACTAAGCAATTACCAGCAGGATCACCATACCATTAAGACATCAAAACCATACTCAACAGGATTAGCACATCTAAGCATACCAACAAAGCAAGACCATCAAGATGCATACCTAGAAGACTTCACAACATCAACCATAGGTAGCGATGCACAACAAACTCAACAACATCAATCAAACTCCGTAATCACAGTATTACACATGCTTAGAACTAGGGAAAAACAGAATTACAAATCCCAAAATCTATGGCGAACACATTGCTTTATTAACCGGAAACTAATACCGAGCCCATACTCAAAAGTCTTGTCTTTGGATCACTTAATCCTTGTCTTTACTGCCCCCAAGCTTTAATGCTCTGCATCATTAGAGAAAAGAGAGCGTAAGCACACTTGCTTAGTGAGGATGCTCTTAAAAGATGATGCATTTAAAACGCTTGAAAACCAACTATTGTTTTCAAACCATTCTTACGACCTAAGCAAGTTCTAATATTTTTAAATCAAAACATGCATATCAACCATATGAAAGACATTATATATAAATTCCACATGCTTAGTCCCAAAGCATCTAATACATAACCATGCTTAAATCCCAAAGCATTATAAACCATGCTTAAATCCCAAAGCATTATAAAATAGGTTCAACATTAGAATTCTCATATATTGGCAATTATAGTGACCCAGATAGTCGACCACTATCCATGATTAGCCGACCGCTAACCTTTAGTTAACCAACCGTTACTTTACACATCGGATACACGGATCTCCCTTAATGACCAACCTCCATCAAGACCCATGCCATGTTGACCGCATGTTATGGCAACCTTGCCGACTGCAAGATTAACATCAACAAGGGGAACCGACCGCTCAACCCAAGTGATAACAACATAGTCCGAGTAGCCGAACGCTATACCTCAAGGACTCTTAACCCACGATCGATTTTTAACCATTTTATAGTGAACTTTATCCTATGGCATGCCAACTATATCCGAATATTTTCTCACCTTGTCACATAGCTAATATATCATTTACAAAATCATTTACTCACTGTTTTACAATGCATTACACAAAATCCCCACATATGCAATTCACATTGCCAAAGTAATATCACATTCCCGACCGGAATAAAAACCAATGCTCACTAGCATTTAATATACTTTTGAACCATTGCATATGTACTTTAAAATCATGCATTTACAGTAAGTAAAACCAACCATGTTTACGACCAAAACATGAATCATACATGCTCAAATCCGAACCGATATTAAAGAGCAAAGAAAGGAAACTTTCTTCTGAGCTTAGGTAAGTGTTTCAAACTTATCATGAACTCCCAAACCAATTTCAAACCCTTGAAAGACTTTTAAGACCGTTTCCACTCACCGATTACACTTCACCTTGCTTGCTACTACGAAACAAGCTCCCAGCAAGTCTAGAACCACCTCAAGATGCTACGCCTTGATTATCCCTTGTTTCGGCCACACAAAACCAGAGGAAACATGCATTAAAATGCATCCAATACTCTGTTACAACTCAAAATCCCGTAGCTCTCAAGATGCCCACTCAAAACTCATCTGAACTTACCGAAATCAACCTCGAGCACTACATAATCTTAACCCAGCCTTATAACAACAATCTTAAACATCAAACTTTATCAATTTACATCTAAAAACTCATTCACAACATCCTTTTACTTCCAACAATGATTAAACGCCTTAAACACCCCAAAAACCCTTAACTAACAACCTAACAATTTGAGATTCATCCAAATTTCGGGATTCCATTATTAAAAACAACTTATCCACATTATAATTCATCCAAAATAAGATTGAAATCAATCTACAATACTAGAAAAACAGATCCAAATCGAAAATCACAAGATTCTTCAATAAAACCTCAATTAAGCTAAAATCCATAATTAACTATTCAAAGCTTATTGAAAATCATATGTAAAGATCCAAGAACTTGGGAAATTTAGTAAAGAACCTTTCATTAGAGGAGAAGAACAAAACTTACCTCCAAGGAATGAGTTTCCCCTTAATTGGATGGTTTTACCTCTTGAAAAGCAAAGAAATTCAATAAGATTTGTGGAAAACAATTTAAGAAATCATTTAGCAATCAAGAAGTTAAGAAATTAAAATCATTACCTTAAATCTATGATGGAAAAAGAGTGTTTGGCTGAGAGTGTCTTGAGTGAAAGTGTGAGAGAAGAAAAGTTACGTCAAAATGTTATTTAGAAAGATAACTACATTTTTAACTAAATCTTTTATAATTCTTTTAATTAAAACCACTTTTAAATAATCCTACTTAAGGGAATACTCGGATTAGACCAAATGGTAAAATAGCTCCTTAAAGATTCTAAGTTTTGACTCTTTACAAAGCAGCCACCTTTTAAAAACAGTTTTCAAAAATTGCATTTTGGTCACTAGCCAAAATGTCACCCTTCTAAAGCTCGTTTTCCAAAATTGCTTTTACCAATATTTTTAATATAATAAAATATGATTTTTAAACATTTCTCTATAATTTTATCTTTCAAAAAAATATCTGCTCCTGAATTCAACTCGAATCTCTAACCCGATCCACTGGACCGTCTAACCAGCCCCAAAACCACTGGGCCCAAAACTGGGGCGTTAAAACTCTCCCCCTCTTAAGAAATTTCGCCCTTGAAATTTACCTGGAGGAAAAAGATGCGGAAATTGCTCCAACATATCCGCCTTGCTTTCCCAAATGGCTTCCTCAACACCTCGATGTCGCCACAAGACTTTAACCAGTTCTATCATCTTACCCCGTAGAACCTTACTGCTAAAATCAAGGATTTCCACCAGCTCCTCATCAAAAGATAAATCCGGTCTCAACTCAATATGCTCCACCGACATAACATGCGAAGGATCCGACTGATACCTCTGTAACATGGACGCATGGAACACATCATGTATTTTCTCATGCTAGGGAGACAACCTCAACCGATATGCCACAGGACCAACTCGCTCCACAATCTCATATGGTCCAATAAACCTTAGACTAAGCTTACCCTTACGTCTGAACCGCATCACCTTTTTCCATCGTGACACCTTCAAGAACACACGATGGCCTACCGCATATTCAATTTTCCTACGCTTTAAATCCGCGTAAGATTTCTGCCGATCTGCAGCCGCTCTCAAGCGTTCATACACAAGCTTAACTTTCTCATTCGTGTCTTTGAACACATGAGGTAAGGAAATATGTTTTTCCCTTACCTTTGCCTAACACAAGGGTGTACGACACCTTCGGCCATAAAATGCCTCAAATGGTGCCATCTGTATGCTCACTTGATAGCTATTATTATAAGCAAGTTCCACCAATGGAAAATGCTTCTCCCAGGTTCCTTGAAACTCAATAATACAATACCTTAGCATATCTTCCAAGACCTAGATAACACGCTCAGACTGCCCATCCATCTGAGGATGATACGCGGTGCTGAAACTCAACCTCGAACCCAAAGCCTAATGTAAACATTTCCAAAACCTTGACGTGAACCTCGGATCTCTATCCGAAATGATCGACTTTGGTACTCTGTGCAAAAGCACAATCTTAGAAATAAACAAATCCGCTAGCATGTCCAAGGTGTACGTCGTATGCACTGGCAAAAAATATGCACACTTCGTAAACCGATTGACAACCACCCAAATGAAATCTTTTTTAGCCCCTATCATCGGCAACCCTGACACGAAATCCATGGTGATTCTCTCATATTTCCACTCCAGAATTCTCAACGATTGCAACAATCCATATGGAAACTGATGTTCAGCTTTAACCCGCTGACAGACCATACACTTGGACACAAACTCGGCCACATCCTTCTTCAAACCAACCTAATAGTACCTTTCCCTCAAATCACGATACATTTTGGTACTGCTAGGATGCATAGCAAAAGGACTAGAATGTGCTTCCTTCAAAATAGTATGCCTAAGCTCCCGGACTTCCCGCACCACTATTTGACCCTTGAAGCACAAAACTTCATCATCATCAAAATGAAAATCCGTCGGATTACCATTTGCTATGTCCTAAACATGAGGAACCAAAGAATCATAATATGGTTGCTTAGCCTTAATCAACTATGACAGCGTAGGCCTACCTTGCAATTCAACTAACAACCCACCTTCCCGCGTCACACTCAACCTCGCAAACACTGCCCTAAGCTCAACTGCCACCCTGCAACTCAGCGCATCCACAACAACATTGGCTTTTCCAGGATGATACTCAATTGTCAAGTCGTAATCCTTAAGCAACTCCAACCACCTTCATTACCTAAGGTTCAAATCCTTTTGAGGCATCAAATACTTCAAACTCTTATGATCCGTAAAGACCACACACTTCTCTCCATAAAGGTAGTGTCGCAAAATCTTCAAGGCAAACACCACAACAACAAGCTCCAAATCATGTGTTGGATAATTGCGCTCATGAACCTTCAACTGCCTTGATGCATAGGCCACAACCTTTCCATCCTGCATCAGCACACAACCCAAACCTATATGCGATGCATCACTATAAACCACGAACTCCTTCCTAGATTCTGGTTGAATCAACACAAGAGTATGTGTCAAAACCTCCTTCAACTTCTCAAAACCCTGTTGTTGCTTCTCTGTCCTAACAAAAGAAACATTATTTTCCAACAAATTTGTCAACGGAGCCGCAATACTAGAAAACCTTCCACAAAATGATGATAATAGCCTTCTAAACCAAGGAAACTATGCACCTTCGACACGGTCTTCGGTTGTTTCCAATTGAGAATAGCCTCAATTTTCTGTGGATCAACATGAATTTCTTCCGCAGATACCACATGTCCGAGAAACATCACCTCCTTGAGCCAAAACTCGCACTTGCACAACTTGGCATACAACTGATTATCCTTCAAGACTTGCAACATAATCCGTAAATGCGGATCATGCTCTTCCTCGATACAAGAGTACATGAGTATATCACCAATAAAAACCACCACAAACCGATCAAGGTACTCATAAAACACTCTATTCATCATGTCCATGAAAGTCATCGGGGCATTTTTCAAACCAAACGGTATCACCAAAAACACATAATGCTCGTACCTCGTACGAAATGTCGTCTTATGAACATCTATATCCTTAACCTTCAATTGATAATACCCCGACCTTAAATCTATCTTCGAAAACACTGCTGTCCCGTGGAATTGATCGAACAAGTCATCAATCCAACGGATACTTGTTCTTGACTGTCAACTTATTCAACTGACGATAATCAATGCACGTACGCATCGATCCATCATTCTTTTTCATAAAGAGAACTGGAGCACCCCAGGGAGAAACACTCGTCGAATAAACCCATGATCCAACAACTCTTGAAGTTGCGATTTCAACTCTTTTAACTCCTTCGGTGCCATCCAATAAGGAACAATTGACATCGGAGTTGTACCTTCATAAGTTTCAATGCGAAACTCTACTTCCCTTTCCGGAGGTAAACCAGGCAACTCTTCAGGAAAAACTTTTGGGTAATCACAAACAGCTCGAATGTCCTGCACCCAAACACCCTTGGCTTCTGGATTCATAACAATAGCCAAATAAACTTGGCAACCTTCAAACATCATCTTCTTCGCTCGGGTAGCCGGAACAACATTAGACAAGAATTTTACATTCTCACCCACCACCACGACTTTATAGTCATCGGCCAACTTCAGAGAAATCCTTTTGGACTCATAATCCACCACCGCCTTGTGCTCACTTAACTAATCCATACCCAAGATAACATAAAAACCATGAAATGGCAATTCATCAAATCTACGGCAAACTCATGATCTTGCACCGCCAAAGGACAACGCCTATACAACCTTCGAGTTGTAACCGTCTCCCTAAAAGAACTAGTTACCAACATGCCAACAGCCAAGATCTCAACAGGAACATTTAACAATGATGCATGCTCACTTTAGATGTATGAATGAGTAGACCCCGAATCAATTAAAGAAAACAACGGCAAGGATTGCAAGGTGAAAGTACATGCGATCACATCCGTGTCGTTGCGCCCCTCACGATGAGCATAGATCTACGCGGGTCCATCATTCTCCGATTGTACCGCAACAGTATAAGATACAGCTCTCTGACCATTCTCGCGCCTCTAAAAGTTACCCCTGCCACGGCCTCGACCCCTAGCATGTACAACAGCCCGGACCGGTGCATCACCCACAGCACGAGGACAATCACGCTTCATGTGACCAAGGGATCCATATATCCAGCAACCCATGGTATTTCCCAAACACTCACCCGTGTGGCGTCTACCGCAACACTCACAATCGGCTACAATATGAACACTTTGGTTACCATGGCCACCACCACGACTGTGATCTGGCTTGTTCCTCTTATCTCGAATCCTCCTATTATGTCTCCCAAAATAGCCAGAGTCAGCTCCTCGCTTATTCAAGACCATGCCTGAACTTTGTCCCTACACCCTCAAAGACTGTTCAATATCCTTAGCACGGTTTACAAGCACATCAAAATATGCAAGTCCACCGCCAACAGGTATGTTTTGATATCCTTCACTAACCCATAGCGAAACCTGTTGCACCTCTCAAGATCATCCAGAACTAACTCCGAAGCATACTGACTCAAACGAATGAATTTTCCTCATATTCTGCCACAGACATGCCGCCCTGAACCAGAGACATAAACTCCCATTTCCACGCATCCAGATACAGAGGACCAAGATACTTCTTCTTGAAAGCTCTTCGAAAGAACTCCCAAGTTACATTCGCTTCTGGGACACTAGCAATTGTGGTCACCCACCAATGATAAGCATCACCATGCAGCAGCGACACTGTACAACCTAGCTTACGCTCATCATTACAACCATTTGATCCAAAATATAGATCGTACTCTCCAACCAACCATCGGCTGGCTCAGGGCTCAAACCCCTAAACTCAACACCTCTCAAACTGTGGAGACGCTCCAAAGGTAACCCTGGGTTAACAGCCACAGCAGGTGCTGGCGCCTACGCATGTATTCTAGCCATCGCTGCTTGAAAAGCTCCCGTTATCGCCTGAACTAACGGAGTCAGATCACCAAATACCTGCACTTGATGAGCCTGGGGCACACCACCAACCCCAATTTTGGCTAGCGGAACCAACGGAGGAGGAAGAGGTAAAACATTAGTGGGATTCTCTTTCTCAACGTTATTCTGCCTGATTCTGGCATTACCAGCCATAGAACGTGTCTCACGTTGAGCCAAGCTAACAAAAGCAACAAAACACATTAAAGTCAGGCTACGCAAGACAAAGGATCCAAGACCATCTTATAAATCATTTTAAAATCTCAGTAATAGGCAATGTGTATACTTTAAATTCTGTCCATTTTTTTCTTTTATCTTGTCTAAATGCAAATTAATGTTCCTACATGTTCATACTTACAGCGGGTAAGTTCGCAAATGAAACAAGTCACAAATGGCGATCAATTGCAACATACAAAAAATTGAGGACTGAAACGTAAATACTTTAAATTCTAAAACCAAAAATGAATTTAAGATTATCAATCCTCAATTAGTCCGTCAAAATGATCATCCATGCACATTCAATTACATTCTCTAAACTTAGGGACTAAATTGCAAGAAACTAGAAACTAATTTCTAGGATATTACCTGTAAAAATTGCCTCGTGTACCAATACGTATATAGCCGTACCGATACGGAGCAGCTATGCGTACCGGTACACAATATACCGTATCGGTACGGCACATCAGCATGAACAATATTAAAATCATACCAGTACGAATCCTTGGTGTATCGGTACACGGGTTTTCCATCAAAAAGTGATTTTCTAGTATCTAATCCCCGTACTGATACACCCTATCCCGTACTGGTACACCAAGCTTGAATTGCTTAACTGTACTGGTACTCGTATACCCGTACCGATACTTCATGCCTTAGTTTGCCTTTGTGTAACTATACGGTCCCTTGCGTATCGGTACTCAGAGGCCTGTAATGTGATTTTCTACAAGTTTTTCACCCAAATCTAGATGCATATAGATCCTAGCCACTTGCATACTTGGTTACAAACATTCAACATTACATATATTAACTATGGTACCAAAGTTTAACTATTATACAAGCTTATGTCATTAAAAGAATAAATCTAAAGGCATGCTCCCTAAAGCACTTCACCAAACATACCAAAATTCCAACTAAGCAATTACCAACAGCATCACCATACCATCAACACATCAAAACCATACTCAGCAGGATTAGCACATCTAAGCATACCAACAAAGCAAGACCATCTAGATGCATACCTAGAAGACCTCACAACATCAACCATAGGTAGAGATGCACAACAAACTCAACAACATCAATCAAACTCCGCAATCACATCATTACACATGCTTAGAACTAGGGAAAAACTGAATTACAAATCCCAAAATCCATGGTGAACACATTGCCTTATTAACCGGAAACTAATACCGAGCCCATACTCAAAAGTCTTGTCTTTGGATCACTTAATCCTTGCCTTTGCTGCCCCCAAGCTTTAATGCTCTGCATCATTAGAGAAAAGAGAGCGTAAGCACACATGCTTAGTGAGGATGCTCTTAAAAGATGATGCATTTAAAACCCTTGAAAACCAACTCTTGTTTTCAAACCATGCTTACGACCTAAGCAAGTTCCAGTAGTTTCAAATCAAAACATGCATATCAACCATATGCAAGACATTATATATAAATTTCACATGCTTAGTCCCAAAGCATCTAATACATAACCAATGTTAAATCCTAAAGCATTATAAACCATGTTTAAATCCCAAAGCATTATAAAATAGGTTCAACATTAGATTCTCATATATTGGCAATTATAGTGACCCGGATAGTTGACCACTATCCTTGATTAGCCGACTGCTGACCTTTAGTTAACCGACCCTTAACTTTACACATCGGATACACGGATATCCCTTAATGACCGACTACCATCAAGACTCATACCATGTCGATCGCATGATATGACAACCTTGCCGACCGCAAGGTTAACATCAACAAGGGGAACCGACCGCTTAACCCAAGTGGTATCAACATAGTCCGAGTAGCTGACCGCTACACCTCAAGGACTCTTAACCCACGATCGATTTTTAACCATTTTATAGTGTGTTTTATCCTATGGCATGCCAACTATATCCGAATGTTCTCACCTTGTCACATAGCCAATATATCATTTACAAAACCATTTACTCACTGTTTTACAATGCATTACACAAAATCCCCATGTATGCAATTCACATTGCCAAAGTATTATCACATTCTCGACCGGAATAAAAACTAGTGCTCACTAGCATTTAATATACTTTTGAACCATTGCATATGTACTTTAAAATCATGCATTTACAGTAAGTAAAACCAACCATGTTTACGACCAAAATATGAATCATACATGCTCATATCCGAACCGATATTAAAGAGCAAAGAAGGGAAACTTACTTTCGAGCTTAGGTAAGTGTTTCAAACTTATCCTAAACTCCCAAACCATTTTCAAACCTTTAAAAGATTTTTAAGACCATTTCCACTCACCGATTACACTTCACCTTGCTTGCTACCGTGAAACAAGCTCCCGGCAAGTCTAGAACCACCTCAAGATGCTACGCCTTGATTATCCCCTGTTTTGGCCACACAAAACCAGAGGAAAAATGCATTAAAATGCATCCAATACTCTATTACAACTTAAAATCCCGTAGCTCTCAAGATGCCCACTCAAAACTCATCTGAACTTACCAAAATCAACCTCAAACACTATTCAATCTTAACCCAACCATATAACAACAATCTTAAACATCAAACTTCATCAATGTACATCTAAAAACTCATTCACAATATCCTTTTACTTCCAGCAATGATTAAACACCTTAAACACCCCAAAACCCTTAACTAACAACCTAACAATTAGAGATTTAACCAAATTTCGGGATTCCATTATTAAAAAAAACTTATCCACATTATAATTCATCTAAAATAAGATTGAAATCAATCCACAATACCGAAAAAATAGATCCAAATCGAAAATCACAAGATTTTTCAATAAAACCTCAATTAAGCTAAAATCCATAATTAACTATTCAAAACTTATTGAAAATCATATGTAAAGAGCAAAGAACTTGGGAATTTCAGTAAAGAACCTTTCATTAGAGGAGAAGAACAAAACTTACCTCCAATGAATGAGTTTCCCCTTAATTGGATGGTTTTACCTCTTGAAAAGCAAAGAAATTCAATAAGATTTGTGGAAAACAATTTAAGAAATCATTTAGCAATCAAGAAGTTAAGAAATTAAGATCATTACCTTAAATCTCTAATGGAAAAAGAGTGTTTGGCTGAGAGTGTTTTGAGAGAAAGTGTGAGAGAAGAAAAGTTACGTCAAAATGTGCTTTAGAAAGATAACTACCTTTTTAACTAAATCATTTATAATTCTTTTAATTAAAACCATTTTAAAATAATCCTAATTAAGGGAATACTCAAATTACACCAAATGGTAAAATAGCTCCTTAAAGATTCTATGTTTTGACTCTTTACAAAACAACCACCTTTTAAAATAGTTTTCAAAAATTGCATTTTGGTTACTAGCCAAAATGTCACCCTTCCAAAGCTCGTTTTCCAAAATTGCTTTCACCAATATTTTTAATATAATAAAATATGGTTTTTAAACATTTTTCCATAATTTTATCTTTCAGAAAAATATCTGCTCCCAAATTTGACTCGAATCTCTAACCTAGTGCATTGGACCGTCTAACCAGCCCCAAAACCATTGGGCCCAAAACTGGGGCGTTACAAACGGGCTACGTTGTGTGCTCATGCAATAGGGTAAGGTGGATGCTTATGCCTCAAGGCAACCTAAACCTCATGAGAGAAATTATCCTACCCATAATTTGGAGCTTGCTGCAGTTATCTTCACGCTAAAGATTTGAAGACACTACCTGTACGGAGAAAAGTGCTACATCTACACCGATCATAAGAGTTTGAAATACATGTTTACTCAAAAGGCATTGAATTTGAGGCAACGTTGGTGGATTGAATTGTTGAAGTACTACGATTGCATCATAGAGTATCACCCATTAAGTAAATATTGTAGCTGATGCCTTGAGCCAAAAATCTATGTTGGAATTAAGGGCCGTGTTTTCCTGATTGAGGATAACTGAGAATGATGGTCTTTTAGCCAAGTTGCGGGTTGAGCCTACGCTTCTATAAGAAATAAATAGGACTCAGGTTTTATATGAAGATTTGGTAGCAAAGATTGAAGCGGTTCATAGAGGCAAAGTCTCAGACTTTGAGGTACGAAGTGGTGGCTACTTGTACTTCAAGGGATGATTGTGTGCTCTGGCCTTGGGATATTTGAGGGATCGCATCTTGAAAGAGTCACACCGTAGTCCCTTCGTTGTTCATCCAGAAAGCAACAAGATGTACCAAGACATTCAACCATTTTATTGGTGGTCATGTATGAAAAGGGATATCTCTGAATTTATGACAGGACGCTTAGCTTGCCAACAAGTGAAGGCGGAACATCAAGTTCAATTAGGTTTGATTTAACCAATTCAAATTCCACAATGGAAGTGGGATCGGATCACTATGGATTTTTTCCCTGACTTATTGATGACTCAAAGGAAATATGATGCTATTTAGGTGATAGTGGATCATTTGACCAAGTCTACTCATTTCTTGCATGTACGTACAGATTTCACCTTAGAAAGGTTGGCTTAGCTGTATATCAAGGAGATAGTGAGATTGCATGGTGTACCATCATTGATCATTTTGGATAGGGACCCACGTTTCACAGCTAGGTTATGTAAGAAAATCCATAATGCTTTGGACAACAAGTTGCATTTCAGTACAGCTTTTCATCCTCAAACTGATAGTCAGTCTAAACATGTTATCTAGATTATTGAGGATATTTTCTGATGCTGCATTATAGACTTTGTAAAGAGTTGGGACAAATAGTTGCTGCTTGTAGAGTTTGCTTACAATAATAGTTACCGGTTAAGCATAAAGATGGCTCCTTTTGAGGCTTTGTGTGAGCGTTGGTGTAGGACACCTTTGTGTTGGACCAAGCTTAATAAGAAGAGGATTATTGGGATCCAATTTGGTTAGACAAACTGAAAAGAAGGTTCAAATCATAAAGGAAATGTTGCAAGCGGCCTTTGATTGTCAAAAGGCCTATGCAGATCAGAAGCTCAAGCACATTGAGTATGATGTTGGTGAAAAAGTGTTCCTCAAGGTATCTCCATAGAAAGAATCATCCGATTTGGATGCAAGGGAAAATTGAGCCCAAGGTAAATCAAACCATATAAGGTGCTTGAAAGAGTTGTACCAGTGGCTTACCGATTAGCCTTGCCTCCAGAGTTGGCACGTATCCACGATGTTTTTCATGTGTCCATGTTAAGGCGTTACCGCTCTAATCCTTCGTATATTGTTCCGCTCGAAGATATTGAGGTCAATGTCGATCTAACGTATGAGGAAGAGCCAGTTAGAGTACTTGACACGAGAGTCAATGAGCTTCGTAATAAGTGTATACCCTTGGTGAAAATGTTGTGGAGGAACCACGGTGTTGAGGAGGCAACGTGGGAAGTCAAGGACTACATGAGAGTACTCTACATGCATCTGTTTCCATCGATAAATTTTGAGGATAAAATTTTCTTTAAGGAGAAAAGAGTTGTAACAACCCAGATTTTGAAATCCAAGGGTCAGGTTTAACCGAGGTATGGGCCTCGTAATTGGTCTGTGTTATTAGGCTTATATGAGCCTTTTGGGTTAGCCTTGTCTGTTGGGCTTGTGGTTGGGTTTGAATGGTTGGGGTTGAAGGGATAGGAGTGTTAATTCATTCTTGGGATGAAAAAGAGGGGAAGAGGATTAATTTTTTGCTCATTGTAAGAGCTGACCTCATTGCTCATATCCTTTTCCCCTCATCTTTCTCATTCCCTTCTTTATCCACAACAAAGAGAAATGTCCCATCTTTCACCATTTTCTTTTGAAATCCTGTTTGGGTCTAGAAAGGAAGTCTGTTCAGCCTCTTAAGATTTACATTTCAAGGCAAGAATGGCTAGTTTTTATGGAGAAGGGTGTTTTAGTGGGGGTTGTGGAGGGACAACAGGTATGGGTTTTTAGGAGCTTCATTCTCCTTTAGATATATGCTTTTAGCTCCCTTAATCCCCCAACAATGTTGTAACATGTTTGGTAACATCTCTTATAGTGAAAGAGTTTGGGAACTCTTACAAGGATCAAGGGAAGAGCAAGGCTTAAAGTTGTGCTAGGGACTTCATTCTCAACTGTAGAATCAAGGTTAGTACACCACTATCTTTTATGAATTACTGTAACTTATAAAAATAGGCTTTGGTACATGATTTTGGTATTTGTGGTTTGGGTATACTTTGGGTGATCTTCAATGGTAAAATGTGGAATTGATGTTGTTAGGGCTTAAAAACTGCAGCAACTCACCTAATAACTTCAGCATAACTTGTAGGAACGATTTGGGGCTTAACTATATAGGTTAAGTGGGATTTCTAGGTAAAATATGAACCCAAACTTTGAAATTATGGGCTCGTGTACCGATACTGGGTGTCCAGTATCGGTACACATATGAAATAAAGGGGGTAATTTACGAGAGGCGTAACGATACTGTTGGACGCGTATCGGTACCCCTTGCTTATTGGTAATTCCAATTACACTTTCGTGTATCGGTACGCTAGGGGCGTATCGGTACTACTATTTTATTATGATGAAAGCTTTCACGTACCAGTACTCAAAGTGGGTGTAACACCCCTTTCTCATATCCGTACACCGGGTACGAGTCGGAAATGTTACGACTTCTTTAATCCAAAAATCAAGGTAATTTAAGATTTTTAGAAAACTTCTCAATGGTCACCCATCCTAAAATTTCTCTAGCCCAAGCACGCTTAACTTTATTTAAAATTGACTTAAATTATTTAATTATAGTTCCAATCATAAATCAATTATCTTAGCATGCAACTCATCACTTAAGGTTATTCGTAACCTTGAATCCTTCCAGAAACTCCAATTATCTTGAAACCATAACGAACTTTAAAGGCCAATCACACTCAAATAGGTTTAGCAAGTATACATGCCACTATAATAATCAAACCTTAATTAGGATGTCATTATTGTGATTACTTGTTGAGCTTTCCAATATTGATGCAATGAGCCAAATATGCACGAGTCAAATATGCACCGAAGTCCTAATTCCTGCAAATTTATAAGGCTGTGCTAACCATACACTAAGTGTCCTTTATGCACACTATTGTGCTATCCTGAATTACCGATTATGAGTGTGCTGCTGGACTCTATGGCATGCCAACTATATCCTATCCCTGAATGACTTATTTGGGCATAATTTTCGTATTTATTCCAACCATGGCAATGCATATCAATATAATTTAACATTTGGCAGTTCATACCCGAAATAACATTCACAGCATACCACCATCAATCACTAGTGACCAATGCATTTGTTTTCAACCTATGACATATTTAAAATATGTCAAATATATGATCAATGACATAAATATCATGCCAATATATAAACCAGATAGACTCATCGCAAGTCCTACCAGTGATGTATAAAACATCCATGTATCATGTTATGTATGCATTGCACTCACCTCGGCCATTTATTAGCATGCCTCACTAAATTCTACTCAATCCTTTCCTTTATAGAACCTCAAACCTTCTTTGATTCAGACTTGACTTCATTAATCACATGAATAAGATAAAATATTTGTTAGATTCAAATCTAACAATACCTTAAACACGATGTCTAATATAATCATTTGAATATAAAGTTTCCAAATATGTTTCCTTTATTCCTTGTACTATTCAAAAACTCATTATGGTCCATAGTGACCAATTTGAACTTCCAATAATTCTTCCGAGCTTGCTAACTCACATTTAAATACCAAATGTTTCAAATTCCATTTTCTGACAGCTTGCGCTATCTTCAAAGATTTGTTTTTACCGGGTAGAATACATACAGGATCTTAATTTCCTTTATACTAGAAAAACTAGATTCGATAACGGTTCTAACGGTATAAGCCAAAAAATAATAAAATCTACAAAAAAATTTGAAAATTCTTCAAACTCCTGTCACAGTGTTGTTCTGACCGAAACTGCTTTGTAAATTTTCTGACCTTCATTCGGTTAAAAATTCATATCTTTTAACTTGGAACACGAAATCAGTTTCCAACGGTATAAAATTCATTATATAACCATTTTTTTAGAATTTATGATGAATTTTTGAAGTCACTGCCAAAAATTCAATCTTCTACATAACTTTCCATAATAAACTTCTAATTTATACTAACTTCTTCTTATTTTTCTACTTGTCAATTTAGTCCCATCACTTGTTTCAAACCACCAATTCATCATCTTCTTCATCAAATATTTATTCAAAATAATTCCCTCTAATTTTCCTTCTTTGCCCAAAATAGTCACTAAATTGCAAAGGTAAGAATTCAAACTTCATAACTTTGCAATTTAGTCCTCAAATCAACACTACTGCCTGAATTCTATTATTTTAAATAAAAATCAAATTTAATCCCCATCCAAGAATTCATTTCCTATTTGGTCACTTGATTTTAACAATTTGTCAAAATGGTCCCTAATTCAATTCAACATCGGTTTAGCATTCTAACATCAATTTCACATCTCCAACATCATTAATTACATAAATACACTCCAATTTCGAAAATTTTAGATTTGGTCCCTTAACTTTGAAGCTTGCCGAATTGGTCCCTATAATTTTAACTTAGGGTTTTGCTTCCAAACAACAAATCAAGCTTACTAGATCATTAATTCCAACATCATAAACCCTAAGTTAGACTTAAATCCATAAACCCTAATTTTCTCCATACAAACCAAAATATGTAGGGTTTAAATCCTAACTTAAAAACATGTTTTGAACATCATATAAGCTTGATTCCAACTTAAATTCAACCATGGAATCATAAAATCTCAAAAGCCCCAATTTTATTCATAAACCCTAATTTCCTTCTCATGTAAAATTCTCATCAATCAAGCATGTATTCCATGAATTAAATACATCAAAAGACAGAGCTTGAAGAGTACAATAGCTTTGTAGTTCGAAAGATTACCTGAAATCGAGTTTCGGGGCTTGAATCGAGCTTGGAAATTTTCTCCCTTTTCTCCCCATATTTTCGAAAATGGAAGACGAATAAAGCTTCAACTTTTTTTGGCCTTTTAATTTTCCATTCCTCCAATTATGCCACTTGTATTATATAAATGAATTTTAAATTCATTCAAATAGGGAAATAACAAAAGTGCCCTTTTATCCAACGGTTGAGATTGATTTTATCATAAATCAAGGGCCAAGATTTAAACTTCAAATTTCTTCTTCCAAAAATAGCCCTTGTAACTTCAAATATTTTAAAATTGCCATCCCTACCAAATGACCAATTTGCCCTCCAACTAGTCTTTATTTACTAGTTTGTTCAAAATTGCCATTCCATTAAAATCTAACTAAATTAGTTCCTCCTCAACCGGCCACTATTCCATAAATATTATTTTATGATTTTCCATGGATTATGGAACAGCCTCTGAAATTTCAATTAAATCTGATTTCTCGATATTCACAAAATACTTCTACTACGATTTTATCTTTATCGAGCTATCGAATCTATTCCGAAAATTATATATTTCCATAATATTCCTCATATCATCATCCTCCATCCAATGACCTAAATATAAATCTTGAGTTAGCAAATTACCAACTTTGCCCTTATGATTTTCCAAAATTACGATCTTGCCATTTTTCATCCAACGGCTCATATTTAACATGGAAAATCAACATAAATCAAAGGGTTCATTTTCTTCCAAAACAAAGAAAATATATTCGACATGTAAAATGACATAATCAACCTTGGCTTATCATTCTTCAAAATATCCTGGATATTCGATTCGATCCGATTATCTGAATATTCTTCTAAACTTTATCGCTTTATAGCCATTAATACAAACTCCATACGAAAAATTTGGGTAACATGAAAGCGTCATTCTTGGGGGTAAACTATTCATTTACGGGGTTAAAATACACAACTTTTGAAAATTACACTTTGGTCCCTAAACTTTTCCAAACTTTACACTTTAACCCTAAACTTTCAAAATTTACATTTTGGTCACTAACCAAAATTTTGGGATATTAAAATTCTCCCCCTTAAGAAAATTCATCCTCGAATTTTCAACACATACTTGGTTCAAAAATTGAGGAAATTGTTTTCTCATATCTTTTTCTCTTTCCCAAGTCACTTTTTGACTTCATAATTTCACCAAAGAAATTTAACAAGCGAAATCATTTTACTTCTTAATCCTTTGACTCCATCTGCCAATATCTTTATCGATTCTTTCTCAAAAATCAAATCTGGTTGAATCTCTATTCCTTCCGAGATAATGATATGTAAAGGATCTGATTGATACTTCTTTAGCATCGATACATGAAATATATTATGAATCTTGTCCATTTTCTAAGGTAAGGTTAATTAATAAGCCACCGGACCAACCCTTTTCACAATCTTATATGACCCAAAGAATCTCGAACTTAGCTTCCCTTTTTGGTCCAAACCATAACACCTTCTTCCAAGGTGAAACTTTTAAGGAATACTTTATCCTTAACTTCATATTAACTATCTTTGCTTTCAAGATCAGCATGTAATATCAATCATTCTAAAGTAATTCTAAATTACTTCGAACCATTCATACTTGATTCTCAACATCATGAACTGAATCAAATCAGATTCAATCATCTCTTAATTATCTTTTCATCATCTTCGGGAATATAAATTATTTCCTTGATAACATGAACATCCTTTAGACTTAACACTGAAATCTTTAAATTTTTCCTTTTCACCTTACTGAATTCTTTCCAGGCATATCTTATCTTTTATCTATAAATATTTGATCCAATTTGTCATAGTAGACTCGAGTTGAGGCTGTGCAATCAATACACTATTTTCCTCCAAAGGTAATTGGGCATTTAATGCTTATAAGCCATAGAATGACTTTTGGCTAAGTACATCAACTACTACTTTAGCCTTATTACATCATTACACATTCAACCTATTATGGGACGTATTATTGAACAAGGTAGAATCCTTACTAGATTCATACTGCACTAATACTAGTGCTATTATCAAATCTTCCTTTATTGGTAATAATATAATCGTAATTTAACCTTCGAGGAACACTACTACTTCTTTAACTAACATCACTGAAGCTTCCTCAGGTGATATACCAAGTCGTATATAACCTCCATCTAATGAATCTTGCAACTAGATGGTTGGTTTCCTCAATCTAGTAAGAGCCATTCTGTAGAGTGTAACCAATATAAGTCCAATATTGGATTAAATCCAATCCTAAACTTAGCCTCTCGATTAAGTATCAAGCCTGACGGCTCCTCTTAGGCAACCCATTTAAAACTCATAAACAATAAGAATACTCTCCTAACTTACCCTTAATGCTCGGTATCCATATCATAAGTTAAATCATTTTCATATTGATAACAAATTCCAATAAAAACTCTGCATACTCATGCATGCCCATAATTACCACATTCACATGATTGGTTTTGTAGTTTTCTTGAATCTCCAACATTAATTATAAATGTCAATGAGTTCTTAATTTTCCTTGTCCCGATCTCTTTAGTGGAACTATGTAATAAATTCAGCTTGATATCTTTGCCAGAAATCCTCACCACTTTTTAGAAGTGGTTATCTCGATTCACTATTCCTCTTTACGAGCTATGACCTATGTTTAGATATTTTCTCATTCTGAACCCTTTGCATTGCATTTTTCATAATTTACTGCTTCATGGAATTTTAAAATACATGGGACAGTCAGTACTTCTTTTTACTTGACCTTTAACCCTCTATGAACTGTCATAACAGATTATCCTTCTGTCTACAGGAAGCAGTTTAGAAGCAATTCAACTCAGTTTATTAAACTTGCACTCATACCCGTAAATGATCCAATTGCCCTAATTAAGATGCAAGAAACTCCGTTTCATCTGTAGAATAAACTTTGTTACGGAACTCTTAAAGAAAGAACTTCTAGTTAATAGACTTCTGAATATGTACCGTAACATTACTTTATCAAATACGGTTCTAATCCTTTTCAAATGAGATAATACCCTTTTCTTTTTAGTCTCCTCTGACCATCAATACAGAGTTCCTTCAACATAACTTTTTTATCATTAAACCATAAATTAACAATCATAGGATCTCCATTAATATCTTTCCGAAAATCTAGTGTGCCAGAACTCTCAATTCTTTTGCAATCAATGCCCAAGCAATCTGATTCATGATCACCTCTAATGTTTGGAAAAAGCTCTTAATCCAGAACATGCATATCATGTTACTTTGGTGCCTCTGCACCATGCTAAGCCAAGGGTAAAATATTATCATTAACCTTATCATGATCGTGAATCTCTTATTGATCCACTCGCCTAAACACTTGACACGATTCTTTTACCCTCACACTATGGAATTTAACATTATTATCATAACGAAGTACGCAATTGCATTCATTCCAACAAGTAAAATCATCAGTAATTCTGACATCCTAGTGGCATGTATACACTTTGACCTTTACCAAGCTTCATTTAACTCCAGAACCGGCTAAACCTGTAGCAATGATACCAATAAATGTAACACCCCTTTCCCGTATCCGTACATCGGGTACGAGTCGAAAATGTTACGACTTCTTTAATCCAAAAATCAGGGCAATTTAAGATTTTCAGAAAACTTCTCAATGGTCACCCATCCTAAAATTTCTCTAGCCCAAGCACGCTTAACTTTACTTAAAATTGACTTAAATTATTTAATTCGAGTTCCAATCGCAAATCAATTATCTTATCATGCAACTCATCACTTAAGGTTATTCTTAACCTTGAATATTTCTAGAAACGCCAATTATCTTGAAACCATAACGAACTTTAAAGGCTAATCACACTCAAATAGGTTTAGCAAGTATACTGCCACTATAATAATCAAACCTTAATTAGGATGTCATTACTGTGATTACCTGTTGAGCTTTCCAAAATTGATGCAATGATTTTCTCCCTTTCATTTTGATTTACCTACGTGTGTACAATCAAACACACGCTAAGTACGAACTTAGTGAGGTAATAAAGGAAATTAATAACAATAATTTAAACTTTATTCAACGACATTTATATAGCATGTTATATGCCAATGCATCAACTTTCAAATTCCATTAGTAATTATTTACTATATGCCAATGTCATAAGATTTTCATGCTTGCCCTGTTATCATAATATGCTATATATGCATAAATGCATCATGATCTCTAGATAAGTATACCATTATACTAATCATGTAGCAACATAATATAAACCAGATATAAATTTCTTACTGATATACTTGCCATTTTCCCCAAGTATTCATATATTCCCTATCCTATTTACCCTTTTATTTTCCATTAATTTATAGCCCAAACTAAACCGTGAGGACACTGGATACACGAGTCAAATATGCACCGAAGTGCTAATTCCCGCACATTTATAAGGTTGTGCTAACCATACACTAAGTGTCCTTTATGTACACTATAGTGCTATCCTGAATTCCTGATTATGCAGCGTGTTGCTGGACTCTATGGCATGCCAACTATATCATGTCCCTCAATGACTTATTTGGGCATAATTTTCGTATTTATTCCATCCATGGCAATGTATATCAATATAATTTAACATTTGGCAGTTCATACCCGAAATAACATTCATAGCATACTACCATCAATCACTAGTGATCAATGCATTTGTTTTCAACCTTCGACATATTTAAAATATGTCAAATATATGATCAATGACATAAATATCATGCCAATATATAAACCAGGTAGACTCATCGCAAGTCCTACCAGTGATGTATAAAACATCCATGTATCATGTTATGTATGCATTGCACTCACCTGGGACATTTATTAGCATGCCTCACTAAATTCTACTCGATAATTTCCTTTATAGAACCTCGAACCTTCTTTGATTTGGACTTGACTTCATTAATCACATGAATAATGTTAGATTCAAATCTAACAATACCTTAAACCCACTGTCTAATATAATCATTTGAATATAAAATTTCCAAATATTTTTCCTTTCTTCCTTGTACTATTCAAAAACTCATTATGGACCCTAGTGACCAATTTGAACTTCCAATAATTCTTCCGAGTTTGCTAACTCACATTTAAATACCAAATGTTTCAAATTCCATTTTCTAACAGCTTGCTCTATCTTCAAAGATTTGTTTATACCGGGCAGAATACATACCGGATCTTAATTTCCTTTATACTGAAAAACTAGATTCGATAATGGTTCTAATGGTATAAGCCACAAAAATTAATAAAATCTACAAAAATTATGAAAATTCTTCAAAATCCCGTAACAGTGTTGTTCTGACCGAAACTGCTTTGTAAATTTTCTGACCTTTATTCGATTAAAAATTCATATCTTTTAACTCAGAACTCGAAATCAGTTTCCGTTTGTTGGAAATGAAACTAGACGAACACATCTTTACAACGGTATAAAATTCATCATCTAACCATTTTTTGTAGAATTTATGATGAATTTTTGAAGTCACTGCCAAAAATTCAATCTTCTACATAACTTTCCATAATAAACTTCTAATTTATACTAACTTCTTCTTATTTTTCTAGTTGTCAATTTAGTCTCATCACTTGTTTCAAATTAATTCCCTCTAATTTTCATTCTTTGCCCAAAATAGTCACTAAAATGCAAAGGTAAGAATTCAAACTTCTTAACTTTGCAATTTAGTCCACAAATCAACACTACTACCCTAATTCTATTATTTTAACTAAAAATCATATTTAATCCCCATCCAAGAATTCATTTCCTATTTGGTCACTCAATTTTGACAATTTTTCAAAATGGTCCCTAATTCAATTAAACATCGGTTTAGCATTCTAACATCAATTTCACATCTCCAACATCATTAATTACATAAATACACTCCAATTTCAAAAATTTTAGATTTGTTCCCTTAACTTTGAAGCTTGCCGAATTGGTCCCTATAATTTTAACTTAGGATTTTGCTTCCAAACAACAAATCAGGCTTACTAGATCATTAATTCCAACATCATAAACCCTAAGTTAGACTTAAATCCATAAACCCTAATTTTCTCCATACAAACCAAAATATGTAGGGTTTAAATCCTAACTCAAAAACATTATTTTAACATCATATAAGCTTGATTCCAACTTAAATTCAACCATTGAATCATAAAATCTCAAAAGCCCCAATTTTATTCATAAACCCTAATTTCCTTCTCGTGTAAAATTCTCATCAATCAAGCATGTATTCCCTGAATTAAATACATCAAAAGATAGAGCTTGAAGAGTAGAACAACTTTACAGTTCGAAAGATTACCTAAAATCGAGTTTCGAGGCTTGAATCGAGCTTGGAAATTTTCTCCTTTTTCTCCCCATATTTTCGAAAATGGAAGATGAAGAAAGCTTCATCTTTTTTTGGACTTTTAATTTTCAATTCCTCCAATTATGCCACTTGTATTATATAAATGAATTTTAAATTCATACAAATAGGGAAATTACAAAAATGCCCTTTTATCCAACGGTTGAGATTGACTTTATCATCAATCAAGGGCCAAGATTTAAACTTCAAATTTATTATTCCAAAAATGGCCCTTGTAAATTCAAATATTTCAAAATTGTCATCCCTGCCAAATGACTGATTTGCCCTCCAACTAGTCTTTATTTACTAGTTTGTTTCAAAATTACCATTCCATTATAATCTAACTAAATTAGTTCCTCCTCAACCGGACACTATTCCATAAATATTATTTTATGATTTTCCATGGATTATGGAATAGCCTCTGAAATTTTAATTCAATCCGATTTCTCGATATTCACAAAATACTTCTACGATTTTATCTTTACCGAGCTATCGGATCTATTTCGAAAATTCTATATTTCCATAATATTCCTCATATCATCATCCTTCAGCCAATGACCTAAATTTAAATCTTGAGTTAGTACATTACTAACTTTGCCCTTATGATTTTCCAAAATTACGATCTTGTCATTTTTCATCCAACGGCTCATATTTAACATGGAAAATCAACTTAAATCCAAGGGTTCATATTCTTCCAACATAAAGAAAATATCTTAGACATGTAAAATGACATAATCAACCTTGGATTATCATTCTTCAAAATATCCTGGATATTCGATTCGATCTGATTATCCAAATATTCTTCTAAACTTTATCGTTTTATATCCATTAATACAAACTCCGACATGATAATGTCATTCTTGGGTATAAACTATTCATTTACGGGGTTAAAATACACAACTTTTGAAAATTACACTTTGGTCCCTACACTTTTCCAAAGTTTACACTTTAACCCCTAAACTTTCAAATTTTACATTTTGGTCACTAACCAAAATTTTGGAATATTACAGTGGGAGTATCAGTACGGGTGGGGATCGGTACATGATGGTTCACGTACTGACATAGAGTAGCGATACAGAGGTTAGCATATCGGTACGGCTTTTCGCTCCAATTTTTTTAACCTAATTTGAACCCCGTATGTGAAATAAAAGACTAATGATTCGGTAAATATTGGATTTGGATACTCATAGATGTGTGCTGACTAGAGCCATTGATGTGTGCTGCCTAGATGGTTAAGTCATCCCTTGTTAATTGGATTTGGATACTCATAGAAGTGTATTGCATCACCTTGAAGACTCTTGAATGTAGGATCCCAATGCTGTGTGGACGCGGGCCTCATTCGAAGATGCTTGATGAGAGATTCCGAGCATGGATGGAGGATCCCCATGCTTTGTGGACGCGGGTCTCATCCCCAAGAGTATAAGATCCCGATGCTTTGTGGACGCATGCCTTACTCGTAGTGTAGGATCCCGATGTTGTGTGGACGTGGGTCTCACTTAATATTATTGGTATTATCTGTGTGATGGTGTGTGAACTTATGAGGTATATGTATACGATGTGTGCGAGATCATACATTCATGATGCTATGTGTTTAGGCGATTATAGTAGCGCCATTGTTATCTTGCCATGATATTATTCATGTTGCATTGCTTTATTTATGATTTGCATGAAGCATGGTTGAGCGGCAGTGTATCCACTGAGCGATATTATTGTATGAAGTTGGACTGACTGCCGTGGACAAGGGTGACCAATAATGGGACTAAACGTCAGTCCAATAATAATGCAGTATTTTATTGGGCTTCTCCAAAGCTCCAACGTTGGCAGGGACATACGGCCGCACCTGCACTCCCAGTCAAATATCACGACTTAATTTATACATTTCTTTTTGTATATTTCCTCGAGATGTCAGCATTGTGTACTAGAGCTATACATTTGGCGGATTTTTATATCAGTTTCTTTGTTTGATTGCATTCTAATGCTTATTTCAGCAAAAATTCTTATCTGATTCAAAGATACAAATTAATATATTTGCATAAGACTTTTCAGCCTCCTTATTTGAACTTACATATCATTCGAGGATAATATACGTTTTTTAAGTTTTGAAAACTGAAATTTTGTTTGTCTTTATTCTCTTCCGATTTGAATTTAGCAACGAGTTTACGAATCTTTTTTTCTAAATTATCCTATGACGTCTTTTTTATAAATTTTCTATTTGTCTAAATCTTTTAAATGACGTGTTTACGAATCTTTTGCATCCATGACAATTAAATAGCATATTTAATGTTGAATAGGCCAAACTTGATGGGAAAGTTAATCAATTTTTATTTATGACTATATGAATATTTAATGTTCTTTTATCGAATCTGTTATCATCGTTTAATTGGACGCTATTTCAATTGAGTAATAATCAGATAACTTTTACTTAAGGGTATAATACATACTATTTTAATGTTGCTTATGTATTTTTATTATTTTATATAATATTTATGTAAAACTACTGAAAATTATTATTTGAGATTCAAACACATAACTAAAAGATTTGAAAAAAAATCATCTTCAAAAAAAATTTGAATAAATTTTTGTAAACTCTTCATTTATGATCAATTGTGTATTACTGAGATCGCAACGTTCATTGTTCGAATTTCACCTTTTACACAAATTAGTATGTTTTGAGTTTAGTCAGAGCATCAACATCGCTTCAAGAGTATCAACAAACAGCTTCAGTGAACTGTACTTATTTGTATTTAGAGGGCATGTATATCCTAACATCATATGTTTCGTGTTTCGGATCTATAACTATAAGTTATTACTTTTGATTTTTAATATTATTATGTTATAAAACTCCAACTTGTATTTATTTGTTATACACGGTTTTTTAATAATTAGTGTTAGATTTTCGTAATATAATTGTTTTAAAGATGATTTTATTGAATTTCAAGTCGTATATTGTTCTTAAAACCCGGGTGTGACTTTAAACTCGCTAGATTTTCCGAGTGAAGTTTACGTTGTTACAAACCTTCTTTTTATTACACAAACCGGCCTTATTGATATAGGTTATAAATTTTCAATTTATTCTTAAAATCTGTGTTTAACATTAATAAGTAGAGGAGGATCCATTTATATTGATCAACCTCTAATACGGTATGTCTATTGTCTACCAAGTAGCCGAATAAATGGATATAACTTAATTTTTTAAAGAAAATAACTAAATGAATTTAAATTGCTATTTTATTTTGAACTTAATTTGATCGATAAAATTTAAACTAAAATCTTACATAGATGACTCCATGACATACATAACTTTATTAGATTACATGGCACCATTGCTCGAAAACCTTCTATAGATACAATAATTACTAAAAGGACATGCAACATAAAAGAGAAACATGATAATAGCTTATAACAGTTTACTCCTTGTAGAGCTCAAGATTAGTCAATCTGGGCATGGGAATAAGACGTAAAGGGATCTTTTTCTTCACAACAATTCCAAATTTGCTGGACAGCTCAAGCTCTGTTCCCTGTGGCAATTTCCACTCAAACGAATGCACCAATGAGGCCAATATGAAAGATAGCATCTTTTCTCCAAGGGAAAGACCGGGACACTTTCTTCTTCCAGACCCAAATGGCAAATACCGGAAATCATTTCCACGGAAATCAAATTTGTCAGGGTCATCCAAGAACCTCTCGGGTCGAAATTCTGAAGGATTGTCCCAAATATTGGGGTCTATGTGAATGGACCACATATTTAGGAAGACCCTGCTTCCCTTTGGTATGGTATAGCCACCGAGATTGAGTGATTGGCCACAACAACGGGGAACAAGAAGGGGTAGGGGTGGATGCAGGCGGAAAGTCTCTTTTATCACTGCATTTAGGTACCTTAAATTAGGCAAGTGAAACTCTTCAACGGTGTTGTTTAGGCCAACAACATCACCTAATTCTTTCTTTACTTTTTCCATTATTTCTGGATGTTGCATTAGCTCTGCCATTGCCCACTCTGTCGTAGTTGAAGTAGTATCCGTTCCACCCACTACAGTGTCCTAATTAACAAATATTAGGACTAGTTATATAAACTATAGAGAATAGGTAAGTCGTAACTCAAGAAAGAAAGTGTGAAAATCTTACCATAAGAATACCCTTGATTTGATTCATTGTAAGTGATGATGTGCTATCTTCGCTCTCATTGTGTAAATCCAAGAGAAACTGTAAGAAGTCTGATTTTTGTTCACTCATTCCGTCAACCTTTTCCTTCTCAGTGGCAGCGTTCACTCGCAGTTCAATTACAGAATCCAAAAGTTCATTGAACGATTGACGGATTTTCTTCATTCCCCTTTCAATGCCTTGCATGTCAAACCGTGCGATGGAGGGGAAAATATCAGAAATATTTGGTTTTCCCAGTAACACCATTATTTCGGAAGAAAGACCTTTGAAGTGACCCTCAATCGTAGCCCCTTCCTGTCCTTGAAGTTTACCTCCCCACATCATGCTGATGGTCGCATTCATTGCTGTTAAAAAGGCCAATTCACCGATATCAAATGGCTTCCCAACGTTTTTATGCACATCTCTAATGGTTTTCATCACTTGCTCTCGCCGTAGACCATAACAGGCGTTAAGATTGGCATTGCTGAGCATATCGGTTGCAAGAATTTTGCGCTTAGTTTTCCAGCTGGGATTGCTGTAAGAGACGAATGCAATATCGTTAGAGCCGAAGGTAATAACCTGTGCAGCAATGGGAGATTCTCGCTCAGAAAAAGCTACATCATGGTCGCGAACTACTTCTTTTACAAGAGATGGAGAGCTAACTACTATGGTTAGTTTGTTTCCAAGCCAAAGCTTGTAGATAGGACCGTAAGCTGCAGCCAAGCCTGTAAACACTAGGTGGAGATTATCAAATCCAAGAAATGGAAGATATCCCACAATTGGCAGCCCACGGGGACCGGGCGGTAATGGAGCCGTTGGTTTCCTCGACTTCCGAATGGTCCATACACACCAGAGCGAGATTCCCAAAATCGCAATCAGAAATGAGAAAGCTCCTGAGAACTGTCCATCTTTCTGGCTGCTAGCATTCAACAGCCATGAAAACGAGCTGTAAGCTATTTCCAACATTTTGTGGCTTTGTGAGGAAAAAAAGAAAAAATTGAGTTGAAACTCTGAGGTTACCAAAGAAGTGGCAATAATTTATAATACCAAATGTTTACGGTCATCTGAAGACGAAGACAAAAGCCGCGAAACACATTCAATGATCTTTTTTTTTTTGAATAGTTAATGATCTGTATTTCTAAATGCACGTGGTTTGTAATTTGATAGAATTCAAGTCAAACGAGGGAGCTTTTTTTTTTTAACGAGTAAACGAGAGAGCCAACTGGCTTGTAATTTGAACAGTCACAGTGAATTGCCACTACTACATCACTCTAAATTAGTTTTCTTAATTTAAAAACTCAGTCTTTTTTTTTTTGAAATCCAGTTAGTCCTCCCTATGCAATAAATAAATTCTAACGAATATACATCTTTGAATAACATTAGAATTATTCAAATTGACTCAGGTTGCAAAACTGACTATGATTGATGAGTTTCCGGCGATTATTTTTACATTCACAAGGCTTCAAACTCGATACCTGCTTAAATAATATTAAACTGCTTACCACTTAGATCAACCCTGTTTAACTTGTATTTAAAAATATTGAATTTTCAATGATATTAAATTTTCCAACTGACTTTATTAGTTATTTGACTTAATTTTTTATTTTAAATATTAGATAATCTTTACACGTCTTCGAATTAAAAATATAATGATTTGTAACATCTAAAGGTGTGCTTGGTTCGCGAAAAAAGATAATTACAAATAATATCATTTTTTCTATAAATGATGGGAATGTCATTCCCATTAATTTCTTAGGTATTTGTCAGTTCTCACTCTTTTGGATCATATTGTTATCGATACGGGTATAAATTTCAAAGGACGTATCAGTACGATCCTCAAACGTACCTATAAGAATATTCAATATTCGAAACAAAAGATTCCAGTAGCCAAAGGGGATACTAGTACGGTTGCCTATGTACCGATACCAAGCCAAATTTTAGCTATATGTACTGATACGGTCACCAGTCGTATCGGTACGCCTAGGCAATTTTGCCCAGATTGAGCCAAGATAGGTCCCCACATACCAATCCCGAATGACCCGTACCGATATGGAAAAACCTGTAATGACCTCTTGGTCGAACATATGACACTTTAGCTCAAACAACATCTAATCATCATATAACACCCCAAGCAATATTTCCACAATCATATGAGCATGGTAAAGGATCATACACAAAACCAAGCAAAGGTCCTATAGGCATGATCTCTACCCAAGCATGCAAACTACATCCCAACCCCTCAAGACAAGATATAAAGCATCATACAAGTCCAAAACGCCAAATATAACCTGTACAAACAGGGAGTGTCCAAACTAAACCTCCCAATTAATACTTGGTCACATTGCCTCTTATTACTACTAAGTATTTGTAAAACTATACCTAAAAATACTCTGCCCCTTGGATCTTCTCTTGCTTACTTGCTGTCCGAAAGTGCTTATCTCTCTGCAATGATAAGAAAAGAGAGTGTAAGCTATAAGCTTAGTGAGGGAATCTCAAAAACACTCATCAATGTATTTAAAACTATTTTATCTCAAATCAAGTTTATATGCTCATGCCAAAATTATCTCATGCTTCTATAATCTTTCCAAATATGCACATTTAAATCATTTGCAACACATGTATCATAGATTTTTTTTATCATAAACCTCAATTTAAGTTTTTTATGCCAAAATCTCTAAATATCAAGCTTAAAGATCATCTCATGTATAAACCATATTATACAAAGCATAATCCATTTCTCATGATATATTATCTCATATATTGGCATTCAAGTGATTCAAAAGTTCCATTCTATTTTATTAAAACACATCGGATACACGGATTTCCAATTGGTTCTTTCGACCACTTAACATACGTCCTCGAACTAGAGCAGCCCTCAACGGTTATAACGTATAGATCCACCAACGAGAGAATTGGTACACTCTTGACCCCTCGACCGCTGCGGTTCTCATGGTGGAGTATGGTACACTCTTGACCCCTCGACACACATGGGGCGACTTATTATGGTGCAATTTAAACCCTATGGTTAGCCAACTATAACAGATAGCATTTAATCTCAGCCACTTGCCAATATACTTAATTTAAATACCATATTCATGATTTAATCATAATTCCAAAACAAAATCAGTTGTAAAGGAGCAAGAACTTGAGAATTTTATTAAAGAACCTTTAATTAGAGGAGAGAAATGAAAATTACCTCTAATTGCTGATTTCTCCATTAATTGACAAAGAATGGATGAAAACTTTAAGAAACCAAGTAGATTTTGATGTAGGAATCAAAGGGATCAAATAGGAAATCAAAAGAGATAGATTCCTAAGAATTTTGGAATGAAATTGATAGTTTGGCTACTGAGAAAGTTGAGAGCAAAAGTAGTTACGTAAGAAAATAGATTTGTTTAATTAAAATCCTTTTTATCAATTCTATTTTATTTTAATATTAAAACCATTTAAAAATAGCCTAAATTAAGGGAAAAAACTGATGAAAAAGTTTTGTTAATTTTCTCCTTAAAGATTCTAAGTTTGACCCTTTTACGTTTTAATCACCATAGTTTTGAAAACTTTATATTTTAGTTAACAAGCCAAAATGTCCCAAAATCCGATTTAATCCCTCCAAATTGAGTTTACCAAAACCCCTTAGAATATTAATTAAATATTTTCTAGCATTTTTCACATTTTATTTTAATTAAGAACAATTTATTAAGAATTTATTCCTGAAACTAGCTCGAATTGCCTAATCTGGTTCCCCCGAACCGTCTAATCGATCTTCCTAACACCTAGGCCCAAATTCAGGATGTTACAACTCTGCTCTTAAGAAATTTCATCCTCGAAGTTTACCTGACGGAAAAAGGTAAGGAAATTGCTTCTTCATGTCCTCTTTAATTTCCCATGTGATTTCCTCAACACCATGATGTCGCCACAACACCTTCACCAACACTACAGACTTTCCATGAAGAACCTTGCTGCTAGAATCCAAAATTTTTACCTGGTCCTCATCATAGGTCAAATTTGGATTCAACTCAATCTCCTCAACAGGCATCACATGCGAAGGATCCGATCTATACCTTTGAAGCATCGATATATGGAAAACATCATGTATCTTCTCCAACTCCGCAGGCAACCTCAACCTATATGCAACTGGACCAACATGCTCAAACACTTCATAAGGCCCAATGAAGCTTGGACTCAACTTGCCCTTACGTACAAATCTCATTACCTTCTTCCAAGGCGAAACCTTAAGAAACACTCTACCTCCAACTGCAAACTTTATCTCCTGACGCTTTAATTCAGCACATGACTTTTGTAACACCCCTTCCCGTATTCATTACTAAATACGAGTCAGAGATGTCACATGATACTTTATAAAATAATTCACTCTTAAAAATTGGTAAAATTGTGTTTCTAATAAATTAAAACACAAAATCGGAGCTCCCTTTACCTTTCAAAAATAACAAAATGACTATTCAATAAATAATAGACTCTGAACCAAAATAGGCAATTTCATTTCATTTATACATGCCACTAAAATTAATCAAAAACCTCAAGTAGGATGTCATTACTGTGGTAGCTTGATGAAATTCTCTGAACTTGATGCAACGCTTTTCTTACTCCAATATCTTAAACCACCTACGTGTGCAAAATCAAACACACGCTAAGTACGAAACTAGTGAGGCAATAATCAAGATTAAAAACAACTAAATAGACTTCTTCAATTTCATGACTTATTAAACCTCAAGGCCATATATATATATATATAACATGTCATATGCCAATATACTAACCTTTATATTGCATTGGTAATGATTTACTACATGCCAATGCCATCAAACTTTCATGCTTGTCCATTTGTCATAATATGCCATATATGCATAAATGCATCATGATCACTAGATATGTATTACCATCATGTTAATCATATATTAACATAATATAAACCAGATATAAATTTCTTACCAATATACTTGCTATTTATTTCAAAAGCTCATAAGTTTATTCATCTGTTTATTATTTTTTTAACCAATAAACCGTAGTCCAAATATAAGCCTATGAGGACCCTGGGTACACGAGTCAAATATGCACCGAAGTTCTAATACACATAAGGTCGTGCTCACCATAATACACATAAGGTCATGCCCACCATATGCACTAAGAGTCCTTTATATACACTATAGTTCTAAACCGAGTATGCAGCGTGCTGCTGGACTCTATGGCATGCCAACTATACCTTGTCCCTTAATGACATACTTGGGCATATATTCCATATTTATTTCATCCATGGCAATGTATATCAACATAATTTAACATTGGGCAATTCATACCCGAAATAACATTCATAGTATAGCATCATATATAACTAGTGATCCATGCATTTATGATCAACTTTTGACATATTTAGAATATGTCAAATATATGATTAATGTCATAAATAGCATGCCACTATAAACAAGGTAGACTCATCACGAGTTTTCTAATGATGTATAAAACATCCATGTATCATGTTATGTATGCATTGCACTCACCTTGGCCACTTAACACAATGCCACACTAAGTCCTAGTTCGATCCTTTCTTTCATAGTACCTCGAACCTTCGTTGATTTGGACTTGTCTTCAATAATCACATGAATAAAATAAAATATTTGTTAGATTCAAATCTAACAATACCTTAAACATGTTGTCTAATATAAACATTCGAATATAAATTTTCCAAATATTTTCCTTTCTTCCTTGTACTGTTCAATAACTCATTGTGGTCCTTAGTGACCAATTTGAACTTCCAATAATTCTTCCGAGCTTGCTAACTAACATTTAAATACAAAATGTTTCAAATTCCATTTTCTAACAGCTTGCGCTACCTTTAAAGATTTACTTATAAAGATTAGAATACATGCTGGATCTTAATTTCCTTTATACTGGAGAAACTAGATTCGATAATGGTTCTAACAGTGTAAGCCACATAAATTAATAAAATCTTCAAAAATTATGAAAATTCCTTACATTCACGTCACAGAGCTGTCTAGGCAGAAACTGCTTTGTAATTTTTCTGACATTCATTCGATTAAAAATTTATATCTTTTAACTCGGAACTCAAAATCAGTTTTTGTTTGTTGGAAGCGAAACTAGACTAACAAATCTTTACAACGGTATAAAATGCATCATATAACCATTTTTTTAGAATTTATGGCGAATTTTAAAACTTACTGCCATAATTCAAATTCCAACATAACTTTCCATGAATAACTTCTAATTTACACCAACTTCTCCTTATTTCTCTACTTATCAATTTAGTCCTATCACTTTACTTCAAATGGCTAGAGTAAATCTTGTATTCATATGTTCTCTTTATATCCTTCATTAAAATAAGCTTAAACCTTTACTCCTCTAATTTCTCTTAATTTGTCAAAATGGTCACCAAATTTCCAATATAAGGATTCAAGCTTCTTAACTTTGCAAATTAGTCCTCATATCAACATTACCAACTTAATTCCATCATTTTAACTAAAAATCATATTTACTCATTCTACATATCATCTTTGCCGAATAGACCATTGAAGTTTGACAAATTGTTAAAATGGCCACTACTGCGATTAATCATCGGTTTAGCATTCTAACTTCATTTTCATGTCTCTAACATCATTAATAATATAGATACACATCAAATTCATAAAAAATCAGATCTGGTCCCTTAATTTTAAAGCTTGCTGAAATGGTCCCTATGTATTTAACTTAGGGTTTTGCTTCCAAACAACAAATCAAGCTTACTAGATCATTAATCCAACATCACAAACCCTAAGTTAGGCTTGAATCAATAAACCCTAATCATATCTATACAAACCAAAATATGTAGGGTTTAAATCCCAACTCAATAACATGATTCTAACATCATACAAGCATGATTCTAACTTAAAATCAACCATGGATTCATAAAATCATAAAAGCCCCAATTTGTTAATAAACCCTAATTTATTTCTCATATCAAATCTCATCAACCAAGAAAGTATTATATGAATTATTTACATCAAACGATAGAGCTCGAAGAGTAGAACAACTTTGTAGTTCGAAAGATTACCTAAAAACTGAGATTCGGGGCTTAAATCGAGCTTGTAAATTTTTTCTCTTCTTTTTCTCTTCACCACAGTTTTTAGGGTATTTGGCTGATAATTCCTTCATATTTCATGTATTTAAGACACTTGTATTATGAAAAAAATGAATTTTTAATTCAATAAATTCCACTTTCCAAAAATGTCCTTCAACTAGATCTATATTTCTAATTTGCCATTTTGTAACATTCCAACTAGACTTAGTTGGATTATAATCAGCCATTATTCATCAATAGAAAAAATCTCAAAATTCCTTTCATGTCCCTTTTGGGAAAGATGACCAAAATGCCCTTTACTAATCAACCTATTCACAAAATTGTCATTCTATGTCATTTCAATCGATTTAAAATTTTTCCAATCTTTTTAACATCCAAATATTCATAAAATGATATTTTATGATTCTTCTAAGGTCCATTGAACTAACTCTAAAATTTTAGCTCGATCTGATTATCAGAATATTTTTCTAAACTTTATCGGTTTACAGCTATTAATACAAACTCTGTACGAATATTCATGTAACACGGAAACGTAATTCTTGGGGGGTAAACTATTCATTTAAGGGGTTAAAATACATAACTTTTGAAAATTACAATTTGATTCCTAAACTTTTCCAAAGCTTATACTTTAGCCACAAAACTTTCAAAAGTTACATTTTGGTCACTAGCCAAAAATTGGGATATTACAATTATCTCCCCTTAAGAAAATTAGTCCTCGAATTTTCAACAAGTACTTGGTTCAAAAAAGTGAGAAGATTGCTTTCTCATATCTTCTTTTCTTTCCCAAGTCATTTCCCCAACTTCACGATTTCGTCAAAGAACTTTAACAGGCAAAATTGACTTATTTCCTTAGTTCTTTGACTCTATCATCTTTACCTTATCTTTTAACTTCTTTAATTTGCTCAAAACTCTTGCTCAGCTTGGCATAATGCTTATTATCCAATAGAACTTGCAACACAATTTGTATGTGTTGTCGTGATCTTTCTCGCTACTAGAGTACACGAGAATATCATCAATAAACACTACCACAAATTGATCTAAGAATTCATGGAATACCCGATTCATCATGTCCATGAAAGCTTCAGGTGCATTTGTCAACCCAAACGGCATCACCAAGAACTCATAATGCCCGTAGCGCATGCGAAAAACTGTCTTCGGCACATCTTTATCCTTCACCTTCAACTGATAATACCCAGATCTCACATCAATTTTGGAAAACATCGTAGCACCCAGAAACTGATCAAACAATTCATCAATCCTCGGTAAAAGATACCTATTCTTAGTCACCAACTTCTTCAGTTGTCGATAATCAATGCACATTCTCATCGTGCCATCTCCCTATCCGACAACAATCCAGACAACTCCTCCAGAAACACTCTTGGAAAATCACAAACGGTGCGAATATCCTGGGCACACACTTCTTTCATATCTGAATTCATGACATAAGCTAGATATGTCTGACTCCCAGTCTCTAACAACTTCTACGCTTCTAAAATTGAAACCACATTAGACAAGAATTTAACATTCTCGCCTACCACCACCACTTTATAATCCTCAGTAAGTTTTAGCAAAACTCACTTGGTCTCAAAATCAACCACAACCATGTGCCCAAACAACCAATCAATTATCAAGATGACATAAAAACCATGAAACGAAAACTCTATCAAATCAGCCACAAATACATGACCTTGAACCATCAAAGGACATTTCCTAAACAACCTCCTAGCAACTACTGTCTCACCAAAAGAACTAGTTACTCACGTACGAACATCCAACACCTCTACAGGTATATCAAGCAAGCAAGCATGTTCGCGCAAGATGTATGAATATGTAGAACCATAATCTATCAAAGAAAACAATAGTATGGGCTGCAAAGTAAAAGCACCTATAATCACATCAGTATTATTCCTTCCCTTGCGGTGGGCATAGATCCTCACTGGTCCACCACCCTCAGGTTGAACCGCCAAGGTATGAGCAACTATCCTCTAATTATTCTCTCTACGCTAAAAATGACTGCGCCCACAACCTCTCTATAGTACAATAGTAGGTGTAAGAGCCTATCCTTCCCTAACCAACTGTAAACAATCACACCTAATGTGATCTCGCAAACCATAACTCCAACATGTACCAAGGGTACCCCAACACTCCCCCGAACGTCGCCTACCACAACACCCACACTCAGGTGCTCGAACAAAGGTACTCTGACCATGTTGTCCACACCTAGCACTACCCCCGCCACGTCTCTGATCCGGATGATACCTCCTATCCCTATGCTTCTTGTATCACTCCCTGCCAACATCTGACTCAGCATGCATCTTCCCAGCAGAAGAACTCTTTGATCAAGAAGACAACCCAGATTCTATTCTATGTCCTTAGCTCGGGAAACCAGGACATCAAGCTCTGTATAATCCATAGCCAACATATAAGTCTTCACCTCCTTAACCAACCCATAACAGAAATGATCGCATCACTGACACTCATCAAGAATCAGCTCAGGTGCATACTGGCTCAACCGAACAAACTGAATCTCATATTAAGACACAGATATATTCCTCTTCTCCAAAGCTATGAACTCCCTTTTATTTTCATCCTGATAACAGGAACCCAGATACTTCTTCTAGAAAGCAGCATAAAAGAAGTCCTATGTCACATTAGTAGGTGTTATACCCATGATAGATGTCATCCACTAACTATAATTATCACCCTGAAGCAATGAAACTATGCAACCCAACTTACGGATATTCGTACACTCTATCTGGCCAAAAATCCTCTCCGTACTGGCCAACCACTCCTTAGCTGCCTTTGGAGCTAGACCTCTAAACTCAGTACCTCTCAAGCTATGCAAATGCTTTAATGGAAACCCGGTATTAATAGCTACTGTAGGTGCCAGTGCAGGTACTTGCACTCCAGCTATGGCTACCTAAAATGCTCTAGTCATCGCTTGTATTAACGATGTCATATTCCCGAAAACTAGTCCTTGTAATGCCTGAGGCATACCACCCTCGACTCTAGCAACAACACGAGGAATCGACGGAGGATAAGGTAACTCATCATTTTTTCTATCCACAACACTCCCCATATAAGCTTTCGTCTCTCATCTCGGTCTTATTTCTCAAAAATATGAGTCTAAAGCATGATAATGCAATAAAACAAAATAATTATGCCAATTTGTAGCAAGAATCCAAGTCGCACATGTTTTAAAACAGAAATCATTTTGCACTAGTAGTAATAAGGCAATGTGTCCCTAACATGCTGAATCTAACATGCTTCAAACAACATCTAATCATATGACACTTTGGCTTAATCTAACATGCTTCAAACAACATCTAATCATCACATAACATCTCAAGCAATATTTCCATAATCATATAAGCATGGTAAAGGATCATACACAATATATCAAAACCATGCAAAGGTCCTATAAGCATGATCTCTACCCAAGCATGCACAACACATCCCAACCCCTCAAGGCAAGATATAAAGCATCATACAAGTCCAAAATATAACTTGTACAAACAGGGAGTATCCAAACTAAACCTCCCAATTACAACTTGGTCACATTGCCTCTTATTACTAATAAGTATTTGTAAAACCATACTTGAAAATACTTCGCTCCTTGGATCTCCTCTTGCTTAATTGTTGTCCAAAAGTGCTTATATTTCTACATTGATGAGAAAGGAGATTGTAAGTTATAAGCTTAGTGAGGGAATCTCAAAAACACTCATCAATGCATTTAAAACCATTTTATCTCAAATCAAGTTTATATGCTCATGCCAAAATCATCTCAAGCTCTATAATCTTTCCAAATATGCACAATTAAATAATTTGCAACACATGTATCATGGATTTTTATCATAAACCTCAAGTTAAGCTTCTCATGCCAAAATCTCTAAATAGCAAGCATAAAGAGCATCTCATGTATAAACCATATTATAAAAAACATAATCCATTTCTCATGATATATTATCTCATATATTGCCATTCAAGTGACTCAAAACCAAGTTCCATTATATTTTATAAAAACACATCGGATACACGAATTTCCCAAGTGGTTCTTTCGACCACTTCATATATGTCCTCAAACCAGAGCAACCCTCAACGGTTATAACATATAAATCCACTAGTGGAAGAATTGGCACACTCTTGACCCCTCGAACACTGCGGTTCTCATGGTGGAGCATGGCACACTCTTGACCCCTCGACACACATGAGGCGACTTATTATAGTGCACTTTAAACCTTATGGTTAGCCAACTATAACTGATAACATTTAACCTCAGCCACCTGCGAAGATACTCAATAAAACCACATTACCTCACTGTTTTACATTGCATCAAATCAAATCATTTTCCAATACATTAAACCATATATTCTAGAATTCTCAAATTATTTCATAAACCATTTATCATTCTCAAAAATCATCGCGTATGATCATTTGCAACATCTTTCATTTCTAAAACATGCATATAACAGCAGGTAATCAAAATAATAAACATGTGCATGAGATTATATTTTGCAAAACTAAAAATGAGAGTGAGAATATCCAGTACTTACTTCATACCTTAGACAAGTATTTCAAACTTAATCTAAACTCCCAAATCTCTTTCAAACCTTTTAAAAGCAATAAATCATGTTTCCACTCACCAACAACATAAAGCCCTCTTGTCGTAGTGAGAATAAAGCTTCTGAAGCTTTCGCAACCTCTCCAAAAGCTAAAGGATCCAACTCCCCTGCTTTACCCAATAAAAAATAGAGGATTAATGCACTTCCATGCATCTCTAATTTCCAGCAACCATCAAACACAACTTCGCTTCACTAAAAACCATCAAACACCTCATCTAAATAACCGAAAACACAACTAAACTCCAACTAAACAAAGCCTAGCCAAAACCTATTGATTTTAACATCTTAACAACATAAATTAACATCCAAAAACATCTTCATAATGTCCTTATGCCTCCAGCAACCCTACAACACCAACATCACTTCAAAATCTAACAATTTACAACCCAAAAAAATTAGCAATTCACATAGTTTCGGGATTTCTTTTATTAATCTCTTATTTTAATATTAAAACACATCTTATAAGAGATCTAAATCAATTAGATTCAATACAAAATAGATCCATAACAATGATCATTAAATTTTCTCATCAAAACTCAATTTAAACACCATATTCATGATTTAATCATAATTCCATGACAAAAAATCAGTTGTAAAGGATCAAGAACTTGAGAATTTCATTAAAGAACCTTTAATTAGAGGAGAGAAATGAAAATCACCTCTAATTGCTTATTTCTCGCTTAATTGGCAAAGATTGGATGAAAACTTCAAGAAACCAAGTAGATTTTGAGGTAGGAATCACAAGGATCAAATAGGAAATCAAAAGGGATTGATTCCTGAGAATTTTGGAATGAAACTGATAGTTTGACTACTGAGAAAAGTTGAGAGAAAAAGTAGTTACGTAAGAAAATGGATTTGTTTATTTAAAATCCTTTTATCAATTCTATTTTATTTTAATATTAAAACCATTTAAAAATAGCCTAAATTAAGGGGAAAACGATGAAAAAGTTTGGTTAATTAGTTCCTTAAAGATTCTAAGCTTTGAACCTTTTACGTTTTAATCACCAAACTTTTTTTTAAAATTTTACATTTTAGTCACCAGACCAAAATGTCCAAAAATCCGATTTAATTCCTCCAAATTGAGTTTACCAAAAACCCTTAGGATATTAATTAAATATTTTCTAGTATTTTTTCACGTTTTATTTTCATCAAAAACAATTTATTAAGAATTTATTCCCAAAAATAGCTCGAATTGCCAAAAACAATTTATTTTTTCGTATTATTGATTAGTTATTTCACAATTATTTTTTGATTTTAAATATTAGATAATATTTACTCGTCTTCGACTTAAAAATAGAATGATTTGTAAAATCCAAGACTCTTTTTTTTATTAAAAAAATGAGATATTATATTTTTAAACCGAGATTCGAACCCATAAAAAATATGACAAGACGAGCAATCTTTAGCCACTAGCCAATTTCAATTCAACAAATGACGTCTCTTTTAAATTTTCTATTTGTCTAAATCTTTTAAATATCGAGTTTATGAATCTTTTGCATCCATGACAATTAAATAGCATATTTAATCTTGAATAGAGTATAATACATACTATTTTAATGTTGCTTATGTATTTTTATTATTTTATATAATATTTATGTAAAACTACCAAAAATCCTGATTATGCAGCGTGTTGCTGGACTCTATGGCATGCCAACTATATCATGTCCCTCAATGACTTATTTGGGCATAATTTCCGTATTTATTCCATCCATGGCAATGTATATCAATATAATTTAACATTTGGCAGTTCATACCCGAAATAACATTCATAGCATACTACCATCAATCACTAGTGATCAATGCATTTGTTTTCAACCTTCAACATATTTAAAATATGTCAAATATATGATCAATGACATAAATATCATGCCAATATATAAACCAGGTAGACTCATCGCAAGTCCTACCAGTGATGTATAAAACATCCATGTATCATGTTATGTATGCATTGCATTCACCTGGGCCATTTATTAGCATGCCTCACTAAATTCTACTCGATACTTTCCTTTATAGAACCTCGAACCTTCTTTGATTTGGACTTGACTTCATTAATCACATGAATAATGTTAGATTCAAATCTAACAATACCTTAAACACACTGTCTAATATAATCATTTGAATATAAAATTTCCAAATATTTTTCCTTTCTTCCTTGTACTATTCAAAAACTCATTATGGTCCCTAGTGACCAATTTGAACTTCCAATAATTCTTCCGAGTTTGCTAACTCACATTTAAATACCAAATGTTTCAAATTCCATTTTCTAACAGCTTGCTCTATCTTCAAGGATTTGTTTATACCGGGCAGAATACATACCGTATCTTAATTTCCTTTATACTGAAAAACTAGATTCGATAATGGTTCTAACGGTATAAGCCACAAAAATTAATAAAATCTACAAAAATTATGAAAATTCTTCAAAATCCCGTAACAGTGTTCTTCTGACCGAAACTGCTTTGTAAATTTTCTAACCTTTATTCGATTAAAAATTCATATCTTTTAACTCAGAACTCGAAATCAGTTTCCGTTTGTTGGAAATGAAACTAGACGAACACATCTTTACAACGGTATAAAATTCATCATCTAACCATTTTTTGTAGAATTTATGATGAATTTTTGAAGTCACTGCCAAAAATTCAATCTTCTACATAACTTTCCATAATAAACTTCTAATTTATACTAACTTCTTCTTATTTTTCTAGTTGTCAATTTAGTCTCATCACTTGTTTCAAATTAATTCCCTCTAATTTTCTTTCTTTGCCCAAAATAGTCACTAAAATGCAAAGGTAAGAATTCAAACTTCTTAACTTTGCAATTTAGTCCTCAAATCAACACTACTACCCTAATTCTATTATTTTAACTAAAAATCATATTTAATCCCCATCCAAGAATTCATTTCCTATTTGGTCACTCGATTTTGACAATTTTTCAAAATGGTCCCTAATTCAATTAAACATCGGTTTAGCATTCTAACATCAATTTCACATCTCCAACATCATTAATTACATAAATACACTCCAATTTCAAAAATTTTAGATTTGTTCCCTTAACTTTGAAGCTTGCCGAATTGGTCCCTATAATTTTAACTTAGGATTTTGCTTCCAAACAACAAATCAAGCTTACTAGATCATTAATTCCAACATCATAAACCCTAAGTTAGACTTAAATCCATAAACCCTAATTTTCTCCATACAAACCAAAATATGCAGGGTTTAAATCCTAACTCAAAAACATTATTTTAACATCATATAAGCTTGATTCCAACTTAAATTCAACCATTGAATCATAAAATCTCAAAAGCCCCAATTTTATTCATAAACCCTAATTTCCTTCTCGTGTAAAATTCTCATCAATCAAGCATGTATTCCCTGAATTAAGTACATCAAAAGATAGAGCTTGAAGAGTAGAACAACTTTGCAGTTCGAAAGATTACCTAAAATCGAGTTTCGAGGCTTGAATCGAGCTTGGAAATTTTCTCCCTTTTCTCCCCATATTTTCGAAAATGGAAGATGAAGAAAGCTTCATATTTTTTTGGACTTTTAATTTTCCATTCCTCCAATTATGCCACTTGTATTATATAAATGAATTTTAAATTCATACAAATAGGGAAATTACAAAAATGCCCTTTTATCCAACGGTTGAGATTGACTTCATCATAAATCAAGGGCCAAGATTTAAACTTCAAATTTATTATTCCAAAAATGGCCCTTGTAAATTCAAATATTTCAAAATTGTCATCCCTGCCAAATGACTGATTTGCCCTCCAACTAGTCTTTATTTACTAGTTTGTTTCAAAATTACCATTCCATTATAATCTAACTAAATTAGTTCCTCCTCAACCGGACACTATTCCATAAATATTATTTTATGATTTTCAATGGATTATGGAACAGCCTCTGAAATTTCAATTCAATCCGATTTCTCGATATTCACAAAATACTTCTACGATTTTATCTTTACCGAGCTATCGGATCTATTTCGAAAATTCTATATTTCCATAATATTCCTCATATCATCATCCTTCATCCAATGACCTAAATTTAAATCTTGAGTTAGTAGATTACTAACTTTGCCCTTATGATTTTCCAAAATTACGATCTTGTCATTTTTCATCCAACGGCTCATATTTAACATGGAAAATCAACTTAAATCCAAGGGTTCATATTCTTCCAACATAAAGAAAATATCTTAGACATGTAAAATGACATAATCAACCTTGGATTATCATTCTTCAAAATATCCTGGATATTCGATTCGATCTGATTATCCGAATATTCTTCTAAACTTTATCGTTTTATATCCATTAATACAAACTCCGACATGATAATGTCATTATTGGGGATAAACTATTCATTTACGGGGTTAAAATACACAACTTTTGAAAATTACACTTTGGTCCCTACACTTTTCCAAAGTTTACACTTTAACCCCTAAACTTTCAAATTTTACATTTTGGTCACTAACCAAAATTTTGGAATATTACAGTGGGAGTATCAGTACGGGTGGGGATCGGTACATGATGGTTCACGTACTGACATAGAGTAGCGATACAGAGGTTAGCATATCGGTACGCCTTTTCGCACCAATTTTTTTAACCTAATTTGAACCCCGTATGTGAAATAAAAGACTAATGATTCGGTAAATATTGGATTTGGATACTCATAGATGTGTGCTGACTAGAGCCATTGATGTGTGCTGCCTAGATAGTTAAGTCATCCCTTGTTAATTGGATTTGGATACTCATAGAAGTGTATTGCATCACCTTGAAGACTCTTGAATGTAGGATCTCAATGCTGTGTGGACGCGGGCCTCATTCGAAGATGCTTGATGAGAGATTCCGAGCATGGATGGAGGATCCCCATGCTTTGTGGACGCGGGTCTCATCCCCATGAGTATAAGATCCCGATGCTTTGTGGACGCATGCCTTACTCGTAGTGTAGGATCCCGATGTTGTGTGGACGTGGGCCTCACTTAATATTATTGGTATTATCTGTGTGATGCTGTGTGAACTTATGAGGTATATGTATACGATGTGTGCGAGATCATACATTCATGATGCTATGTGTTTAGGCGATTATAGTAGCGCCATTGTTATCTTGCCATGATATCATTCATGTTGCATTGCTTTATTTATGATTTGCATAAAGCATGGTTGAGCGGCGGTGTATCCACTGAGCGATATTATTGTATGAAGTTGGACTGACTGCCGTGGACAAGGGTGACCAATAATGGGACTAAACGTCAGTCCAATAATAATGCAGTATTTTATTGGGCTTCTCCAAAGCTCCAACGTTGGCAGGGACATACGGCCGCACCTGCACTCCCAGTCAAATATCACGACTTAATTTATACATTTCTTTTTGTATATTTCCTCGAGATGTCAGCATTGTGTACTAGAGCTATACATTTGGCGGATTTTTATATCAGTTTCTTTGTTTGATTGCATTCTAATGCTTATTTCAGCAAAAATTCTTATCTGATTCAAAGATACAAATTAATATATTTGCATAAGACTTTTCAGCCTCCTTATTTGAACTTACATATCATTCGAGGATAATATACGTTTTTTAAGTTTTGAAAACTGAAATTTTGTTTGTCTTTATTCTCTTCCGATTTGAATTTAGCAACGAGTTTACGAATCTTTTTTTCTAAATTATCCTATGACGTCTTTTTTATAAATTTTCTATTTGTCTAAATCTTTTAAATGACGTGTTTACGAATCTTTTGCATCCATGACAATTAAATAGCATATTTAATGTTGAATAGGCCAAACTTGATGGGAAAGTTAATCAATTTTTATTTATGACTATATGAATATTTAATGTTCTTTTATCGAATCTGTTATCATCGTTTAATTGGACGCTATTTCAATTGAGTAATAATCAGATAACTTTTACTTAAGGGTATAATACATACTATTTTAATGTTGCTTATGTATTTTTATTATTTTATATAATATTTATGTAAAACTACTGAAAATTATTATTTGAGATTCAAACACAAAACTAAAAGATTTGAAAAAAAATCATCTTCAAAAAAAAATTTGAATAAATTTTTGTAAACTCTTCATTTATGATCAATTGTGTATTACTGAGATCGCAACGTTCATTGTTCGAATTTCACCTTTTACACAAATTAGTATGTTTTGAGTTTAGTCAGAGCATCAACATCGCTTCAAGAGTATCAACAAACAGCTTCAGTGAACTGTACTTATTTGTATTTAGAGGGCATGTATATCCTAACATCATATGTTTCGTGTTTCGGATCTATAACTATAAGTTATTACTTTTGATTTTTAATATTATTATGTTATAAAACTCCAACTTGTATTTATTTGTTATACACGGTTTTTTAATAATTAGTGTTAGATTTTCGTAATATAATTGTTTTAAAGATGATTTTATTGAATTTCAAGTCGTATATTGTTCTTAAAACCCGGGTGTGACTTTAAACTCGCTAGATTTTCCGAGTGAAGTTTACGTTGTTACAAACCTTCTTTTGTTACACAAACCGGCCTTATTGATATAGGTTATAAATTTTCAATTTATTCTTAAAATCTGTGTTTAACATTAATAAGTAGAGGGAGGATCCATTTATATTGATCAACCTCTAATACGGTATGTCTATTGTCTACCAAGTAGCCGAATAAATGGATATAACTTAATTTTTTAAAGAAAATAACTAAATGAATTTAAATTGCTATTTTATTTTGAACTTAATTTGATCGATAAAATTTAAACTAAAATCTTACATAGATGACTCCATGACATACATAACTTTATTAGATTACATGGCACCATTGCTCGAAAACCTTCTATAGATACAATAATTACTAAAAGGACATGCAACATAAAAGAGAAACATGATAATAGCTTATAACAGTTTACTCCTTGTAGAGCTCAAGATTAGTCAATCTGGGCATGGGAATAAGACGTAAATGGATCTTTTTCTTCACAACAATTCCAAATTTGCTGGACAGCTCAAGCTCTGTTCCCTGTGGCAATTTCCACTCAAACGAATGCACCAATGAGGCCAATATGAAAGATAGCATCTTTTCTCCAAGGGAAAGACCGGAACACTTTCTTCTTCCAGACCCAAATGGCAAATACCGGAAATCATTTCCACGGAAATCAAATTTGTCAGGGTCATCCAAGAACCGCTCGGGTCGAAATTCTGAAGGATTGTCCCAAATATTGGGGTCTATGTGAATGGACCACATATTTAGGAAGACCCAGCTTCCCTTTGGTATGGTATCATTTTTTCCTATAAATGATGGGAATGTCATTCCCTTTAATTTCTTAGGTATTTGTCAGTTTTCACTCCTTTGGATCATATTGCCCCTAAGTTAATAAATTTTGTTCATATGAATTATTTCTGAATTTTTAATTAGATGATTATTTAGTTGTGGTTTAAATTAATTAAATATTTAAATAATGTTACAGATATTTAAATATTTTTTAATATTTAATGTATTTTTATTAATGTAATATTTATGATGTGTTATATGTTGGGATTGCATATTGCTTGAGAATTAATAAGTTTGGAGTTGATATTTTTAATTTTATTCTTTGGATTATCATCTTATAAAACATTTTAGTATGTAAAACTTATGATCTAAAATTTTTATCACTATTTTACAACTTTTACTTCTATTTTAATTTATGGATAAAGTACACAAATGGTCACTGAACATTCCAAAGTAACATAATAGTCATATAAAGTTTAGTTAAGAAGAAATATGAATCTCGGTTTTAAAAATAGAGCAACACTTTTCAAAAGAAGGCTTACTTAAATTTGGGGTTACCAATCCTCAATTAGTCAGGTTACATGCTTACATGCCCAATTACAGCTAAAACAGAACATTCAAACATATCCAAATTGCTTACATACGAAACAAGGACCAAAATGCAAAGAATCTGAAACATGTCATTAATCCAACCAACATAACTGACACGCGTATCGGTACACATGGTCTTAGTATCGAGACGACTTGGTCCGTACCAGTACAATTGCTCGTGTACTAATCCCCAGGCTTAATTCGAATAGGGGTGTGCCGAACACTTACTCGTATACCGATACCCAACTTAGATGTCTAAATCCGAGGATTCCAGTAGCTAACATCCGTACCGATACGGTTTGAACCGTACCAATACCCAAGCCAAATTTCCAGCTCACAAGCCTGGTTTAAGCCTCGCATACCTATACATCTATCACCGTATCGATACGAGCAGACCTATAATGTCCCTTTTTGCTGGTTTTACCATTTAAAATCATGCCAAACTTGTCCCATACACTTTAGATATGCAATACATCTGGATCATGCTTCTAATGACTTACACACCAACTCTCGTACAATTATTTCCACATTTGTATAATCTAGAGGTATGCTACCTATAATCCCAAAACTAACATACTTAAAACCAAATCTTGGTCTAGAAACATACAAGCATAGTATTCAACATTTATCTACATGACATATAAACTTTCTCAAACCATTAGAAGGTAACAGTAGGCATCCAAAACATATCATGCATTGCAAGGCAAACTAGGGAATATAGTCATCATAAGCACACATCCAAATTGCAAGTTCAACATGTTTAGGGGGAAATCAAAACAATAAGATTATAACTCCAAACAACTTGAGAACATCTCAAAACCCATTACAAAACCCAAAGGATATTAGCGACACATTGCCTTATTAATGCATGTTAAATAGTTCATCATACCAAATCAGAAATAGTGTTCTTGGATTATCTTTGCTCGAAAAGCAGCCTCAAAACCTTAGTTTTCTACAAGGATTAAAGAGAGCATAAGCTAATTGCACTTAGTGAGGTTGCTCTGACAAAATGATCTATGTATTTAAGAAAAAACTTTGATGAGCCTTGCTACATTTTCAAACTTTCTTTTGTGCAAAATATATAATAAAAAATCATGCTTGAATGAAATCAATGAATCATATCATACTCTTACTTTCCATCATATATCAATATATTGGCATTTATAGTGACCCTTTTAAACTTCCATTTAAATCAACAACTTTATCGGATACACGGATACGATGAAGTAATCTTTCAACCCCTTTTTAACGGTGGTAATAATATTTCAAATTCCTATTTCCTCCTCTAGACCCGAATAATTTCTTTCTCTTACCTCAAGGTCGAGGGACACTTCAAAACTGAATAGTTTCTTTCAACTACCTCAAGGCGGAGGGATGATCAATTAGGCTCAAAGCCCCTTTATGTTTGTAGTGCACTCTCATCCTAGGCTAGTCATCTATATCTGATACTTTTCTTTTAATATGCCACTTAGCCAATATAGATCATACATGCATGGTGTAGCGATGTCCCTTTTTTTATCGCTAAAAAAACGAAGTTTTTTGAAGTGTTTGAAAGGTATTTGTGATTTTTTTAGATATAAAATATTTGTTCCGTAGGTTTTTTTTAAAAAAAACGCATTTTAAAAAAATGGAGTCGCCACCGGCCATTTAGGTAGGCCGGACACCATAAAACCAGAGATTCAAAAAATGGGTTCGGGAGTCGGTTACGGATGGGGAAGGATTAGCACCCCCACACCACCCAAAATTGGTACTTTAATAATTACCGCTTTATTAATATTGGATTTTCCGGGTTAAAGTGACGATTAGTTTAAAATTCGGTCATAATTGCGAATAAATTTTAAGGGCCCCGTTATCCGAGAGTAAACGCCCAACCACTATCACTACGCCTGATACTGGCCCCGTTTATGCTCGGATAAAAGGCCACCGCATTAACAATTTATATATCATATGCAATCTTAGTGGCAAAAATATAAAACATGGCAAATAATTCAAGGACAATAAATATTCACATAACAGAATACTAATCTAACATAAATAAAATACGTAATTAAAACACACATATACATAACAAGCTTAATAGTAGATAAAAACAAATTTAACATGTCACAATAACAAGGCACGAATAAATATATGTATGGACAAAAGCATATACTTCGAGGAGACATACATATTAGAAATAAAACACATTTCAACATATATAGAACAATATATTATATATAAAAAAGAAAATATACTAACATGTAACCTAAAAAGCCAAGAGAACATACACACATACAAAAATACAAAACATACCGTGTACGAGTCAACTAGAACATAACATGCTTAATATGAATAACCGAACAAAAAGATACATAATCATTATAAACTTAACACACATACATGTAAACATAAAAATACAAGGCATATACGAGGGATATATAATAAGACAAAAGACTACATTAACATATACGATTATAATACGAACATGAATATTTACATAGAAACAGGACTGAAATGAAAAGAAATAAAAGTCAGTGGCAGAAATTAAAGGACAATAATATGTAATTTAAGGACGAAAATGCGAAATAGACAGAACCTAAAAGGATCAAGACTGTAATTGGACCAAGGGGCAGACCCGAAATGAAAAGTTCAAAAACGCGGGATGGTTCAAGGGGTAATTTTACCATTTAAAAATTGATTCGGTGTAATTTAGGGACTGGATTGCAAGATTTTGAAATACAAGGGGGACCAGAGTTGTAAATATACCATGCGGCGTGACAGAAGTGAAAATATTGAAAGCGCGGGGGGATTTAGTACGTAATTTCCCCATTTCACGAAATAATAACAACTATAAAAACCCTCTTTTTAGGCCGGAACCAAATTTTCGGCCATTTGTTCATTTTTTCAATTTTATAACCAGCATTCATTCTTCATTTTCTCTCAAACCTCCCCTGACGAACCCAGAATCCGGTGGCCGGCCACCGTATTCTCCGCCGTCGGCCGCCGCTAGCCGGCGCCAGCGACCCCCAAATAATACACCAAAATGACCCTTCATTTACCCTCGACACAAATCCGAGGTTGGATTCAGAGAAAAAGCCTCCATTTGCCCTAGATCTAGGAAATATGAAACGAAAAAAAACCCCTCTTTTTTGTTTTCGACCCAAAACAAAGCCACAAAGGGGTCTCCCACTCCTTTCAGTTCACCACGTTCGGCTTGGAAAAGCCGAAAAGGCTTATCACTGGTGAGGGGAGACCCACCGACGACGATGGTACGACTTCCTACCTTTCTCTTTTTTTATTTTACTGCCTATCTTTTTGTGTATGCATGCAACAAAAATAAGAAAGGAGACGAGTATTTACCACTGGATTGTTTTTTTTTCTTTCGATTATAACTTGACTCGTTCGATTACAACTTGTTGTTTTTTTACAAAATATTTGTTTCGTACATATATATCTGTCTTTGGTTTGGTACAAGTAATATAATATTTGCTTCCTTTTTAGATCTGGACTGATTACTGACATATTTCTTTTCTTGCTTTCTTTGACATGTCTGAGCGCGGTGGTTGAAGATCGGCATGTTGCAGCATGGTGGCGGTGTGGGGGTTCTGCCTTCGGTCAGAGGTGTTCTCAGCCGTTAGATCAGATATGATCTAACGGTCGGGATGGCTTGAAGGATGAACGGCCCAGATGAGGCCTCGATTGGTGAAACGGCTCTAGATCGTGACACGTGTGGCTCAGCAGTCGAGGGGTCAGAGCGTGTGGGGCTCACGCACGCGTGGGATATCAAAGAGTCTGCGCGTGGATTGCACGCGCGCGTGGCACTCGAACGGTCCAGACGTGTAGTGCACGCGGCTGGTAGATATTTTGGTTCCTTGCTTGGATCGTGGCCGTTGGATCAGATCTTGATCCAACGGCCCGTAGTCACCTGCACCAAAAATAATTAAAATTAAATAGGTTTGGGTTTGGGCCAACCGGGCCTTGTAATAATATTAGATTTGTAATTGGACTTGGACTGTAATTCATTTATTTGGGTTTAATATATTTTTTTGGATTTTTATTTTATATTAGCCCAATAATATTAATAATAGTATAATTATAACAGCAATACACATACATACGTATATACCTATGCAAACACTAATTATAACATACCAGTATTCATACATATATAATCACACACATAATTAACATAACATCTATACACATTAAAAAAATACGCTCGTACTAACTATAGATACATGCGTGACACACGTACCGTTAATACGTATACATACATAGTTTATAATATACATGCACACATATATTAATAACATTCATGCACATAATAAACATATAATATAATACAATGTATACATACAACACTAATATACTAATAATTATACTAATATGTATTTACAGACCAGATAAAAATGAGTGATTACAGTTGCCCCTCTTTGCTTGTTCTCATGGAATGGGAAACACAAAGAAAGATTCATAAGCACTCATTTTTATCGACTTCCTGTTTGTAGCTTTGGAAACACGTGTTCTTTTGGAAATCTCCGCTCTTCCTTAGCTGAATCTTCGAGGCTCGTAAGTTCTTCCTATATAGAGCTTCGTCACCTTCGATCTTGGAGCTACAGGCTCTTCCTATATAGAACCCTTCGCTCAAGCCTCAAGTTATGAGTCCCTCCTATATAGAACTTTTCACTTCGAGACAAGTAAAGCTTGGAGTCCTTCCTATATAGAACTCTTCGCCTTCAACGCTGGTTTCTCCTATATAAAACCTTTTGCGCCACTGATGGATTCTTCCGACCGGGAGTTCTTCCTATATAGAACTGCTAGTCTTCAAACCCCGAGCCGCAGTCCTTCCTATATAGAACTTTTGGCGTCTGAAATCTCGTGAGCTACAGGTTCTTCCTATATAGAACCTTTCACTCTAAGACAGTGAAGCTCTGAGCCTTTCCTATATAAGACTCTTTCGCTTTCACAAACAGTTTCCTATATAACCTTGTGTGTCATAGGTGAATTCCTTCGATCGGGAGTTCTTCCTATATAGAACTGCGACTCTTCACCTTGGAGCCGTCGGTCCTTCCTATATAGAACTTTTGGCGTCTGAAATCTTGGAGCTACGGATTCTTCCGATATAGAATCTTTTACTCTAAGACATTGAAGCTCGGAGCCCTTCCTATATAGAACTCTTCACTTTCGACACAGCAGGATTTCCTATATAATCTTGTGCGTCATGGGTGAATTCCTTCGACTGGGAGTCCTTCCTATATAGAACTGCTAGTCTTCACCCTGGAGCTGTCAGTCCTTCCTATATAGAACTTTCAGCTTTTGAAGCCTCGGAGCGGAGGATTCTTCCTATATAGAACCTCTCTCTGGAGCTTGGAAACATATGCCTTTTGTATGTAAAAACATTGTCTTCTCATTTGGGATTCACACCACGATGGCCATCGATGTCTCTTTGAATCTGCAGATACCTGTCTGAGATAAAAACAAAATGCTATGACAAATGAATTGACATGCTCCTAATCCTAGTGATGTCTGACTATTCATGATGCATGAGTGTCAATATCTTGGTGGGCTTGTTTTGGTCCTTATTCGATCTTGATGTTCATTTTCTCCTTTCTCATGGGCGTCGATACCCCACTTCACTGTCAAGTTCAACCATTCCAACCTTTCTTTTTCTCCATTTACGACTTGGAATTCTAAAGTGCCCTTTCGGGTTTTCACTTTAGAGAAAGTTTTTTTTTGAGGGGTGCCCTTCTGGGTTTTCACCCAAGAGATCTCTCTTGTTATCTCGCATGCTTTCCTTGAATAGACAAGACATACGCCATTGGTCATCCTATCCGGTTGTTTGAAGCTTTCCGCCTTCCCTATCAATAGCCATTATGTAGGGAACTAGAAGGCGGAGTTAACATCGTTTTCTTTGATCACCTGCATTTTTAAGGTTAAATCACAGTAATGCTCCGAAATCTCTTGTTTCACTATAAGCCTATGTTAACTTATTTGACTGAAATTAACAAGAAGGCATGGAATGGATGCTCAAAAACACGATTTTATTATGATTAAGGGCTTGGGATATCTTAAAAAAGGTATGACACACATGAGAAAGAAGAAAAGTTAAGTATGAAATACAAGATCCCTCATTATCTTCGATATGAATGATACATGATCCTGTCGACCGACGTAAAATTTTTTTGCCTGAAGCCTCCTCTTCATGATGTTCATGGGGATACCCTTCTCTTCGGATATTCAACTTTTCAATTTACCCGAGCCGCCCTTTACGGGTTTTCAACTCGGGTCCTCCCTTTGCTTCAAGACGCCTGGTTTCGGGTTTTCGCCCTGAGCTCTCCATTTTTTTTCAAAGATGGTATTCTTAACGGCATAAGAATTTATAGGGTTTTTCAGCTCGTCTCCATCCATTTCTGTTAGGATCAGGGCTCCTCCTGAAAAGGCCTTTTTTACGACGTACAGTCCTTCCCAGTTGGGCATCCACTTTCCTTGAAAATCTTTCTGGATAGGGAGGATTTTCTTGAGCACCAGATCCCCTTCTTTGAATTCTCTTGGGTCCACCTTTTTGTTGTATGCTTGCACCATCCGCTTTTGGTACATCTGACCATGACAAATGGCCTTTAGTCTCTTTTCATCAATGAGATTTAGCTGGTCGTATCTGGCCTGCACCCATTCGGCTTCTTCCAATTTTACTTCGTTTAAGACCCTAAGAGATGGGATTTCTACCTCGATGGGAAGTACTGCTTCGGTACCATACACCAAGAAGTAGGGTGTTGCCCCTATTGATGTGCGAATGGACGTCCTATAGGCGAAAAGGGCAAACGGTAACTTCTCATGCCAATCCCTGTAGGTATCAGTCGTCTTTTCTATGATATTCTTTATGTTCTTGTTTGCTGCTTCCACTGCTCCATTCATTTTAAGACGGTAGACTGTAGAATTATGGTGTGTTATCTTGAATTGAGTGCACACGTCCGTCATCATTTTGTTATTCAGATTGGAAGCGTTGTCGGTGATGATCCTTTCTGGCAATCCATATCGACAAATAATCTCCTTCTTTAAGAACTTACATACTGTAGTCCTTGTGATGTTGGCATAAGACGCTGCCTCTACCCATTTAGTGAAGTAGTCTATGGCGACCAAAATGAAACGGTGTCCATTGGAAGCTTTCGGATGGATCTGCCCGATGACGTCCATGCCCCAAACCGCGAAAGGCCACGGAGAATTCATGGTGTGTAAAGGCGATAGGGGGTGCGTGAATTTTGTCAGCGTAGATTTGGCATTTATGGCATTTCCTGGCGTAATCGATGCAATCTCCCTCCATGGTCAACTAGAAATAACCATATCTCATGATTTTTCAGGCTATAGACAGCCCGTTGGCGTGCGTTCCACAGAGCCCGTCATGTACTTCGACTAAGATCTCCTTCGCCTCCCGGGCATCCACACATCTCAGCAATGTCTGATCATGACTTCTCCTATATAGGATTTCCCCATCTAGGACATATCTTGTTGCCATTTTTCTGAGCGTTTTTCTGTCATTGTCGTTTGCCCCTTCTAGATACTTTCAAAGCTTGACATATTGCAAGATGTCATAGTACCATGGGTTTCCATCAATCTCCTCCTGTACATTACAACAATGAGCAGGCCTTTCAAACGTCTGCATCTCAATGGGCTTCATTTCTGCCCCGGTGTTTGTTTTGAACATGGATGCCAAGGTTGCCAAGGCGTTTGCCATCTGATTTTCTTCTCGGGGCAGGTAATTGAAGCTGACCATTTCGAACTCTTTGGTGAGCTCTTGAATCAATTCATAATATTTGACCAACTTCGGGTCCCTGGTTTCCCATTCCCCGCGTAATTGGTAAATTACTAAGGATGAACCCCCGAATACTCAAAGTTCCTTAATCTTTCTCTCAATAGCTGAGTTCAGTCCCATAACGCAAGCTTCTTATTCAGCTATATTGTTAGTGCAGGAGAATTCCAATCTGCTGGTGAAAGGATAATAGACGTCCTCAGGAGAAATTAGCACTGCTCCTATCCCATGTCCGAGGTTGTTAGAGGCTCCATCGAAGTAAAGCTTCCATGATTTATCATCTGAAACCTCTTCTTCGGTTGTAATTCACATCAAGTCTTCGTCTGGGAAATTAAAGTTCAACGTCTCATAGTCATCCGAAGCACGACTAGCTAGGAAATCTGCTACGGCACTCCCCTTTACGGCTTTCTGGTTAACGTATACGATATCGAATTTGGATAAGAGCATCTGCCATCGGGCCATCCTTCCTGTTAGTGCTGGCGCTTCCATTAAGAACTTCAATGGGTCTAGCTTGGATATCAACCAAGTAGTATGGTACAGCATGTACTGTCTAAGCCGCTTGGTAGCCCAAACTAGAGCACAACACAGCTTCTGCACTGCCGGGTACCGCGTTTCGTAATCATTGAATTTCCTGCTTAGGTAATAGATGGCTTGCTCCCTTTTTCTTGACTCATCGTGCTGCCCCAATACGCATCCCATTGAATTCTCAAAAACTGTCAGGTAGAGAATTAATGGTCGACCTGGTACTGGTGCGACTAAAATTGGAGCATTTGTCAGGTACTTTTTGATCTTTTCTAGGGCTCTTTGACATTCCTCATCCCACACACCAGGATCATTCTTTCTAAGAAGTCTGAAGACCGGGTCACATTGGTCGGTTAATTGGGAAATGAAACGAGAGATATAATTCAGCCTCCCCAGGAAACCGCGAACTTCCTTCTGAGTGTGGGGTGGTGAGAGATCCTGGATGGCTTTCACTTTATCCAGATCAATCTCAATCCCTCTTCTGCTTACCACGAACCCTAAGTGTTTTCCAGAAGTAACGGCAAAGGTACTCTTGGCAGGATTGAGCCTCAGCTGGTACTTTCATAGTCTTTGGAATAGTTTCCTCAAGTTCTGTATGTGCTCTTCCTCTGTTTGGGATTTGGCAATCATGTCGTCCACGTATACTTCTATTTCTTTGTGCATCATGTCATGGAAAAGAGTCACCATTGCTCTTTGGTATGTTGCCCCTGCGTTCTTTAGCCCAAACGGCATCATTCGATAACAAAAAGTGCCCCTCATGGTTGTGAACGTGGTATTCTCTATGTCGTTAGGGTCCATCTTTATCTGGTTGTACCCTGAGAAGCCGTCCATGAAGGAAAACCATGAATGTCCTGCAGTGTTGTCAACCAGCGTGTCAATATGTGGTAAGGGGAAGTTGTCTTTAGGGCTGGCTCGGTTTAGATCCCTATAATCTACACACATACGAACTTTCCCGTCCTTCTTTGGTACTGGTACAATGTTTGCAACCCATTCGGGGTATTTGGCTACCTCCAAGAATCCAACATCAAACTGCTTTTTCACTTCCTCTCTGATCTTTAACAACATATCTGGTCTCATTCTCCAAAGTTTTTGCTGTATTGGTTTGCACTTCGATTTTGTTGGCAATTTGTGCACCACTATGTCGATATTCAACCCTGACATATCTTGATAAGTCCAGGCGAAGACATCTTTGAATTCCTAAAGTAGGGTTATCTGTTCGTGCTTGGTTTCTGAGGAAATCGTCGTTCCTACTTTTATTTCTTTTCTCTCTTCTTCAGTCCCCAAGTTTACAATTTCTGCTTCTTCTTGGTGGGGCATGATCTGCCTTTCTTCGTTGGCCACCATTCTCTTTAACTCTTCTGGGACCTCACTTTCTACCTCATCATATCCTTCCTCAATTCCCTCTGAGACCTCAGGACATTCAAAATTCACTCCAGGATTGGATCCGGTATCATTCATATCATCAATCATGAGCGACCTGCATTAAATGAGAACGAATTGTATTGGGAAGGAGATGACTTTATATGAAGGGAATGAACATGAAGAATGCATGAATGAAAAAAATGAAACTTTGGTCATTTTTAGGAAAGTGGGGATATTTTCATTTCAATCAAAAAGTTAACATAGGTGCCTCGTACAAGAGATCCCCATTGTTTACGGGCAAAAACAAAAGGTTGATTCGGAGCATTACTCTGATCTATTCCTAAAAACTACAGGTAGATCAATGCAGCTCCAGTTATCAAGTGTTTCCCCGGGACGACAAGGGCGGATGTTGGTCAACATTTTGCTGCCTCGGTCTTTTTCAGCTATCATGTTGATGTACATCCCTTCAAATGATTCACTGAGTATTTCCTCCTGGTTGAGTACTTCATTTTTCTTCATTGCCTCTCCAACCTCTTGACCTGGCTGGTAGAACCCTCCGGAGACAAAAGTGGTTTTCAAACTAGGAAAGAACATCGGTCTCCACGGAATGTCTTCTCCTTTAGATCTGGCTTTTCTTTGCTCCTCCTTTCTCTTATATTCCACTTTTCTCTGTTGGGCACTTGGTTGGTAACCCAGCCCAAAACGATCCTTCTTGGTTATCATATTCTTGGCTCTTAGGTTTCCTTGTAATTTCTTCCCCAGCCCTTTTCCTACTTTGGCTCATTAGCCTAAAGTTTCTGCGACGGTCATCTTGGTACAATTAGATAACCTGGGATAGGGGATCCGACTTCCCTCCGAAACGAATGTGGCATTTACTAGTTCCAATGCTCGGAACGAGCATTCTGCAGCATCTTCGTCATTTTGAATGTATGGGGCGTCTGATGTCACAGAAGCAACAATCTCCTGCTCAGCCTCTACTGTGACCAATTTACCCTCGACTACAAATTTTAATTTCTGATGCAACGATGAGGGGACAACTCCTGCGGAGTGGATCCATGGTCTTCCCAATAGGCAGCTGTAAGATGGTTTTATGTCCATCACCACAAAATCGATCACATATTCAGTTGGCCCGATCAATAGGGGCACCTCAATTTTCCCCATTGTTCCTCTTTGCGTACCATCAAAGGCTCTTACCGAATTGTGGCAGGGCTTTAGGTGAGAACCATAGGCAAGACGTTCAATGCTGACCCGTTGTCGATCAGAACGCCCGGTACTACATACCCTTTGCAGTGGGTAGTGATGTTAAGGGCTTTGGTAGACCCCATTCCTCCCTCAGGGATCTCATCATCACTGAAAGTTATATGATTATAGGCAGTGATATGCCCCACTATCATGTCCAGATTTGTCACAGAAATGTCATGGGGCACAAAAGTTTGATTCAGTACTTTTAGTAGCGTCTCCAGGTGTTTTTCTGAACTCAAGCGTAATTCCAGTACTGTGATCCTAGCCGATTGCTTTTGTAGTTGTTCCACCACGTTGTACTCGCTATGTCTTAAGAACTTTAGAAATTCTTTGGCCTGGGCCTCAGTCACCGGCTCATTTATCTTTGGGGGAGGTTCTTCTCCAAATATCTACGTGGGGCTAACTGCTGTATTCTTCCCCTTATCTTTTTCAGCTGCTTTCAAAGCCTCGGAGGAATAACATCTGCCGCTCCTTGTGAAATGGCCGGCCTTACCAACGTTTACATCGCTCTGCCTTTGTTGGTCCTTTAGCATAGGCTCTTTTTCTTGACCATGTTCTAGTTTTTCTGGCGTGGTCACACTTATAGCATAATTCCAGGGGGTTTGCCGCATATCTTTGAATGGGAATGGAGATGGTGCTGAAATGATTATCCTAGGATTTATCTTGTAGGTTTCTCCTTGGGAGGCACCTGCATTCCCTGGCCTAGGAGAGATGATAAAATGTCTATCCTTCCCATATTTAGATTTGGGGCTATCCGTCATGTGTACGTCCGACCCCTTCTTCCCCATGGGCTCCTCGAAGAATTCTATTTGTTTTTCATTCATTAATTGTTGTACCAATCTCTTGAACTCATCGCACTCTTGGATATCATGCCCTTCAGTTTGGTGGAATTCGCAATACACTCCACATCCCTTCTGCCTTGTTATCATGCCTTTGTCAATCATGCGGGCCATGCATAACTGTTGAAATACCCACCGTAAAGGAGATTTGATTTCTGATACATCATCCTTAATCCTCCTGGTAGAGTATTCTTCAATAACATTTACCCCTCTGCTCCCATGGTTAGGCAGCGGGTTATTGGCTACACTCGGTTCTTCAAACTTCAATATCCCAGAATCGATTAAATTCTGCACAAGTTTTTTGAAAGCAAGGCAGTTCTCGGTGGGATGTCCAGGGGTACCGCCGTGATAGTCGCAATGCGCGTTCGGATTATACCAAGAAGGGAAGGGCGGATTGACAGGAGTAACAATGTATGGACGGACCAGGTCTGCTTCATACAACTGGGAATAAAGTTCTGAGTATGAAACAGGTAGGGGAGTGAAAGTTCTTCTCTCTTTCTCTTTTCTGGGGATTCTCTCATCTCTTTGATTCGAGTTTTGTGTTTTTCCCACAGGTGCTTGTGGCTGTGAGACTGTGAAGTTCTTCAGGGTGGTATAAGTGCTGGTGGTGTTTACTTCATTCCTCTTGCTATACTTCCGAGACCCTTCTCCGCCATCAATTCTACCACTCTTAATTGCCAATTCAAGGGACTCCCCAGTCCTGATTAAGTCAGCAAAGCACTGCGTTGTGTTATTAATGAGGCGATCAAAGAGTGCCCCTTTCAGAGTATTAACAAATAACGACGTAATTTCATGTTCCGGGATGGGTGACTGAATTTGGGCGGCCGCTTCCCGCCACCTTTGGGCGTATTGCCGTAGGCTTTCGTTGGACTTCTGCCCCATATTTTTCAACATAATTCTACTGGGGGTCATAACTGTTACATGCTTGTATTGCTTAGTAAATGTTCTTGACAGATCTTTCCATGTCTTAACATTTGCCTTGCTCAACTGGGTGTACCACCGTAACGCCGCTCCAATTAGGCTATCTTGGAAACAATGGATCAGTAGCTTTTCGTCCTTATGGTAGGCCACCATCTTTCGACAGTACATTGTTATGTGTGCGGAAGGACACGTGGTTCCATCATATTTGTCGAACTCTGGCGTTTTAAATTTTGGCGGCAGGACAAGATCGGACACCAGACTTAAGTCGCTAGCGTCATTTCCTGATTCTTCATTAGATTGTAACGTTTTAAATTTTTCCTCTATGAGGCGAAACCTCTCCTCCCACTTTTTCTCTACTTCGGTCCTGATCCTTTCAACCATGTTCAGGTCCGACACTTCTTCTTCATAGAGTGCTTCAGCGTCTAGGGGTTGAGTTTTAGGTACCCCTATTTGAAAAATAGATGACATTCCTGCAGGGTCGATATACACCTTCCTAGCCGGGTTTGGTGCAGTTGGTTGAACCCTGTAGTGAGCTGGGGTACCCTCTGGCTCTTGAACGTTTTCTCCTTCCACTCTTTTTCCAAGACTCTTAGCCAATAATGCGGTTATGTCGGACACTATAGATGCTTGCGACTGCGCAATTTGATCACTGAGGCTTCTTTGGGCCTCTTCAAGCCTTGTCTCGAGCTCTTTTTGCCCTTTTTCTAGACTGATTATCCTGTCTTCCATGAGCTTGCTTTGTAACCGGGTAAAGTATGGGTGATGAATGATTGCGGGTTAACTACACACAATGCCACAACATTCATAATATTAATATGGTTGCAGGAATAAATGCATTTATAATGATGCGAATGTCATGATGCAAATGCAAGAATGTATGCAGATAAGGTACTGATTCTGCTGGTAATCACCCTTTTGAACTACTTCCACGGGAATTAAAGGGTTTAGATTACAACAGAGTTCGTATTACAAAATAAAGATCCCTAATACAAAAGACCTAATTACAACACAGAGTCCTATAGATAAGCCCTGGCTCTATCTCCTAATTTTCCAATTGCCCTGAGCAACTTGAGGAACCTGGGAGCTTCTTCCATTTCCGGGACTATGAAAGGTTGGAGAGTTTCAGCCTTGATGGCCAAATCATTCACATGCCTGGCGACTCGCTGTATGTCCACCCTCAGGTTTGCGTAATATTGGTCCCTATCTTGTACCATCCGGACAGCGTCACGCAATCTCTTTTGCCAATAGGTGTCTCCTCCGGCTGCAGCCTCCTCGAGCACACTAATTCTTTCCTTGTAATCCTCAATAGTTGCTTCGAGGGACTCAATTCGTGCTCGTAACATGCTTACTTCGCGCTCTCTTTCTTGAAGCTCAGTGAAACCATTTCTGTGGTAGTACATTCGAAGGGAGCGTTCAACTTCCGCCATCTTTCCCTTTAATTCACCATTCTGACTTTGGCTTTGCTCCAGACTTTGAATAGTGTCATCGTACAGTTTCTGCATCTCTAACAGTCTATTTCGGCTACTCATAGACTTTCTTTTCCATACGACGACGCTTTCTTTCTCATGATGGATAGCTTGTTTTCCCTTACTGATTTCTTGCCTGAATCTTTCCTTTTCCTGATCAATGGCCTTCTTGGAGGACCGTTTTTCTTATTCCATAGCCAACCGGCAGCTTTCTATCTCTTTCTCGATTGCTCTTTTGCTGATTTCTCGTTCTTCTTCCACCAAACGGATACTATTCATTCTTTCTCTTTCCACAGCTATGAATTGACTCCGGCTGGCCTTCTGTATTTTTGCTTGTAGTAGAAGGGGATCTTTTTGATAAAGAGCATTCTTGTCATTCAAATATGCATTTAATTTCTTCAACTGCCTAATGATCCCGTCTCGCTCGTCTACCTCTAAGCTTGCCTTATAGAGCTCACTCGCATGTTGGGTCTGTTGGATGTCCATTTTCCTTTTAATTTCTTCGAGTTCATTCCTTAAGATGTCAGCTTCAGACGGTACCACCCTTGTAAGCTCTTCGAGTGACACTGCTGGTCCTTGATCAGATTCGGGAATCACATTATTAACCCTCAAACGTCTCCAAAGATCGTAGTCTGGGGTAGTCATGTGCTCGGTATCTCCTTCCACCCTGATCCGGTAACAATGGTCCCAGGCCCTCATGATGGTCTGAATTTTTCCTTTGAACTCCCCTTTGAAGAGAAATTCAGTTTGGCTTAATCCGATGGTATTGGGAATGAACTGTCGTGATCTGAACTGTCGAGACACTAAAAGCGGAGCACAGGAGATCCCTCCATGCAATCCCAACATCATCTGCCAGTTGAAATCACCACAACTGTATAGAAAATAATTAACTTTACCGAGCCATGGTACCCTCCATGCTATGTCTTCATCTTGAATATTCCTGAAGAAATTAGTCCACATTTTTGTTTTCAAATCCTCTCGCCATTCCTTTGCTAAGTACTCCCGTAAAGGCGAAAAACCTTGGAAGGATATCCCCGGCAGGACCCTCGTTGGTGTCTTCCACATGTGACTCTGAATCCATACTTGTAACAGCTATGAGCATCCTCGAAAACGTCCTTCTTCATGTTTCCAGCTAGCATTTAAGGAAATGAAAGTCTCGACCAAGATTGCTGGTCCTGGGTTTGCTTTCCGTTTTACCCGCTCAAACAAGTCCAGAATGGCTATGTCAATGTTCCCGAGTACTCTTGGAAAGATCACCAAGCCATATATTCCTAAGGCGAACAGGTCCATTTTCTTTGCCTCGTCTGGATGTGTCGGTATGATGTCCCGAATACTTTCCTATGCAAAAACTGTATTGTCTCCTCGGATCTGAAGCAGGCCATTAACCCAATCGTCACTCATTCCCACAAAGGTTTTGAGTTTCGCAGTGTAATTCTGATTCCTCGGAGGCTTCACATAGATCCAATCTTCCTGTATGTTTTTCTGGTTAAGTAAAGAAGTGTATTCTTCTACTGTAGGCATCATGTCCTGCCCATTGAAGGTGAAGCATCAAAAAGCCGGATTCCAGAACTGGACTATAGCTCGGAGTAGGGGCTGGTTAATCCGAACATATAACAGCTGTGCAATGTCGCCATAACTATCGCAGAACAAGTCTTGTAGTCTTCGGTCCCATCTTTCCCAAATGCTTTGAAGATCCCATAAGTCGTTCTGTTGGAGACTCATATAGGTGTACCCTGCTATTACGCGTTCGTTCGGCAAACTGTCCCCTTGGGTTTTTTGGTTGACCTCTGACCAATGTTTGACTGACAAATTAAGCTCTTCTTTCCTAAGACACCTTTTTTCCATGGTGAAAGACTTTCTGATCGGGCAAACCACTTGATCCAGTACCTTTATGTGATGCAAATGTATGATGTATGAAAAAAAACAAAAGCGAAAAGAAAACAAGTCAGTACCAGATAAAATTAATAAATATATAAATAAAAGGACAAAATTAAACAGAATAAACACACAAAACAACCCTATTTATCCCGTCTAAAACACCTAAGGTTATCCGCATGGCTCTAACAGGGTGGGTTTCTATGTTCTCTACATGCAGTCTTGGTTCTAGGAGGTACCCGAATTGTCCTTGCTGTCCTCTACTAAGAGTAGCAAGGCCCCCGATCATCACCCATTATAGGCTCCTTTCAACCGGGTTCAATTCAGGGGCACCCATTTGCTTATGCCCGTACGAAGAAACGATATCCTTACGAAAGCATAAGGTACTCGAGCCCCGAAGGTACTTGCTAGGCCCATACGGGAGAACGATATCTCCACGAAAGCATTAGCGTTTTCCCCTCACTTAAAAAAACGGGTTTATATGCCATATTTTAAATGCGTTAAAATAAATACGCAATTATAACCGAATGTTAATTTAATAGTCACTTTAACCCGGAATTTCTAATATTAATAAAGCGGTAATTATTTTAAAAGCTTGACTCTCATTTGTTTTTTTTTTAAAAACAAAAATTATCCCCAGCGGAGTCGCCATCTGTAGCGATGTCTCTTTTTTTATCGCTAAAAAAACGAAGTTTTTCGAAGTGTTTGAAAGGTATTTGTGATTTTTTAGATATAAAATATTTATTCTGTGGGTTTTTTTTTTAAAAAAAACCGCATTTTAAAAAAATAGAGTCGCCACCGGCCATTTAGGTAGGTCGGACACCATAAAACCAGAGATTCAAAAAATGGGTTCGGGAGTCGGTTACGGATGGGGAAGGATTAGCACCCCCACACCGCCCAAAATTGGTACTTTAATAATTACCGCTTTATTAATATTGGATTTTCCGGGTTAAAGTGACGATTAGTTTAAAATTCGGTCATAATTGCGAATAAATTTTAAGGGCCCCGTTATCCGAGAGTAAACGCCCAACCACTATCACTACGCCTGATACTGGCCCCGTTTACGCTTGGATAAAAGGGCACCGCGTTAACAATTTATATATCATATGCAATCTTAGTGGCAAAAATATAAAACATGGCAGATAATTCAAGGACAGTAAATATTCACATAACAGAATACTAATCTAACATAAATAAAATACGTAATTAAAACACACATATACATAACAAGCTTAACAGTAGATAAAAACAAATTTAACATGTCACAATAACAAGGCACGAATAAATACATGTATGGACAAAAGCATATACTTCGAGGAGACATACATATTAGAAATAAAACACATTTCAACATATATAGAACAATATATTATATATAAAAAAGAAAATATAGTAACATGTAACCTAAAAAGCCAAGAGAACATACACACATACAAAAATACAAAACATACCGTGTACGAGTCAACTAGAACATAACATGCTTAATATGAATAACCGAACAAAAAGATACATAATCATTATAAACTTAACACACATATACATGTAAATATAAAAATACAAGGCATATACGAGGGATATATAATAAGACAAAAGACTACATTAACATATACGATTATAATACGAACATGAATATTTACATAGAAACATGACTGAAATGAAAAGAAATAAAAGTTAGTGCCAGAAATTAAAGGACAATAATATGTAATTTAAGGACGAAAATGCGAAATAGACAGAACCTAAAAGGATCAAGACTGTAATTGGACTAAGGGGCAGACCCGAAATGAAAAGTTCAAAAATGCGGGATGGTTCAAGGGGTAATTGTACCATTTAAAAATTGATTCGGTGTAATTTAGGGACTGGATTGCAAGATTTTGAAATACAAGGGGGACCAGAGTTGTAAATATACCATGCGGCGAGACAGAAGTGAAAATATTGAAAGCGCAGGGGATTTAGTACGTAATTTCCCCATTTCACGAAATAATAACAGCTATAAAAACCCTCTTTTTAGGCCGGAACCAAATTTTTGGCCATTTGTTCATTTTTTTTAATTTTATAACCAGCCTTCATTCTTCATTTTCTCTCAAACCTCCCCTGACAAACCCAGAATCCGCCGTCGGCCGCCGCTAGCCGGCGCCGGCGACCCCCAAATAATACACCAAAATGACCCTTCCTTTACCCTCGACACGAATCCGAGGTTGGATTCAGAGTAAAAGCCTCATTTTGCCCTAGATCTAGGAAATACGAAACGAAAAAAAACCCCTCTTTTTTGTTTTCGACCCAAAACAAAGCTACAAAGGGGTCTCCCACTCCTTTCAGTTCACCACGTTCGGCTTGGGAAAGCCGAAAAGGCTTATCACTGGTGAGGGGAGACCCACCGACGACGATGGTACGACTTCCTACGTTTCTCTTTTTTTATTTTACTGCCTATCTTTTTGTGTATGCATGCAACAAAAATAAGAAAAGAGACGAGTATTTACCACTGGACTGTTTTTTTTCTTTCGATTATAACTTGACTCGTTCGATTACAACTTGTTGTTTTTTTACAAAATATTTGTTTCGTACATATATATCTGTCTTTGGTTTGGTACAAGTAATATAATATTTGCTTCCTTTTCAGATCTGGACTGATTACTGACATATTTCTTTTCTTGCTTTCTTTGACATGTCTGAGCGCGGTGGTTGAAGATCGGCATGTTGCAGCATGGTGGCAGTGTGGGGGTTCTGCCTTCGGCCAGAGGTGTTCTCAGCCGTTAGATCAGATCTGATCTAACGATCGGGATGGCTTGAAGGATGAACGGCCCAGATGAAGCCTCAATTGGTGAAACGGCTCCAGATCGTGACACGTGTGGCTTAGCAGTCGAGGGGTCAGAGCGCGTGGGGCTCACGCACGCGTGGGATATCAAAGAGTCTGCGCGTGGACTGCACGCGCGCGTGGCACTCACGGTCCAGACGTGTAGTGCACGCGGCTGGCAGATATTTTGGTTCCTTGCTTGGATCGTGGCCGTTGGATCAGATCTTGATCCAACGGCCCATAGTCACCTGCACCAAAAATAATTAGAATTAAATAGGTTTGGTTTTGGGCCAACCGGGCCTTGTAATAATATTAGATTTGTAATTGGACTTGGACTGTAATTCATTTATTTGGGTTTAATATATTTTTTGGATTTTCATTTTATATTAGCCCAATAATATTAATAATAGTATAATTATAACAGCAATACACATACATACGTATATACCTATACAAACATTAATTATAACATACCAGTATTCATACATATATAATCACACACATAATTAACATAACATCTATACACATTAAACAAATACGCTCGTACTAACTATAGATACATGCGTGACACACGTACCGTTAATACGTATACATACATAGTTTATAATATACATGCACACATATATTAATAACATTCATGCACATAATAAACATATAATATAATACAATGTATACATACAACACTAATATACTAATAATTATACTAATATGTATTTACAGACCAGATAAAAATGAGTGATTACAATGGGAACTTACTGTTATCAATGCTACACATACTCGTTTCATCATTTTATTCACAATCATACTCATAGCATTTATATCAATGGTAGCATCTCATGCTTACTCATTTCAAACCAAATAGCATGTTTATAAACAAGTCAAATCATGATTAAGGTGTATTGCACCAACAAGTTTCATCCCCATGCATTTGTTCAAACCTCATTTCAAAACATCCATTTACAACTTTATGTAAAAATTAGCAAGGTACAAAAGTGAAAACCACTTCAACTTACTCTCAGACTTAGGAAAGCTTTTCACACTTTCCCTAAGTCCCCAAAATAGGGCCCACAAGCTTTGACACTCTTTTAAAACTATTTTCACTCACTGCTACACGATCGCTTCTAAAGCCATCACGTTACAAGCGTCTGAAGCAATTCAAAAGCTAAAAGGTGAGTTCTCCTTGACCTTCCCCTATTTCTACAACATAAAACCAAGGGGAAAATGCATCAAAATGCATTCTCACAATAGCCTACACCAATCCCCTGCATCCTTAACAATGGCATCCACAACAACTATCTAAAAACGTCGAAATCATTCCAAAACTCCATCCAAACATTAACCAGCCATAAAACATTGAATCTAACATCTAATATTTATCAGTTAACATCCAAAAATACATCTGACAAAACTTTATACCACCAACAAGCATTAAACACTTATAACAGCCCCAAAACTAGCTAAAAACCAACCTAAAAATCACTCAATTAAGTAGTTTTGGATTCAAACAAAAATGTCATTTCACAATATGTTTATATAATCATAACACCAACTAACCCAATCTAAATCCCCAGCATTTAAAAACCTAATAAGAAATTTAGGCAAAATGCCATAATCATCACTTAATAAGAATTTTCTCAATTAATTTGCAAAATTACATTGTAAACCATCAACCAAGAACCAAATGCTAAGGAGTTTCAATAAAGAACCTTAGTTTTTGAGAGTGAAGAAGAATTACCTTCAAAAGGGATTCCACCAAAAATTTATGTAAATTCCTTCTTGAAAAGAGTTGAGAAAATAAGAAAGATTTTAAGAAATCTTTTGTAAGGTTTTACTAAGGATTGAAAAGGAATCTAGAGATATAATATCCATCAAAAATTAATTAGAAATATGAATTCTATGTTCAAGAAATTAGCAAGAAAATGGGATAAAGTTGAGCGAAAAGAAATGAGAAAGTTAATGTAAAGTGAGAAAATGAATTTTAGAATAACCAATTAACCATCAAAACTATTTGTTAAAACAAGGTGGTAATCCTAATTAAGATTTTTTTAAATAATAGTTCTCTAAGGATTCTTAGCTTTGACCCTTCTTCAACTTAGTGACTTTAAAACAACTTTTCATTTTTCACATTATAGTTACTAAAATAAAAAATGTCAATTAATTCAATTTAATCCACATTTGTTTTAAATTTTCAAAACACTTAATAAAATCATTAAACCTTTTAGAAACCCAAATCCAATTTTCATTTCACCAAAATTCCACTTAAAATACCTATTTTTCCTATAACCTACTTAACTAACCAATTTGGTTCGACCGATTCAAAACCAATCCCATTGAACATTTAATTTATTCTAAACCTATTTTGGGGCATTATAGTATCGGTACCCAAAGGGTATCAATGCACTATCCCCGTGTATCAGTATTGTGTTTTCGGTCACCCCTTGAGAAACCAAGTATCAGTACGCGTATAGTGGGTATCGATACCCAGAGAAGTGTATCAGAATGCACGGTAGGGTATCAATACCTTTTGGATAGCTTAAGAGATCGGTTCACACATCTGGTTTAAGGGAACCAACCTTTTTTTAAGTATGAGTAAGAGCTCCTGCAATTGAGTAGGTATGCCCTAGAATTGGTTGCAATAGAAAAGTTGAGATGCAAGGGTTCCGAAAGGGTTTGCGGAAGGAGATCCAGATGTACTTGATAGTTGATCCACCAAAGGTGTTTTCTGATTTGACCAGTAGTGCCAAATCCCTTGAGCAAGTACAAGGGCTGACCTATAGCCATGTGAGAGGTTATGTAGGTTGGAGTAGAGGGAACTATTCCTACTCCAAACAGTCTTAGTCCCATTCTAAAAGGTAAAGAGGGAATTAGAATCAATGAAGATGAACATCGAATTAGTCTGTGAGGTTAAATCGTAGGTCTGTATCTGCTAGTTGTAGGAGGCCTAATTCTTCCTATTCGCCTATGAGTTTGAGAGGTTCATCTAGAGGATAGCATGCACCAGTTTGTGCCCAGTGTGGGCATATGCACCATGAGGGAGTGTTATGGGAATGCTAAGGTATGCTATAGTTGTGGGTCACCCGACCACTTTTTGAGAGACTGCCCTGAGTCCATGAATGCCACAATAGTTCAGAATTAGAGGACTTCCTTCACAACTCAGAGGGGCTGAGGTTTCTCTAGGGGAAGAACAAGCTACGTGTCAAGACATCAGAGAGAGGCACTTTCTAATCGACTAGAATGGCACCGATAAGACAATATACATTCAAGGCTCAAAAGAACTACGAGGCTACTGATGTCATCTCAAGTCCATTTACCCTATTTTTATTCCTGTTGTTCCTTTAGTGGACTCGGGGTTTACCTATTCTTATATCCGTAGTAGGATATTCCATCAGAAGGTATTTTTGCTGAGGATCTAGAGGTTGGGGTTTATGTAACCAGGACTTTAAGGTTTGATGTGTTAGTAGATAAGGTTTATCAGAGGTGTTTGATAGAGGTTCAGGGTTCGAAATTCCCTGGGGATTTGATGGTGTTTCACTTTCAAAAGTTTGATGTTATTTTGGGCATGGATTGGTTGTTCGAACATGATGCTAGTATGGGATATAGAGCGAAGAGCCTTAAGCTTCGAAGTTCGAATAAGGCCAAGCTTGTGGTGAAATGGGATATGAATACTTGTCTGTCCAGTGTGGTGTCAGCCTTGGCGGCATAAAGAATGATTCAATAGGGTTGTGATGCCTTCTTAGCCCATGTAGTTGATACAATTATAGGGAGTCCAGTGCTTCAAAGCCTCCAGACCATTTGTGAGTTTGCCGATGTGTTTATGGAAGAGTTACTCGGATAACCTCCAGATCGTGAGCTATAATTTCAAATTGATGTGATGCCTAGCACAGCACCAATGTCTATTGCACCATATCGTATGGCATTAACAAATTGAGACAGAGTTAAAGAATTAGATTTAAGAACTATTAGAAAGAGGTTTCGGTCTTGTTTGTTAAGAAGAATGATGGGTCAATAAGAATGTGCATTGACTATTGCGGTACGAACATTATGAGTTCTTGGTAATGCCTTTTGGGCTTACCAATGCACATGCAGCTTTCATAGACTTGATGAACTGAATTTTTTAGCCCTATTTAGGCCAGTTTATGGCGGTCTTCATTGATGATATCTTGGTTTATTCATGCTCGAAGAAGGAGCACGACTATCACCTTTGTGTTGTCTTTCAGACCTTGAGGGTAAGATAGCTCTTTTCCAAGTTTAGTAAGTATGAATTTGGCTTTTTAAAGTAGCATTTTTGGGCCATATTATAGCAGCAGATTGGATACATGTTGATCTACAAAAGATTCAGGCTGTGGTTGAGTGGAAACCATATAGGAATGTCGCAAAAATCTGTAATTCCTTGACCTTGTCGGATATTACCGATATTTTGTTAAGGGCTTTTCTATCATAGCGACACCTATGACCAAGTTACTATAGAAGGGAGTTTTGTTTGAGTGGAATGAGAAGAGACAACAAAGCTTTGAGCAGTTAAAGGCTTATCCGATAGTAGCCCGTCTTAAAGCAACCCGAGTTGGGTAAGTATTATGTGGTTTTCAGTGATGCCTTATTGAATGTGTTTGGTTGTGTTCTCATGAAAGAGGGTAAAACGGTAGCTTATGCCTCGAGACAACTCAACCTCATGAAAGGAATTACCCTACACATGATTTGGAGCTTGTTGTAGTCATCTTCGCATTGAAGATTTGAAGGCACTACTTGTATAGAGAAAAGTACTTCATCTACATCGATCACAAGAGTTTTAAGTATCTCCTCACACAAAATGAGTTGAATTTGAGACAAAGGCGTTGGATCAAGTTGTTAAAGGATTATGATTGCATTATTGAGTACCATCTTAGTAAAGCTAATGTGGTGGCCGATGCTCTAATTCTGAAGTCCATGTCAAACTTGAGGGCAATGTTTGCTAGATTAAGGATGATCGAGGATGGTGGGTTATTAGCTGAACTTTGTGTGGAGCCTACCTTAGTGCAAGAGATCAAGAGAACACAAGTACTAGATGAAGAACTACTGGCAAAGATTGAGATGGTTCAAAGAGGAGAAACTTCAGATTTCAAAGTACGAGATATGGGAATCTTGTACTTCAAGGGTCATTTGTGTGTTCTAACTTTAGAGGATTTGATGGACCATATTCTTCTAGAGACGTACCATAGTCCATTTACTGTGCATCCGGGCAGCAATAAAATGTTACAAGATTTTTTCCTTTTTTATTGGTGGCCTAGCATGAAAAGAGATGTGTCGAAGATCGTAACAAGATGTCGTGTTTGCCAACAAGTTAAGGTAGAACATCAGGTTCCTTCGGGCTTACTTTAGTCTATCAAGATTCCACAATAGAAGTGGGATTGAGTGACCATGGGTTTTGTGACAGGTCTACCACTGACCCAAAAGAAGCATGATGCTATATGGGTGATAGTGGATCATTTGACCAAGTATGTTCATTTCTTACCTGTGCGTATGGATTTTATGCTTGAGAGGTTAACAGTGCTGTGCATTTAAGAGATCGTGAGGTTGCATGGGGTTCCGCCATTGATCATATCTGATAGGGATCCTTAGTTTACGGTGATATTGTGGAAGAAAATTCATGAATCCTTGGACACAAGGTTGCACTTTAGTACTACTTTTCACTCTTAGACTGATGGTCAGTCTGAGCGAGTCATTTAAAATCTTATAGGATATGCTTCATTATTGTGTTATCGACTTTGAGAGGAGTTGGAAAGACCATCTACCGCTTGTTGAGTTTTCTTATAATAATAGTTTCCAATCTAGTATCAAGATGGCTCTTTTTGAGGCCTTGTATGGGCAAAAGTATAGAACACCATTGTGTTGGACCGAGATCAATGAAAGAAGGATCGTTAGATCGAATTTAATTTGGCAAACCGAGGAAAAGGTTTAGATGATCAAAGAAAGATTGCAAGCGACCTTTCATCGTCAGAAAGCTTATGCAGATTGAAAGCGTAAGCACATCGAGTATGAGGTTGGTGACAAGGTGTCACCGTGGAAGAGGGTAATCTACTTTGGGTGGAAGGGCAAGTTGAACCTGAGGTTTATTGGACCTTATGAGATTCTTGATAGGGTTGGACCCGTGGCGTACCAACTAGCTTTGCCTCCAAAGATGGCACGCGCCCACAATATGTTCCATGTGTTCATGTTGAGGCGTTATCATTCTAACCCTTTGCATGTTATCCCATTGGAGGAGATTGAGATCAACACTGACTTGACCTATGAGGAGAAGCTAATAAGAGTTCTTGATAAGAGAGTCAAGGAACTTCGTAACAAGTGTATACCCTTGGTAAAGATTTTATCGAGGAACCATAGGGTCGAAGAAGCCATGTGGGAGGTCAAAAAAGACATGAAGTTGCTTTACCAGTATCTGTTTCCAAAAGGTAAATTTCAAGGACAAAATTTTCTTTAAGGAGAAGAGAATTGTAACAATCTAGTTTTTGAAATCTGTGGGTCTAATGCACCTGAGCCTTGAGTCTCATTGTGTGGGCCTTGTTGTTGGGCCGTGAGAAGTTTAAAATGTGCATCTTTAGGCCCTTTTCTTGTTGTTGGGCTTGGTTATGAGTTGGAGAAAGGATAAAGGGTCAAAAGAGTAATTTTGAGGGAGATGATCTCACTTTGTTCCTCTTTTTGCTCTCCTTCATCCTCTTCCTCATCTCATCTCTAAGAAACCAACAAAGGTGAAATCTTTACACTCATTTATGTGAATCTCAGAATTGTGGTAGAGTGAAAGTTCCTTATCATCCAAGGATCTATCCATCAAGGTAAAAACGAGTGAGAATGATGGAGTTTGGAGAAAATTGGTTTTGGTGGGGGTTAAGGAGGAAGAATGGGAATTGACGATCTATCTTCATTTCTTGTTGTTAAGCTTTTTCTTTTATGTTCCTTAACCTTCTAGCAATGTTGTAACTGGTTTTCCAACATCTTATTGTAGTGGAGGAAGTTGAAGAAGTTTCCAAGGCTTAAGAGAAGAGGAAAGCTTGAGGTTGAGCTAGGAGCATCTTTCTCAACGGGTGGAGTGAGGTTGGTACACTTCCAACTCCCTTGTTTCTTGCATATCCTAAGTATGATGCCTTGCATGCTTGTTTGATGATTTGGGTGCTTGAATGCTTGGGTATGGGTGATAATGGTGAATCTTGATTTTGGTGTTAAGAATGGTGCAAATATTGTAGGAAACCACTTAAAATACCTTCCATAACCTGTAAGTTCATTTTGGGGTATTTTTATGAAGGTTTGGGGGGTGTTGGGGATGAATTGAGAGCTTTAGAATTTGAATTTTGGGCTCGTGTACTGATGCAGTATGAACTGGTATCGGTACCCCATTTTTCGAGTAGCAATTTAGACAAGTTTTAAAAGGTGGTATTGGTACGCTTAGGTGTGTGTCGGTACCGTCCTATTCTATCAAATTCTAGCAGAGAAGATCTTTACCGCTATACTTAAGGGCTTATCGGTACCTAAAGGGTATCAGTACACTGCCCCATGTATCGGTACTGGGTTGTTGGTCACCTCCCTCAGAAGCCAGTTATTACTACGCATATAACGGTTCTCTATACCAAAAGAAGTGTATCGATACTCGTGGTAGGGTATTAGTACCCTATGGGCAATCTACAAAAAATGTGAGCTTTTGCCTGATAAACTAAACAATTATATTGTTCGATCCAATAGACTCCTAAGGGCCTAGAAGGAGTTGTAAAACTGTGAAACTGAGAAATCCCCTTATACTTGAGCATAAAGCTTAAAAACTCGGTAAAACTCTTGGGTGACTTATATGTTGATAGCAACCATAGGATGGTATGGTTATGTGTTTGATGTGGTGTGCTAGTGGGCACTTGTTCGATAGGATCTGGATACCTAAGACATGTTCAAACACCCTAGTAAAAGAATTATTAGATGGAGGTTACCGATACTATAGACTCAGATACCAGTACGAGTGTATGTTTCGATGCTGCGTGACCCAACCTCACCCATTAAGTGTACATTCCCAATGCTAGGTGACCTGGGCCTCACTCCTATGTTGATGTGATATGGTATGTTGGGGCCTTGTGTGCCCCATTGCTGTTGTGATGTGTTATTAGAATGTATTTAGGCGATTAATGGTAGTGCCACGTATCATTTTAACTGTTTTATCATCTTTCTTAGCTACATGCTTATGTTTATGATCTGTATGAAGCATGGTAGAGTAGAGGTGTATCCATTGAGCTTTATGAGCTCAGCATTCGAAATTGTTATTTTCGTGCGGAGGTTTTAGGTTGCTGCGTTGCATTCAAAGGAGACCCATCGGAGTAGGATTTCAGTTCATCGAGTGATTAAGAGTATAATACTTAGGCTTGTCGGGCAATGTATTCATAGAACCCTTGATTTATGTCTATAACTCTATTTGGATTTATTAATCACTTCGAATGCTTTTAATAACTTTGGTTTAAATTGGAGCTCCCATCCAAACGATTTAACTATTTTGTATTAACTCTTTTCCAAATCGTTGTTGACTTTATGGAAATCCTTATGATTTGGGCTAAATCTAGTTGCAAAATTTTATAAATATTTTAGGCTTGAGGCCCAAATGTAACATCAGGTCTAGGGCGTTACACCGAAGGTATCTATATCTTCTCTTAATATATCTTTTACATTCTTTTAATTGTTCTTGCTATCACAATTGATCTTACATACATTACTTTATTTCTCTATTGCAACTACAATTACACTCACAATAGTCTAATTTACAGAATTGCTTGAGGCCGCATAATAGTTCAACTAAATACTCATCCTCGTAGGAACAATATCAGATAGATCTGCATCTGTCAACTATACTTGCATCGATGTGTGTTATCTTGCACAATTGCTAAGACATTTATTCACCGATCAAGTTTTGGCACAGTTGTCGGGATGTCTTTATTTGGTTTTTATGTTTCTACTTGCATTTATGTTTCCTTTATCTAGTTTGCAGTTGCTTTTGATAGCTTTTGTCATTTCCTTTTCTTTTAATCTATTTTATAGGTGTTGTATGACCAAAAGTGATGTCACACCACTCTTCGTACCTGATCCATAAGTTAAAAGAACTTTTAAACGAAGAATTCGATAACATAACAAGATGGCAAGATAGGCCAACAATGAGGGTTTCCCTCATGATCTTGAAAATCCACCACTAACCCACCAACCCAAAACAGAACAATCCGCGAGGTTGTAGTTCCTCAATTGGACGATTTGTAATTGAGTGTTGTTCGACCACCTATTCAAGATGGAAATTTCAAGTTGAAACAGATTATGTTTCAAATGCTCAACTCAAATGGGTAGTATACGGGGTTACCATATGAAGACACTAGAGAGCATCTTCAATCATTTCTTTTAATCTGTGTTTCTTTCAGTCAACAAGGTGTTCCTGATAATGCCTTACGTATGCAATTATTTCCAAATTCTTTGCAAGCAAGAGCTCATATATGGTTTCGTGGACTCCCTGCTGGATCTATTACATCATGGAATGATCTTGCAACACAATTTGTATTGCGCTTTAATCCACGGACAAGAAACTCGCGCTTGAGGAATGATATCACTGCTTATTGTTAGTTGGATGATGAGACTCTCTACACTAAATGGGAGAGATATAAGTCTCTGTTATGATGATGTCCCAACCATAGCCTTCAACAAGAAACTCAAATTAAGATCTTTTAGAATGGGATGAATGCAGTCACAAGACATCCTATCGATGGATCTTCTAATGGACCTCTACTTGATTGCACCTACAATGCTGTTGTTGGTATATTGGAGCACTTTGCTCAGAATGATCCTACTTCAAAGCTGCTTCATGGAAAGTTGCACCAGCAGTGTTCAAGCTTGATGATATTTCTTCTCTTAAGGCTTAGATTTCTTCTTTAGAGAACAAAATCAAGAATATGGAGGGCACAAGTGAATTTGCTCACATCTAGTTAGCTAAACAAACTACTACTCATGTGTTTTCTTGTGAGATTTGTAGTGAGAACCATAGCTATAAAGATTGCCCACAACATGTAGAAAATGCAAGCTATGTTAGCAATATGCGAGGCAATACCATGGGTAATTCTTACAATACAACTAATATACAATCTTTGGGAAATTCCAATTATGCGCATAATTTAAGAGTATTCTGCATTAGGAATAATTCTTTTCAATGGAGCTCTAGTGTGCGTTAAGGGAATTTCAATTATCCACAACAATAGTTTACACTACAGGCTCCATTGCAGTCACATCAGAATAGGATGCAACCGCGATGTACTTCTTCACAAACTCAACGATCGTAGTACGGCCTACAATCACAATATGGTGCACCGTCTTAGATACAGTTATAGATTAGTCACTATGTTCCATCATCTATATCTGATCTATTTCTTCTCTTTGAGGAAATGACGCGCGAACACTTTTCTCAGACTGAAGCGATAGTACAAGATCATTCTTCATCTATCCGTACTTTGTAAGCTCAATTGGGGCAATTAGCTACTGACATGAGCTCTCAACAACTAGGCATACTTTCTAGCAATATCGAGATTTCAGTAATAAAGGGTAAAGAGCATTGCAAGGATATTACTATTTGTAGTGGCAAGAAAAATGCTGAATTCACGCAATAATCACCCATATCTACTAATGAGTGATGGGAGTCTTCTAAACCTGATCTAATGTTGAAGGATGGAATGGGGGATGGCATGGCAGATGATGCTCCTTTAGTTATCACTCCGCTACCATCACTCTTGCAATCTAATTTGTTGGCGCAATTTTAGCTATCGGCGCAATCAATACATAATCCTTCTCTACATTTTATTTAGAGATTGCAGAATGCTGAGTCTGATAATCAATTTCAAGTCTTTCAAGATACTTTGCAACAACTTACAGTGCAAATCCCCTTGATGGATAGATTCCTAATTATGCAAAGTTCATGAAGGAAATTCTATCTAAGAAGAAAAAGCTGTGCTATAGAAAGCACTGCACTCATAGAAATGTGTAGTGTTCTCATATCAACCCCTCTACCGAGAAAAATAAAAGATCTTGGCAGTTTCATCATACCCTGTTCTATTGGCAATCATTACTTTAGCAAAGCTCTTTGTGATCAAGGGGCAATATTAATCTAATGTCAAATGAAACCCACTGCAGTCACATTGCAACTAGCAGATAGATCTTTGACTCATCTGAATGGACAAATAAAATATGTGCTTGTCCGTGTGGAGAAGTTCGTTTTCCCAGCTACTTTATTATTCTTGATTGTGAGGCAAACAAGGAAGTTCCTATTATTCTTGGCCGACCATTCTTAGCAATTGGGAAGGCTATTATTGATGTATCAAAAGGAGAACCCACAATGCGGGTCAATAATGATCAAGTTACTTTTGGGATGTTTAATGATGACCCTAGAAGGAATAAAGAAGAATGTCATCATATTGATATTCTTGACAATATCATCCAAGAAAACTTAAATGATCGTAGTGTGCAAAAAAGAATAAAGAGGATTTTGTTACGGGTCTACCATTGACACCGTCCAAAAAGGATTTGATATGGGTGATTGTTGATCGTTTTATGAAGTATGCACATTTTCTTGCCGTGCATACAACGTATACGTTGGACAAGTTGGAGGTTGCACATTTTCTTGTCGTGCATACAACATATCCATTGGACAAGTTAGAGGTTTTGTATATCGCTGAGATTATAAGGTTGCATAGGGTTCCTAAGTTGATTATATCAGATGGGGATCTGTGTTTCACATCAAGGTTTTGGGGAAGCCTTTAGATCGTATTGGGTACAAGGCTTAATCTTAGTACATTTTATCATCCTCAGACAAATGGACAGTCTGAGCATGTTATTCAGATTTTGGAGGATACGTTGGGATTTTGTGTAATCGAGTTTCAAGGGACATGGGAGAAGCAATTACCGTTGGTGGAGTTTGCTTAAAATAATAGTTATCAGTCGAGTATTCAGATGGCTCCCTATGAGGCTCTTTATGGTTGTAGGTGTCATACGCCTTTTTGTTGGGCAAAAATGGACGGAAGCATGTTGCGGGGCCTGATTTGCTTAAGGGTATGAATGTGAAAGTGAAACTCATTTGTGAGAAGCTTAAGGTGGCTTCGAGTCGACAAAAGTCTTATGCGGATTTGAAGCGAAAAAAAGTTGAATATGAAATGGGTGATAAAGGGTTTTTGAAGGTTTCGCTTGGAAGAAAGTGATGAGGTTTGGGCACAAGGGTAGGCTTAGCTCTAGGTTCATTAGACCTTATAAGGTGATTGAGCATGTTGGTCTGACTGCGTATAGATTGAGGTTATTGATTCAACTTGAAAAGATACATGATCTTTTCCATGTGTTGATGCTTCAGAGGTACCGGTCAGATTTGTCGCATGTTGTGCCTATTGAGGAGATAGTGTTATGTCCGAATTTTTCTTATGATGAGGAGCTTGTAAAGGTGCTAGATACGATCACTAGGTTCTTCGCGGGAAGACCATAGAGTTGGTTAAGATGTTGTGGCGACATTGGGGAGTTGAGGAAGACAAAGAAGGACATGAAGAAATAGTTTCCTCATCTTTATCCTACCGGTAAATTTTGAGGACAAAATTTATTAAGTTGGGGAGAGCTGTAACGCCTCGAATTTGGGCCTGGGAGTTAGCTGGATAGTTTAGATGGTTCGGGTGAACCATATTAGTAGGTTCGACTTGGTTTTGGGAATTAATTTGTAATAAATATTTTTGAAGTAGATTAAATTATGGAAAAATGTTGGAAAATGTTTAATAATTGTATTGAGGGTTTTGTTAAACTCAATTTTATAAAATAGAGTTTGATTTGTAGGCATTTTGCTCTAGTGACCAAAATGTAAAAAAATGAAACTGCTTTTAGTGACTAAATCATAAAAGGGTCAAAACTTATAATCTTTAGGGAGCTATTAAGCCACTTGGTTTTATCAGAATTTTTCCTTAATTTTGGCTTTTTTAAAATGGTTTTAAAATGATTTAATAAAAGAGATTAAATTGGGTTTTAATTAGTTGTGTTTAATAGCTCAAAATATTTTCTTACGTAACTATTTTTCTCTAAATCTTTTTCTCTCAAATTCTCTACAACCAAACTACTTTTTTCTTTTCTAAAAATATTAGGAATCAATCTTTTAATCCTACTTTTGATTTCAACAATGGATTCCTTTGTTTCTACATCAAATCTTTTACTTCAACCTTGGTGATTTCTCCAGATCAAGCCAATTAAGGAAGGAGTCTAAAATAAGAGGTGATTTTCGTTTCTCTACTCTAATCAAAGATTATTTACTAAAATTTCCAAGTTATTAATCCTTTGTAATTGATTTTTGAGATGTTTTGATGATTAAATCAAGATTTAGTGATTTAATGTTGGTCTTATTAAGAAATTGATTGAGTTTTGTTATGAATCTGAATTGATGTGATTTTGGTTGGTTTAGATCATTTAAGATATATTTTAATGATGTTTAATGAGATTTGCAAATGAATTCCCGAAACTAATTTAGTTGCTATTTTTCTAGGTTGTTAATAGTTAGTTTTTAAGGTATTTTAGGTGTTCTTGAGTTGCTGGAAAAATAATGATGTTTAGAAGTGTTTTTGGTTGTGTTTTGATGTAGATTAAATGTTATAATTGCTGGTTTGAAGTTAGGTGTCGGTAGAATGAAGATTGATGTTGGTTTTAGTCGTTTCGGCTAATGTTTTGGAAGGGTAATGTAAAGGATGCAGGAGACTGATGTTGGGCAGTGAGTTGAATTCATAATGATACATTTTCCCTCTGGTTTTATGTGATTAAAATAGGGGACGATCAAACCAAGGTTGCCTAGTTGGATTCATCGCTTTTTGGAGGCTCGATTAGATTTGGCAAGCAAAACGAGGTGTATCGGTGAGTGTATAAACGAGTAAAGCTCTTTAAAGGTTTGATCAGTGGATCATGAGGGTTTAGTTATAGCCTAAAAAGCTTAACTAAGCTCAAGCATAAGTTTTCACTATTTTCGCCTTTGTATATTGGCTTGATATGAGCTTGTGGAATTCATGTTTGGTTTTAAACATGGTTTGATTTACTTACTGTAAATGCATCATTTTGGATTAATATGCAATGTTTATCAAAGTATTTAAATGCCTATGAGCATTGAGATTTGTTCCAAAAAGGGAATGTGTTGTTGCCTTTGGCAATGTGGTTTTGCAAATGAAACGGTTTGGTGAAATGCATTGGAAAACAGTAACTAAATGTATTTGAAAATGATATACTGGCTATGTGACATAAATGAGAAAGTATCATATATAGTTTGCTAGCCATAGGAGTGAGCCTATTTGCTGTGTGTTAGAGGTAAGCCTAACACTACAGGGTAGAGGTGCTACTCTCGTCCGAAATGAGATTTGGTAGAGGTGAGACCACCATGAGAAATTTTGTATCCGATGTATATAGATAACATTTTGGTTTGAATGTAAGGATAGAGGTGAGTCTATCTGGTGTTACACTAATTGCCAATATATGAGATTTATAACTTGTGAAAGTTGTTTGATGCATATGGTTGTTATGCACGATTTGTTTTGGGAAACAAATGAGAAACTACTTTGGTTTAGCAAGCATGTTTTATATCAAAGCTATATGGTTTTCAAAAGAGTTTTGAAATACATCAAAGTTTTACTTAAGAGCATACTCACTAAGAAAATGCGTTTACGCTCTCTTTTCCTAATTGATGCAGAGCAATAGAGTTGGAGGGCAGCAATCTCTTGGCAAGGAGGGTCCACAAGCAAGACAACCATTGAGTATGAAAACCAATTTTTAAATTCGGCAAATAAAACAATTTATTACCAATTTTTGGGGGATTTGTAATCTGGATTTTGGTTATGTTGTAGAGGTTGTATGTTGTGGTTTGATGGATTATCATGTCGAGGATTGATGTATGTTTAGTTGATGACTTGCATATATGTGTTTGATGCTTTGTGACTTCCATAGTATGCATATAGGTAGGAAATGCCTATGCTTATACTTTTGTGGTTCAAACATGTTTAGTATGTTGTTATTAGACCATTGAGATGATACCAATAATGAAATATGCCTTAAATCACTTTTTGAATGTTGAGTTGGATGGTTTTAGGAAGCATGCCTCTAGAATTTCAACAATGAGTAGTATGCTTTTTGTAGTTCTTGTCTCAATCAGATTTTGGCATGATTTAGTCCTTGGTTTAGTGGTGTATTCATGTGAGAATGTTTAAGGCATGTTTGATCTACCTTCTGGGTGAAAAACCAGCAAGTTGTACATTACAGGTATAGGGGTATCGATAAGCTTGCCTTGATATCAATACAGGTAAAATTAAATTTGGCCTGGATGTCGATACACGAGCAACCGTATAGATATGGGTATGTGTATTTTTGGCCTGGGTATCTGTACGCGGGATGGTGTACCGGTACATGTTTTAGCTATTGAATCTAGAATTTTGAGTTCATGTTAGGGTACCGATACTTGAGAGAAGGTATCAATGCGCCTTTAAAAAACATAGCCAGGTACCTATACCCTAGCCTGAGTATCGACATGGGCAGTTGTTATTTTCAGTTGATGTGCTTTTATGGTTTCTGATTCTTTCATTTTGGTCCATACTTTTTGTGAATGCAATTGTGTGAGGTTGGATAATCGTTTTAAGCTGAAACTTGGTAAGTAAGCATGTAACCTGACTAATTGATGATTGGTAACTTCAAATTTAAATAAGTCCTTATAGTTTTCCAAATTTGCAATTTGGTCCCTAAAATGCAAATATGTGCGATTGGTTATCAATTCGATGTCCGTTTCTTTTGAGATTTCTTCCGCTGCTGGCATGCACACCTTAGGTTAATATGTTGTGTCTAGACAAGATAAAAAGAAAAAAATGGACCTAATTTCAGTTAATCGTCTCAGGTTTGTTTCGGCAAACCCAATATAGTTTGCTCGGTTCAGCCTAGCGTCTAGGCCGGGTCGAGGGGTTACATTAAGTGCATTGCTAATCTGTCCTATCTGAACCTCCAAGTTTCTTATAGATTCTGCTAGACTCTCGACAGTTGCATCATTACGCTCTATATAATCGTTCAGTGTCTTATCATCGGAAGATCTTTGCACTTGAGGTAGATTATTATGCGCTCTTTGTGGCATCACATTCTGGTTGAAACCTGGTGGTGCATTACTGCTCTAACGTTGGGCATTAAATTGGCTACCTCCCTAGTTCAACCATGAAAATTTCGGATGCTGCTTCCACCCTATATTATATGTATTGGAGTAAGGGTTGTTATTGTGGTTGTAATAGCCAAAAATATATGCCGATTCTGGGTTTACTGAGCATTCATTCACAATATGATCATCTCCGCAAATAGTGCAAAATGGTTCTAATGCCTTCACTTCTCGGACTTCAGCAGGCTTTTGCATTGTCTTCACTATATTAGTGAGGTTGACAATTTGATCATTGATAGATGAAATGCATTAAGCTCCAACTTTCTAGCTACTTTCGTCCTAGTTCCCAATTTATCGGTGCTGGGGATCATTGCTGGTAATCCTTTCAAGGATTTCGTAGGTATCTGTGTAATTCTTATCTACCAGTGAGTTGTTTGTTAAAGCATCTACAATGGTCCTGACCTGAGCATTGAGTATGTTATAAAAAGTCTTCATCTGGGTCCAGATAGGGAATCCATGCATGGGGCATCTTCTCAACAGGTCCTTAAATCGCTCCCAGGCATTATACAAAGTATCATCACCAGCTTCCCTAAAGGTAATGATTTCTCCGCAGCTTGGCATTTAGTTTAGGTGGCTGAAATCTCAGAAAAAACTTATGGCATAAATTTGCCCACGTAGTAACTGAACCAGATGGAAAAGAATTTAGACACATTTTTTGCTCTATCTCTGAAAGAAAATGAGAATTGCCTCAACTTTACTGTCTCTTGAGTCACACCAGGTTGTTGAAATAGTTGGTAAACCTCCATGAATTATTTCAAATGCTACCTTGGGTCTCCAGTAGGTGACCCATCATATTGAACTACATTCATTATCGCCTGAATTATTATCGGTTTAAGCTCAAAGTTAGCCATATTTTTCTTAGACCAATCAGTTCTGCCAGAAAATTATCTATGATTGGTGTTAAGTGTTCTCTGATAGGTTGTTCTTTAGGTATTTGAGCAGCAATAGCAGGAGCGGGAGGTATGACAACAAGTATTGCAAGTATCTCATGGTTATTGGCATTATTTCGGACACCTCCAAACTCACTGTTCCCTTTATGAGCCATATCTTGACATTTTTTCTTAACTTGCGTAGGGTTCTTTCAATTTCTGGGCCGTATTCAAAATCTTCCCAATAGTGCTGCTCCTGGTCATAGAAAATTGATTGAGGGTTTAACTAAAGGAATTAAAGTGATAAAGGAATATGAAGTAAAGACCTCAGTAGATTGTCAAACAAATGGCGTAAAGATGATTGGTAGGCTTGGCAAGGGGATGTTTGGATTTCACACTAGTAAAGATAGCAATTAGTAACATTAAACTTCGGTTCGATCGCGTTCACTACTTTCAACACATGTATGTCTACAGTGAGTTTTCAAGTAATTAACTTGGTGAAGAGTCAACCTGTACTCCTAAGGGGCAGATTTACTTCATGCGTAAGTTTCATCTACGTGAATATCTTTTGTCTAAGTTTCTCGCCTTAGTATTTGGCAATTAATCCTTATCTCCTAAGTCAGTTAAGATATTAGGGGATAATAAGCATTCAATACCAACTATCGTATGACATTAAATATGTTAACAATAAGCATATGCAAAATATAAATTAAAACCAAAGCATTCAATTACTAAAAAATAAAACAATAAGCGTCCATCGCAAACACCTGTTGCCAAATTAAAAGATTAGTTTACGGCTGGGAAACCAACAACAAATTATCATTTTTAATCATCCTCAAAAACTAGAAATAGTTCAAGAGATATGAAACAAAAGAAGAAGACCTCAATGCAGCCCCTCAATGGATCCAGAGCTCTCCAAAAATGGCAAAGTTGAACCCTTAGTTGCTCTCTACCCTTCTCTTCTCCTCGCGCCTCCAGCTCACCTTACGACATCTTCTTAACTCCTTTATATAGGTTCTTGTTGGGCCCTAATTTGGGTTAGGGTAAAGTCCTAAGCTTCTGGTGCCAAAATCCTCAGTAGCAGCATCATTGCTTCATAGAATTAAGGTTGATCTGGCTCTGACTTTGAGCTATTTTTCGGGCATAGTCCTTTCTTCTTTTTCCATCCGTGCTTCTCTTTCTCGTCCTGCATCCACTCCCTTAAATCCTTTCGTACCTGCATATCACAACTAGAAAACACCTCTTTACATTGGTAACAAAAACTACACATTCCTCAACTCCTACATGCAAATGCATGAAATTACTATAAAAATATACTAATATATACCTAAAGTCAAGAAATATCATGGAAATATATGCATGGAAAGTACTTCTTTTGAGGAGTTAACAATATTCACTTCCACAGTAAGTGTGCGTAGTAAAATGACTGCAAAGATGAAAGGTTCACTACCCACTTCCACAGTATGTGTGCATAGTAAAGTGATCGCAAAGACGAAAGGTTCTCTAGCCACTTCCACATTAAGTGTGCATAGTAAAGCGACTGCAAAGATGAAAGGTTCGCTAGCCACTACCACAGTAAGTGTGCAGAGTAAAGCGTCTACAAATATTAGAGGTTCGCTAGCCACTTCCACAGTAATTGTGCATAGTAAATAGACTGCAAAGATGAAAGGTTCGCTAGCCACTTCCATAGTATGTGTGCATAGTAAAACGATCGCAAAGATGAAAGGTTTGCTAGTCACTTCCACAGTAAGTGTGCAATAAAGCGACAACGACGATGAAAGGTTCGCTAGCCACTTCCATAGTAAGTGTGCATAGTAAAGTGACTGCAAAGATGAAAGGTTCGCTAGCCACTTCCATAGTAAGTTTACATAGAAAAGTGACCGCAAGGATGAAAGGTTCACTAGCCACTTCCATAATAAGTGTGCATAGTAAAGCGGCTGCAAGGATGAAAGTGTGAATAAGTATATAATGCCCAAAGATTATTTTACCTGGGGACAAGAACCTTCCCAACTCAAGATAGCTACATGAATGTGCAATCCGCTCCGAGAGAGCGGCATAATTAAATGAGAAAAGTGACTAACTACAAACTCTCTCGCGAACTATCCTCACAAGGGGGCAAGTGTTCACTATCCATTCGCTTTGCAAGCTTGCAAAGATTGGAAGCTTGTATTTATGTGTCACCAAGTCCACACACCAGAATATAAGCATAAAAGTATAACTTATTCTCTACGAGTTTTTCATCACAAAGAGGCAATGTGAATAAGCAATAATAAAGTTGCTCTATATATTTATACAAAAACAAGGAAAAAGAAATAATACATAAAGCCCCTCAAGAAAAATAACAAAGGTGCCATTAACTGTTGCTCTAACAAGATTCAAACCATCCTAAATTCCACTAAAATCTAAAGAAAGAGCTAGGCAACCACCATTTTTCTGTAAACATATGATGCGTAATATGTTACGACATGTAGCTAATTCTCAAACTGTGTCCGCTGTTTATTTACTCTGTAGATTTCCAACTGATACAATTTACTATATCATCTTTAGGAAAGAAACAGTCGCAAAATGCAACACTCCCAAGTCAAACGATGATATGCAACATTATCAACATAAGCAAAAAAACAAAGGGAAAACAAGTCAGCGCAAATATACAGACTTTCACTTCAAATGGCAATGCAAAAGCAAACCCCTTCCTTTACACTTAGGGATAACAAAGTTACAAACTTTATGCCCTTCAAAGGGAACAAAAAATTCCTAAAAACATCTTTAATGGGAATCAAATACACATTAGACATAAATATCATCACAAATCCACTTTACCAACATGTTGAAAATATGCACTTTTCACAAATACGAGGAACCTTTCCCTAAGTCGGTGTTTCAATGTTCCCCTAAAGATCATCCACAACTTCAGCCTTAGCAACTTTGATAAAGCAACCACCACTGCTGCAAGTTTTGTAAAGCCAAATTGACCATCAAATGTATCGCTTAGTATCTCATATCAAGAACGTCAAAGTGGGAACAATGACAGGAACTAACTAAAAAGTATGTTTGCATGAAACGAAAAGCGACAAACACCTGTTCTCTTTGTTATATCAAAGCCAAAAAATCCAATAGCTGACAGACAACTGGCAGCAATATACAAATGTTCATATAATATAGTCTTGCCGCTATCTGATATTACACTCTTCATATTCTGTATAAAGAATGGAATGAACAAGTTAATATAGAGAATCCAACCCGCATTGGCCGCCTCCTGATGTAGCTCCAAACAACAACAAGCAATAGGTTTTGGAAAATCTTGAGAACAAGGTTCTCCAACTATTCTGCTTCTGAATGTTCATCATTACGAATTGCTAAACATGGCTTTCCAAATACCATTATTTGTCTTGACGAGCAATCTAAATGAACAATCAACACTCCTCATAGATCTATAAAGCGAAGCCTCCATACGCTATTCATCTCCGCAAACCGCAACCCCACCAACTCACACAATGATACAAAGAAAAGTTACACGAGAAAGAATTACTAGCCATGAATTACGTTACAAAAACTAGAATCCAAAAGATTCTTATTTATAATACAAAATAAAAGCCAATGATGGACGTTCAAAGTTCAAATCTCAAAGAACAGCTGAGAAAAGCAGTAAATTTGAAGATTTGAAATCATGACCTGACGTCTCAAATCCTGCAATCTCAAAACTTCCAATCCATAAATGCACCAGTGAAAGCATGCACATTTTCCAACCAATCCAGACTATTCTCCACATAGTTTAAAACGCATTGTCCAATCACAATGACAATGAAACAACCACGCATTGCTAAAGTCTCCCAAGCAAACCAATAAACTTGAAACACACACAGCCTGATAGACGTCTATCCACTCACAGGACAATACAACTTTATATATACAATATACGTTAACAGTGAACCAGTCATATAAGCTTCGCAGCTCGCATTAATGACCGTTACTTATTACTCCCAAAAGCGAGTGAAAGGGACTCAAACACGCACAAAGTATAGTCAGCAAATAATTAGTTTCTTATATAGCTCGGCATCTATGATGCACATTCCACCAAAACTCAAAAACAACAATATCAAAATTAAAGTACAAACTCTCAATGCGTTCATCTCATCAAACATAACACAATAACATAAATCTTATGCAACCCCCTAGAACCTCTCGCTGCACCAGTGTTATTCACCACATAATTTCGAACGATGGCAGCATGATCATTCAATGATGCTGTCATATTTGGTTTCCCCATAGAAGGAGATATCATTACCTTATAGTCCGCAACAAAGCTTTCCCAAGAAGGCCCCGAGGGATTCCTTACACCAAACTTTGCAGCTACCTCGCAAATAGCATTAAAGTCCACATTGGTCACATCAAAGGACCGCGTGCTACTTGAAAGCTCAAAATAGAAGTATACCATGCCTTTTCTATCCCTGAGATCGTCAAAATAAAAGTTACATATGCACTTACTGTAACCTTCTCCATCACCTCCACCCCATTGGCAACTTCCAGCACCATCACTTTATTTTTGTGCCATTGTTTTGATAAAGTCAACTTCCTAGAGAACATGGTTGCACTCTCATCTGCCATCACCGGCGCATGCTCTAACTTCTCTTTAAGCTCCAAAATCTTGATCTTTAAACTTTTCTCTACAACAATATGTACTAAATTTCTTTTCCTGGTAGCCCAATTAAAGTCTTTCTCCATCTGAGAGACTCGTTCAAAATTCTTCTTATTTAGTTCTTGCGCCCGTGACCACATTGCTACTTTATGTTCTCTTCTTAACTCTTTTAACTCAACAACATGCTTCTTCACTTGCAAACGTAATCCTTCATTTTTCTCTACGAGCGCTCAAACATTCATTTCCACATTATATTGAGCACAACTCAACTCTTGAATAAGGCCCCGAGTCCCTTCAACAAATCTCCTCATGCTAGTGCCAGGCATAACAGAAGCAAAACTATTTGCTAATCCGAACAATCCCTGGAAAGTAGCCTCAGGATGAAACCAACACGGAGAGTCCCCAAGACCCCTCTAAGGGTAAAACACATCCCAAAGAGTAAGAGATTCGAGCCTTTCCCCAACAGACAGACCACAAGGCGAAGACACTAGAGGAACTGTTGCAGCCACGAATGGGAGAGTAGTGTCCATAGGTACAACAGTGTCCAAAAGCGTAACAATGATTCACGCACTCCCCCACGGTACAATGTACGATAATAGAATCTACACCAACGCTTCTTGCAAAAACATCAAAAAATTGGTAAGTCTGCGATCAAAAGTCAAACATCAATTTGTAAAAACAAACATTGCATAATTGAACAACCTACCTGAAGGAATTGAGGATGGAGGCAGAGGAGTTGTAAGACCCATAAAAGCGGAATCCTAACCTCCACACTTGACATCGACCTTTACCGAGGCTCTTATCCTGGCCATTTGTTGACAATTTCATTAAACTATAAGCTCTCAGCCGACTTGACACACTTTGTCTCGCCGCTTCCAACAAATCTAATGGGGACAAACCCTTGGTTATTATAGTCAGGCCCCCACGAGTGGAACAACATGGGCACAAATTGAACTTGTTGAGTAGAAAACAACATCAATTGCGTGCCTCAAAGGCGCCACAACAGTTATAGCGCTCATCAAACTTGGCGAGCTTACACGTTCGCTAGCAAGGACATGCAAAGAGGCCACCCCTTCTAGAGTCAGCAAACCTATTCAATCGCTAGCAGGTGCAAACAGAGATACCTCTAACAAGTTATCGCCTTTGATAACTTCCAACGAGGCTGCCACCACGTTTGTGGATAAAAGAAAAATGCGAACTAGACAAGTTATAACCAGGAATAAAATGGAATCTTATTTTAAGATACAGTGCAAACGTTGGTTGCCTTATATTACCCCTAGAAACGCATAGCAAAGTGCCACCAGTATCCATACACGTCTTTGTCCTGTGCTCCAAGTTAAAAGAATCATACTCCTCTTTTGAAGACGAAGATAGAATGGATGAATGCGAAGATACTCGCTTATTATTATTATTATTATTATTATTATTATTATTATTATTATTATTGTATATATATAACCCAAAAAATTAAAAAAGTCCATTAAATAAAAATGAGTCCACATTTATATTGGTGGCCCATTTGGCCCAAATAATAAAAACCCTAACTGATCTCTTTCTCTCCTATGCACAGCCCTATCGCAGCCGTTGGATCTGGACAAGATTGAGCCGAGATAGGTTATCGCGTACCGGTCCCTAAGGATCCGTACCGGCACGGACAGACCTGTAATGACCTCTTGGTCGAATGTATGACACATTGGCTCAATCTAACATACTTTAAACACTTCCTAATCATCATATAACACCTCAAGCATCAATTCCACAATCATATAATCATGGTAGAGGATAATTCACATCATAGCATATCCAAACCAATTTCCTATAGGCATGATCTCTACCCAGGCATGCAAAATGAATCCCAACAGCTCAAAGCAAGATGTAAAGCACCATACAAATCCAAAATATCAAATACAACTCCAAGATGTAAACCAATTTAATAGTCTCAATATTTTCAGGATCAAAGTCACAACAATAGAGTTTGAGTTTTTGGCCATTGACTTTAAATGAGGTTTCTCCTTTTGAGTCTTTGATTGTGACTGCACCGTGTGGAAATGCCTGCACAACTTCAATAGGTCCAGACCATCATGATCTCAATTTTCTTTGGTGCAGTTTCAATCTAGAGTTGAATTGTAACCCCATTGACTCGGTTTAGTCGCCAAACCGAACCGAGCGAGCTACATTGGGTTTGTCAAGACAAACCCAAAAGAATTACTTAAAAAGCAGTCCATTTTTTCATTTTATCTTATCTAAATGCATAATTAAACCCTAAGGTGATCATGCTGGCAACAGTGGAATTTACAACTCAATTGGGCATCAAATTGACATCTAATTGTAAGAGATAGCATTTTAGGGACCAAATAGCAATTATAGATAATTATGAGGACTTCTATAAATCCAATATTACCACTCCCTAATTAGTCATATTTCATACAATCAGGTTAAATTTCAACTTAAAATAATCATTCAAACCCATTTAATTGCATGATCAAGAAACAGGGACTAAGCTACAAAGATTCAAACTTCAAAAATCATTTTAACCAAAATAACCAATTGCGTATCGGTACACTAACACCCCATATCGATACGAGTATAAATTTCAAAGGTGTATCGGTACGGTCCTCAAGCGTACTAATATGAATACTCAATATTCGAAAAAAGAGATTCTAGTAGCCAAAGGGCGTACCGGTATGGTTGCCCGTGTACCGACACCAGACCTATTTTTCAACTATGCATACCGATACGGTTACTAGACGTATCGGTACGACTTGGCATTTTTTCCCAGATTGAGCCGAGACAGGTTCTCACGTACCGGTTCCTAAGGACACATACCGGTACGGACATACCTGTAATGACCTCTTGGTCGAACGTATGACACATTGGCTCAATCTAACATACTTTAAACACTTCCTAATCATCATATAACACCTCAAGCATCAATTCCACAATCATATAAGCATGGTAGAGGATCATTCACATCATAGCATATCCAAACCAATTTTCTATAGGTATGATCTCTACCCAAGCATGCAAAATGAATCCCAACCCCTTAAAGCAAGATGTAAAGCACCATACAAATCCAAAATATCAAATACAACTTGTACAAACCAGAGAGTAACCAAATAACCCTTCCAATTACAACATGGTCACATTGCCTCTTATTACTACTTAGTATTTATAAAACCACACCTGTAAATCACTTCGCTCTTGGATTGCCCTTGCTTGCTTGCTGTCCCAAAGAGCCTATTTCTCTGCATTGATGAGAAATGAGAGCGTAAGCTATAAGCTTAGTGAGGGAATCTAAAAAACACTCATCAATGCATTTAAAACTATTTTATTTCAAATCAATTTTATAATGCTCGTGCCAAAATCATCTCATACTTCTATAATTCCTTCAAATATGCACATTTAAGTCATTGCAACACATGTATCATAGAATTTCTATCATAAACCTCAATTTAAGCTTTATATGCAAAAATCTCTAAATAGCAAGCTTAAATAGAATCTCATGTATAAACCATATTATACAAAACATAATCCATTTCTCATGATACATTATGTCATATATTGGCATTCAAGTGACTCAAAACCAATTCCATTCTATTTTATCAAAAACACATCGTATACATGGATTTCCCAAGTGGTTCTTTCGACCACTTCACATACGTCCTTGAATTGGAGCAGCCCTCAACAGTTATAACGTATAAATCCACCAACGGGAGAATACGATACAACTAACCCCTCGACCGCTACAGTTCTCATGGTGGAGAAAAAGTCACAATTAACCCCTCAACCCACGTGAGGTGACTTATTGTAGTGCACTTTAAACCCTATTGATAGCCAACTATATCCGATAACATTTTATCTCAGCCACTTGCCAATATACTCAATAAAACCACATTACCTCGTTGTTTTACACATGCATCAAATCAAATCAATTTCCAACACATTAAACATGTATTCTAGTATTCTCAAAATCCTTTCATAAATTATTATCATTCTCAATAATCATCACATATGATCATTGGCAACATATTTTCATTTCTAAAACATGAATATAACAGTAAGTAATTCAAATCATAAACATGTGCATGCAATTGTATTTTGCAAAACCGAAAATGAGAGCGAGAACATCCAATACTTACTTCTGAGCTTAGCCAAGTGTTTCAAACTTAATCTAAACTACCAAAAATTCTTTCAAACCTTTTAAAAGCAGTAAATCACATTTCCACTCACCAAAAAAATAAAGCCCTCTCGTCGTTGTGAGAATCAAGCTTCCGCAACCTCTCCAAAAGCTAGAGGATCCAACTCCCATACTTTACCTAATAAAAAATAGAGGATTATTGCACTTCCATGCATCTCTAATTTCCAGCAACCATCAAACACAACATCGCCTCACTAAAAACCATCAAACTCTTCATTAAAACATCTGAAACCATCACCAAACTCAATCTAAACAAAGACTAGACAAAACCTAACCAAACTAACATCTTAGCAACATCAATTAACTTCCATAAACATCTTTATAACGTCCTTATGCCTCCAGCAGCCTTACAACACCATGATCACATCAAAATCTAACTATTTACAACCTAGAAAATTAGCAATTCACTTAGTTTCGGGATTCCTTTTATTAATCTCTTCTCTTAATATTAAAACACATATTTCAAGTGATCTAAATCAATTAGATTCAATACAAAAGAGATCCATATCAAGATTCACCAATTTCCTTATCAAAACTCAATTTAAATACCATATTCATGATTTAATCATAATTCTATAACAAAAATCAATTGTAAAGGATCAAGAACTTAGGAATTTTAACAAAGAATCTTTAATTAGAGGAGAGAAACGAAAATCACCTCTAATTGTTGATTTCTCTCTTAATTGGCAAGATTTGGATGAAAACCTCAAGAAACCAAGTAGATTTTGATATAGAATTCAAATGAATCATGTAAGAAATCAAAAGAGATTGATTCCTGAAAAGTTTGGAATGAAATTGATAGTTTGGCTACTCAGAAAGTTGAGAGAAAAGTTAAGAGCAAAAGTTGTTATGTAAGAAAGTGAAATTGGTTAATTAAAATCCCTTTTAGTCAATTGTATTTTTAATTAAAAACCATTTATAATAGCCTAAGTTGAGGGGACAATCTGATGAAAAACTTTGGTAAATTAGCTCGTTAAAGATTCTAAGTTTTGACACTTTTACGTTTTAGTCACCAAAACAGTTTTGAAACTTTACATTTTAGTCATCAGACCAAAATGTCCCAAAATCCAATTTTATTTCTTCAAAATGGATCTTCCAAAACCCTTAGAACATTAATTAAACATTTTCTAATATTTTCTATATTTTATTTTGAGCAAAACCTATTTATTATGATTTTATTCCCGAAACTAGCTCGAATTACCTAATTCGGTTCCCTCGAACCATCTAACCGACCCATATAACATCTACGCCCAAATTCAGTGCGTTACAACTCTCCCCCTTTAAGAAATTTCATCCTCGAAATTTACCTGACGAAAAAAGGTAAGAAAACTTCTTCTTCATGTCCTCCTTACTTTCCCATGTGGCTTCCTCGACACCACGATGCTGCCACAACACCTTCAACAACTCTATGGTCTTTCCACGAAGAGCCTTACTGCTAGAATCCAGAATTCTCACAGGCTCCTCATCATAGGTCAAATATGGATTCAACTCAATCTCCTCAACATGCATCACATGCGAAGGATCTGATTTATACCTCTAAAGCATTGATACATGGAAAACATCATGTATCTTCTCCAACTCCGCAGGCAACCTCAACCTATAAGCAATTGGACCAACCCGCTCCAATACTTCATAAGGCCTAATGAACCTTGGACTCAACTTGCCTTTCCGTCCAAACCTCATCACCTTCTTTCAAGGCGAAACCTTAAGAAACACTCGATCACCAACAACAAACTCAATCTCCCTACACTTCAAGTCAGCGTATGACTTTTGTCAATCCAAAGCTGCATTCAACTGATTACTAATAAGCTTCACCTTCTCATTGGTATCCTTCAACACATCAGGCAAAGAAACATACTTTTCTCTTGCATCCGCCCAAAAAAGTGGCGTGAGACACCTTCTACCATACAAAGCTTCATACGGTTCCATCTAGATACTAGCCTGATAACTAATGTAACCCCCTCGACTCGGCCTAAATGTCCGACCGAACTGAGTGAGCTACATTAGGTTTACCGAAAGAAAACAGAGAAAAATTATGAAAACCAGTCCGTTTTTTCCTTTTTATCTTGTCTAGATGCATATTATAAATCCTGAGTGATCATGCTCGCAGCAGATGAGATTACAAGGGAAACAAACCACGGAAAGAAAACCAATTACATACAATACGTTTTAGGGACCAAAATGTAAATCTAATAAAATTAAGGACCATTTATGAAATTAAGGTTACCAATCGTCAATTAGTCAGATTACATACTTGCATATCAATTCCTGACTCAATCTAGCCATTCAAACTCACACAATTGACAAAACAAGATTCAGGGACTAAACTGTAAGAAAATAAAACTAAGCTTCCATAACATTAACTGAAATAACAGCCAACCGTATCGGTACGCTGACAACTGTATCGATACGGTGCTTAATGTTAACCAGCCCTATTTTGGTACGCCGTGTACCGTTCCGGTACGCTTGATTGACTTTGAAACCCAATTTAAAAAGATTAAACAACCATACCGATACGGATCCCAGGTGTTTCGGTATGCGGGTTTGTTTCAAAAAGCAACTTTCCAATGGCATAAAACCGTATCAGTATGCCTTAGACCATACAAAAACCCAGAGCGTGTTCTTGCCTAGCCGTATCGATACGGTCCCCCGCGTATCGGTACACTTGGGCTTGTAATGTCATTTTTAGCTGGGTTTTCACTCGAATCTAGATGCTTTTGGATCCTAACACCTTACATACATGCATATAAACATCCATCAAGACATAATCCAATACTTGCACCAAAATTATCAATCATAGCAATTAATATGCTTCCAAGGAATCAACCTATAGGCATGCTTCCTGAACCATTTACCATACATGCCAAAACACACTCAAATGAACATTTCCCAACATATGCAACATTCCAACATATCTCTATCACCATAATCAACAAGATAGACTTATCAAAGCTTATCATTCAACCAAAGCTATCTAGATGCATACCTAGGTAATCACCTAGCATCAAACATAAGCAAAACCATTGACAAGTTCATCATCAATAAACCAAGTCCAAACACAGAATTAACCATGCTCAAAAACCAGGGTAAAATAGAATTACATATGCCAAAAACATGGCTAACACATTGCCTTATTAACCGAAAACTAAAACTGAGTTCATACTCAAAGTAGTCTTGTCCTTGATCACTTAGACTTTGCATTTGCTACCCCCGAACCTCAATGCTCTACATCATTAGAAAAAAGAGAACGTAAGCACACATGCTTAGTGAGGATGCTCTTAAAACAATGATGCAATTAAACTATTTGAAAACTAAACACTTGTTTTCAAACCATGCTTACGACCAAAGCATTTACATTGATTCCAAATCAAACATGCATATCGACATATGTAAAACATTTATAAACCACACGCTTAAATCCCAAAACATTAAATCATCACATGCTTAAATCCCAAAGCATTTAATCATACCACCATGCTTGAACCCCAAAGCATTAAAAGTAGGTTTAGCACATAAACTTCCATATATTAGCAATTAAAGTGACCCCGAATAGACGACCCCTATCCTTGATTAACCGACCACTAACCATTGGTTAACCGATCATTAACCTTTAATTTTGGATATACGGATCTCCCTTAATGATCGAATGCCATCAAGACCTATTCTATGCCGACCGCATGATATGATTACCTTGCCGACCGCAAGATTAACATCAACAAGTGGAACCGACCGCTCAACCCAAGAGAACAACATAGTTCGAGTAGCCAACCGCTATTACGCAAGGACCTCTAACCACGATCGATTTTAACATATTATGGTGCACTTTATCCTATGGCATGCCAACTATATCCGAATGTTTCCTCATCATGTCACATAGCCAATATATCATTTACAAAACCATTTACTCACTGTTTTACAAAGCATTATACAAAACAACCACGTATGCAAACCATATTGCCAAAGTAAAACCACATTCCCGACCGGAATGAAAACCAATGCTCACTAGCATTTCATATACTTTTAAACCACTGCATATGTACTAAAAATCATGCATTTACAGTAAGTAAAACATATTAAACGTAAGAACCACCTTGAGTCTACAACATGGAGTGATAAGGATGAGAATTGGAGTGATAAGGATGTAAATCAAGTCGTGGTTATCCTTCCGAAAGATAGAAGAATCGTGAAGAGTAATTCAAGAGGTCTTGTTGAAATCCAGTTACTGCATATTGGAAAATCTTTTTGAACGATCTACTCCTTTAAAATAGCTATGTGACAACATTGAATTACCTGCACAAATTTCCTAGTTTACTAGTTTCCTTCTTTATTTAGAATATTGCCTTTCTTGTATTTGTTTTTCATTGGTTGTCAATGTCTATATATTGAGGTAAATAAAACTCTCTTCTCACGTCAAGAAAAGAGAAGCTTTTCAACAAATATCGTTCAATTTATATTTTCTTTATGGTATCAGAGCTTCTTGTGAGACAAGAGAGTTCTAACCTTTATCAATGGCTTCCACAATTTCCCTAAACGTTGCCTACTTTGTTACCCTCAAACTCACACCAGACAACTATCCCCTCTGGCTTGAATAGATGCTTGCATTAGCTGAAAGTCAAGACATGGTAGGGTTTTTGACAGGTGAGAAAATAAAACCTGCCATGTACACCAATGTCATAGCAGAAAAGACATAAACAAACAACGAAAAAGAAAATCAAATTTCAGAAGATTTTCTCAAATGGAAAAAGAAGATCGTCACCTACATGGATGGATCATCGAGACACTTATAGAAGAGACTTTAGGTCTGGTCATTAGCCTTGACTCATCTCAATTAGTTTGGAATGCTTTGAAAGAAGCATATGCCCAAGACTCACAAGAAAGGAAATTCACTCTACGACAGCAACTTACATATCTCAAAAAGGAACCAAGTCAATCCTTAGCAGAACATTTGAGAAAATTCAAAAGTATATGTGATAGCCTAGCTGCTATAGGCAATCCTATACCTGACAAAACAAAAGTTTATTCCTTACTAGCAAACCTTGGCCCCAAATATGAATCTTTCACAACAACAATGCTCAAACCTCCAATGCCATCCTACTCGGAAGTTGTTTCACTCTTAAAAGGCTTTGAACAACAAAATTCATCGATTGAAGCGTCAAATACTCCATCATATGTGTTCTATGGAGAACGTAACCAGCGTCAGTAGCAACAAAATTACAATAATCGAAATCATCAAAATAATCTATTCGCATCAAAAGGAAGAGGATTTCAGGCTACAAATAACAGTTTTCAATACTCAAATTTTGCAGGTAAAAACTCGAAATCACAATAATCATCCTAAAGGAGTAACAATGGTGTCTCTCGACCACTACCACCTGGAAAAAGACTAATGAACATTACAGCGAGAGATGTACAAAAATGAGTATTGTCAGTTATGTGGAAAGCAAGGACACATAGCCAAAATATGTTGGATTCTACCAACACAACCAGGCAATGATGAACTTCCTCAAGTACTTGCGGCTCTCACCATGGACACCTCCATTGCTGATACTGAATGGACCACTGACACTGGTGCTTCGAATCACATGACTACAAATTCAAGCATGCTCTCTAATCTCAAAAAATATGTTGGTTGTGATTTTGTATTTATTGGTGATGGTTCTCCTTTGAAGATAGATGCAATTGGCGATACCTTAGTATCTGATGGTAAAAATGAATTAATGTTACATGATGTTCTATTAGTACCACAATTAAAAAAGAACTTACTCTCCATTAGTCAATTAACAACGCAATATCCCTTGAATTATGAATTCACTAATGAGCTATTTTGTGTTAAGGAACGAGCAACAGGGCGGATCCTACGAGTGGGTCAGCGTAAAAGAGATCTTTATGTTTTATCTAAGATGAAGGAAACAAATTTCTCAACTAGAAAAAAATCAGGAACAAGGGAGTTATGGCACCAACGTCTTGGACATCCGCAAAGTTTAGCTGTCAAGATTCTTCACAAAAAGAAGTTAATTGATGTTAATTCAAATAAAAAAGTTGATACTATTTGTGAAAGCTATCAACTGGGAAAACTCAGCAAGTTACCTTTTAATTCATCTAGTTCTGTTAGTACTAAAATTTTTGAGAGAGTTCATTGTGACATTTGGGGACCAACTCCCGTTTTATCTCTTGGAAAATTTTGGTTCTATGCATGTTTTGTTGATTATTATTCTCATTATATGTGGGCAACTCTTCTTTGTGCTAAATCTAAATTTTTTTATGTTTATTTGGCATTTGAAAATTATGTGCAGCTACAATTCAACACTCAAATAAAAATTTTCCGTACTGTGGATGTGGAGAGTTCGTGAATAACAGACTAAAATCTCATTTTTAGCAACAAAGAATCATTCATCACCTTTCATGTCCTTATACTCCTGAGTAGACAAGAATTGTTGAACATCGGCATCGCACTATTAGAGAACCTGGCATGACTATGATTTTTCATAGTGGTGTGCCTAAGTTTTTATGGGTTGAGGTTTTTACTACAACAGCCTTTTTAATTAATCGATTGCCTTCTTCTTCACTAGCATTTGACACACCGTATTTTTGGTTATATGATTCTCATCCTACATATTCTGTTTTACGTATGTTTGGATCTAGATGCTATCCATATACTTGTAATATGAAGACAAACAAATTTGATGCTAAGACTATACCTTGTGTTTTTTGTAGGTTAGAGTAACCAACATAAAGGGTATCGTTGCATAGACCTAAAAACCAATAGGATCTTTGTTACAAGGCATGTGGTGTTTGATGAAAATCATTTCCCTTGCAGAACTAAAATTCCTCCATCCTCTTAACTCACAAGTTTCACTGATTTTTTTAATCTTTTTCATGTCCTTGAAGATGTTACCTCTGACTCTCCTTTGCCTTATGATCATGACCAATCCTCTACACCTCAATCACCACATGCTACAAACACTTTGACATATCATAATGATTCTATGAAAATACCACCTCCATCTCCTATCGATGACATATTACCTAGTACAGGTAGTTCCTCACCTATTTCCCTCTCTTAAATTCTGACTCTCCCTTACTTGTTGAACAGGTCCAACCGGAGTCCCATCGTATGGTCACTCGAGCTCAACATGGCATATACAAACCCAATCCTCATTATGCTCTCATTCATGAATACGGTGATACTCCTAAAGAACCACGCACTGTTAAAATTGCTCTACAACATGCTGGTTGGAAACAAGCTATGATTGAGGAACTTCATGCACTACACAAAAATCAAACATGGACCTTGGTACCTCAGGAACCTCACATGAATGTTGTCAATTCCAAATGGGTGTTTAAAGCTAAATTGAATGCAAATGGTACCCTTGATCGACCAAAGGTCAGGTTAGTTGCAAAGGGGCACCATCAGGTTGATGGCATTGACTATACTAAAACCTTTTCTCTAGTTATAAAACCAAGTATGATACGTTTAGTTCTTAGCCTAGCCTTAGTTCAAAGATGGGACATTAGACAACTTGATGTCAAAAATACTTTTCTACATGGTTTTACAAGTGAAGATATCTTTATGGATCAACCCCCTGGTATGCATGTTTTAATTTGTCCCTATCATGTTTGTAAACTAAAAAAAGCTCTTTACGATCTCAACCAAGCACCACGACCTTGGTTTGATCGTTTTAGCTCATTTTTTGCTTGCCCATGGATTTTTTGTAGTTTGGCTGATGCATCACTTTTTATTTTGCACTCATCACTTGGTACGTTAATTTTACTACTCTATGTTGATGGCATGCCTTTGACAGGATCCAATTCGAAGTTACTTGATGATTTTGTTCAACTCTTGCACTCTGAATTTGCTATGAAAGTCTAGGTTCCATACATCATTTCCTTGTGATTGAAATTAAACGGGATAACAGTTAACACCTTTCTCAGACTCATTATGCTTATTCAATTCTCGATAAGTCACAAATGCTTGATTGCAAACCAATGCATACTCCAATGGAATCTAAGACAACAGGGCTTAATGCTACCACACCTTATCCAGATCCTTCCTTTTATCGTAGCATTGTCGGTGCTCTATAGTACTTGACACTTACTAGACCTAACCTTTCTTTTTCTGTTAATTATGTTTCTCAATTTATGCAATCACCTTCTCTTGTTAATATGAAAATGGTTCGTCACATCTTAAGATATGTCAAAGGCACTATTCATTTTGGTTTACATTTAACTGGTGATACTACACTTGATTTTTGTGGTTTCTCTGATGCAGATTGGGCAGGTTGTCCAACTATACAAAGATCCACTACTAGTTTTTGAAACTTCTTAGGGCGAATATTATCTCATGGTGCGCCAAAAAGCAACCAACCATTTCTCGATCCAGTACTGAGGCTGAGTATCGTGCTATGGCAAACACTGCTGTAGAATTAACTTGGCTTACCTTTCTCTTACGTAATCTTCATGTTCCTCAATCGCAACCACCAACTTTGTTTTGTGACAATTTAAGTGCGTTACATATGACTATTAATCCTATTTTTCATACTCGTATTAAGCATAGTGAATTGGACTATCATTTTGTTCGTGAAAAAGTCTCAATGGGGCTCCTTATTACTCAACACATTTCTTCTACTCTACAAATTGAGGACATCTTTACAAAGCCCATGTGTAAAGCTTCATTAAGTCACTTTCGCAACAAACTATGCCTACAGCCTCGGCTTAGTGTGAGGGAAGGTATTAAACATAACAACCACCTTGAGTCTACAACATGGAGTGATAAGGATGAGAATTGGAGTGATAAGAAAGTAAATCAAGTTGTTGGAGTGATAAGGAAGTAAATCAAGCCGTGGTTATCCTCCCAAAGATAGAAGAATCGTGAAGAGTAATTCAAAGGGTCTTGTTGAAATCCAATCACTGCATAATGGGAAATCCTTTGAGAAATCTACTCCTTTAAAATAGTTATGTGACAGCATTGCATTACATGTACAAGTTTCCTAGTTTACTAATTTCCTTCTTTATTTAGAATATTGCCTTTCATGTATTTGTTTTTCATTGGTTTTTTAATGTCTACATATTAAGGTAAATAAAACTCTCTTCTCACATCAAGAAAAGAGAAGCTTTTCAACAAATATCGTTCAGTATATATTGGGGTAGGCATGTGGACAACCATGATAATTGGCCTATCACGAGCGTGGTTGACTTGTGACGAGAGCCTCACGAGGTTGAGTGAGGGCACGCCTGAGAAGAGGCAGAGATATTAATCCCACATCGAAAAGGAAAATGGAGGTCTTGGGCTATATAAACAGTGGCACTGCAAATCCTATGAGACATGTCTTTTGGGAAGAGGGTAATGACCCCATGACAAGTGATATCAGAGTGGCCCTTTGACTGCTTGATTTCACGCCGAGCGCCTATGAGTAGGGTATGCAGGTTGGACAGCCGCGACAATTGGCGTATCACGAGCGTGGTTGACTCGTGACGAGAGCCTCACGAGGTTGAGTGAGGGAGAATGTCATGCCTGAGAAGAGGCAGAGACATTAGTCCCACATTAAAAAGGAAAAGGAGGTCTTGGGATATATAAACGGTGGCGCTGCACATCCTATGAGACATGTCTTTTGGGAAGAGGGTAATGGCCTCGTGACAAGGAAACAAACCATGTTTACGACCAAAACATGAATTACACATGCTCATATCCGAACCGATATTAAAGAGCAAAAGAGGGAAACTTACTTCTGAGCTTAGGTAAGTGTTTCAAGCTTAACCTAAACTCCCAAAAACACTTTCAAACCTTTGAAAGACTTTTAAATCTGTTTCCACTCACCAATTACACCTCGCCTTGCTCGCCAACGCGAATCAAGCTCTCGGAAAGCAACAATCCACCTCAAGATGCTTCAACTTGATTATCCCCTATTTTGGCCACAAAAAACCAGAGGAAACATGCATCAAAATGCATCCAAACCACTGCCAATTGCCCACAACTCACAAGTTTCCCACTCAAAGACCATCTGAAACTTATCGAAATCAACCTTAACACTTTCCAAATTTAACCCAGCCACAAAAAAATGATTCGATACATCAAACTTCATCAATAAACATTTAGAAACCCTTTTACAACATCCTTTTATTTCCAGCAATGATTAAACACCACAAACCTCACAAAAAATCTTAACTAACAACCTTTAATATTAGAGATTCAACTAGTTTCGGAATTACAATGTTAAATCCAAGCTTTTAACATTAATAAACATCAAATTCATGATCTAACCTGATTAAGAACCTAGGAAAACATATCCAATTAAAAAATCTACCAGTTTCACCAGTCAAACACAATTAAACCGTTTTCCTCAATTTAATAATCAAAACTCATTAAAACAATTGTAAAGGATCAACAAGTTGGGAATTTCAGTAAAGAACATTTCATTAGAGGAGAAGAATGAACCTTACCTGTCATGGATGAATATCCTCTCAATTGGATGATTTGTTCTTGAAAAACAAAAGAATTAATAAGATTTTTGGAAAATAAATTAAAGAAATCATTCAGGAATCAAAAGAAGATCAAATCAAGAATTTACTTGAGATTTTGGATGAAAAAGAAAGTGTTTGGCTGAGAGAATTTTAAGAGAAAATTTGGTAGAAATAAAGTTACGTCAAAAGTTGTTTTAATCCAAATAACCAATTTCCCTTTATTAAAACCTTTTATTCTTTAATTAAAATCCAATAAAATAATTCCAATTAAGAGGAAATTCTGATAAAACATTTAGATCAAATAGTCCTTAACGATTCTAAGTTTTGACCCTTTACAAAACAGTCACTAAAAACAGTTTTCAAAGTTTACATTTTGGTCAGTAGTTCAAAATGTTCAATTTTCAAAACACATTTCCTAAAATTGATTTTACCACAATCATTAATATATTAAATAATGATTTTAGAGCATTTTTTCATATTTTTATCACTTCCAAAAATATTTAATCCGATTCAATCCAAAAACTAACTCAAACCTCTAATACTGGTCCATCAGACCCATAAAGTGAACCTTAAAACCACTAGACCCAAAACCGGGGCATTACAACTCTCCCCCTCTTAAGAAATTTCGTCCTCGAAATTTACCTGAAGGAAATAAATGCGGAAATTACTCCAACATGTCTGCCTTGCTTTCCCAAGTGGCTTCCTCGACACTTCAATGTCACCACAAGACTTTAACTAGTTCTATCGTCCTTCCACGAAGAACCTTGCTGCTGGAATCAAGGATTTCCACCTGCTATTCCTCAAAGGACAAATCCAGCCTCAACTCATTATGCTCTACTAGCATAACACGCGAAAGATCCGACCGATACCTCCGTAACATAAATACATGGAACATATGATGTATTTTCTCTAGCTTGGGAGGTAAACTCAAATGATAAGCCACAGGACCAACACGTTCCACAACCTCATATGGTCCAATAAACCTCAGACTAAGCTTACCCTTACATTCGAACCTCATAACCTTTTCCCACGGTGACACTTTTAAGAAACTCGATCACTAACCGCATATTCGACCTCCCTACACTTCAAATATGCGTAAGATAACTGCCGATCCGCAGCCGCTTTCAAGCGATCACACACAAGCTTTACCTTTTCATCCGTGTCTTTCAACACATGCGGCAAGGAAACATGCTTTTCCCCTACCTCAGCCCAACACAAGGGCGTACGACACCTCCGGCCATATAAAGCCTCATACGGAGCCATCTGGATACTCCCTTGATAGCTATTATTATAAGAAAATTCCACCAAAGGTAAATGCTTCTCCCATGTTCCTTGAAACTCAATAATACAACACCTCAGCATATCCTCCAAAACCTGGATGACACGCTTAGACTGTTCATCCGTCTAAGGGTAATACAAGGTACTGAAACTCAACCTCGAACCCTAAGCTTGTTGTAAACATCTCTAGAACCTTGTTGTAGACCACGAGTCTCTATCAGAAATAATAGACTTAGGTAACCCATGCAAACGCACAATCTCAACAATGTACAAATCTGCCAACTTATCCAAGGTATACGTCGTATGCATTGGCAGAAAATGCACACTCTTCGTAAACTGATCAACAATCACCCAAATGGAATCCTTTTTAGCTGGTGTCAATGGTAACCCTAACACGAAATCTATAGTGATTCTCTCCCATTTCTATTCCAAAATCCTCATCGGTTGCAACAACCCGGATGGAAAATGATGTTTAGCTTTAACCCGCTGACACACCAAGCACTTGGAAACAAACTCTGCCATATCTGTTTTCAAACCGATCCAATCTTTTAAATCACGATACATCTTGGTACTACCGGGAAGCATAGCAAAAGGACTAGAGTTTGCCTCCGCCAAAATAGTATGCCTAATCTTTGTATCTTTCGGCACCGCTATTCGGCCCTTGAAGCACAAAACACCATCATCATCAAAATGAAACTCTGATGGATTACCATTTGATATGTCCTTAACATGAGGAACCAAATAATCATCAAACAGTTGCTTAGCTTTAATCATTTGTGACAAAAGTAGGCTTAACTTGCAACTCAGCCAACAAACCACCTTCCCGTGTCACACTCACCTCGCAAACAACGCCTTAAGCTCAACCGTAACCTTACGACTCAACGCATCCACAACCACATTGGCTTTTCCAAGATAATAATCGATCGTCGGGTATTAATCCTTAAGCAACTCCAAATATCTTCATTTTCTAAGGTTCAAATCCTTTTGAGACATCAAGTATTTCAAACTCTTATGATCCGTAAAAACCACACACTTTCCACCTTAAAAGTAGTGTCTCCAAATCTTCAAAGTAAACACCACAGCCGCAAGCTCCAAATCATGAGTTGGGTAGTTTCGCTCATGAACTTTTAGTTGTCTCGGCGCATAGGCCACAACCTTGCCATCTTGTATCAGCACCCAACCCAACGTACGACGCATCACTGTAAACCAAAAACTCCTTCCCTGACTCGGGTTGGATCAACACAAGAGCATGTGTCAATACTTCTTTCAACTTCTCAAAACTCTGTTGTTGCTTCTCCGTCCAAACATATGGAACATTCTTCTGCAGCAACTTTGTCAACAGTGCCACAATACTAGAAAACCCTTCCACGAAACGTTGATAATAATCAGTTAACCCAAGAAAAATGCGAATCTCGGACACTGACTTAGGTTGCTTCCAATTGAGGATAGCCTCAACTTTCTGTAGATCAACACAGATACCCTCCGCGGAAACCATATGACCAAGAAACATCACCTCCTTGAGCCAAAACTCGCACTTGCTCAACTTAGCATACAACTAATTATCCTTCAAAGCCTGCAACTGTAATATCCCAATTTTTTGGCTAGTAACCAAAATGTAAATTTTGAAAGTTTTGGGGTTAAAGTATAAACTTAGGAAAAGCTTAGGGACTAAAGTATAAATTTCCCCAATAAGTAATTTTATTCGGTATAAGAGTGAATTGGATCGAAATAAGTACCTCGATATCGGTTTTAAGAATTAAGATACAGTAAAAGGTACTGAATTTGGATCGAATAAAATTGTTAAGCGTGCTCAGGCCAGAGAAATATAAGGATGGGTGACCTTCGAGAATGTCCCATAAAAGTGTTTCTGATCGATATTTTGGACTCAGTAAGAGTAGAGAAAATTCGTATGGATTATCGATAAAGGAATTCTAAGGTAAATTTTATTCTATGAAGATTTTCGATAAGTATCGGGAAAAAAGACTGAGTTAAGAAAATTCAGTCTAAGTCCTTGGAAAAGGAAGTTTTTATGGGATAATAGAGTTTATTTCCCGAATATGGAAATATAATATTTTCGGAATAAATCCAATAGCTCGGAAAAGGTAAAATCGCAGTAGAAGTATTTTATGAATATCGGGAAATCGGATCGAACTGGAATTTTAGAGGCTGATCCAAAAGCCATGGAAAAGTCATAAAATACTATTTTATGAATATTTTATTATATTTGGTTGGATTCCAACTAGATTTAGTTGAATTTTTACAAGAATGGCAAACTAGTTGGAGGGCAAATTGGTCATTTTGCTTCAATGGCAATTTTGAAATATTTTAAAAAGTTACAAGGGCATTTTTGTAAGAAGGAAATGGAATATTTAATCTTGGCCCTTGATTGATGATAAGATCAATCTCAATCGTTGGATTAAAATGGCATTTTAGTAATTTCACTATCGAAATGAATTTAAAATTCATTTATATTTACAAGTGGCATAATTGTAGAGATTGAAAGTTAAAGAACCAAAAGATGAAGACTACTCTTCATCTTCTTCATTTCTAAAATAAAGGGGAAAGGGAGAGAAATTTTTCAAGTTCGATTTAAGCCCCGAAACTCGATTTTCAGGTAATCTCTTCAACTACAAAGTTGTTCTACTCTTCAAGCTCTATCTTTTGGTGTAAATAATTCATGGAAAACATGCTTGATTGATGAGAATTTTGCATGATAAGAAATTAGGGTTTATGGAAAAAGTTTGGGTTTTTTGGAATTTATGATTTCATGATGAAATTCAAGTTGAAATTAAGTTGTTATGATGATAAAATCATGTTTTTGAGTTGGGATTTAAACCCTATATATTTTAGTTTGCATGAATATGATTAGGGATTATGGATTCAAGTTTGATTTAGGGTTTGTGATGTTCGATAAATGATCTAGTAAGCTTGAATTTGTTATTTGGAAGCAAAACCCTAAATTAAAGGTATAGGGACCATTTTGGCAATTATGAAAGTTAAAGGACTAATCTGAATTTTTATGATTTTGAATTGTATTTATGTTATTAATGATGTTGGAGATGTGAAATTGACGTTTGAATGTTAAATTGAAGTTGAATCAAAGTAGTGACCATTTTGACAAATTGTCAAAATTAAGTGACCATTTCGACAATGAGGTTTTTGATAAGGATTAAATCTGAATTTTAGTTGAAATAATAGAATTCAAGTGGTAATGTTGATTTGAGGACTAATTTGCAAAGTTAAGAAGCTTGAATCCTTATCTTTGCATTTTTAGTGACTATTTTGGACAGAACAAAAAATTAGAGGGAATTATTTTTGAATAATTATTTGAAGAGGAAAGTGACACATTAGTGGTTTGAATCAAGTAAGGGGACCAAATTGACAAATAGCAAAGTAAGGAGAAATTAGTATAAAGTTTGAAGTTATTTTTGGAAGTTGTGTAGGTAAACTGGATTTGGCAGTATGTTTGAAAGTTCACCATAAATTCTACAAAAATGGTTAGAAGGTGAATTTTATACCGATGTAAATATTTGTTCATATAGTTTCGCCTCCAACAAACGGAAACTGATTTCGAGTTCCGAGTAAAAAGATATGAATTTTTAAGGGTGAAAGGTCAGAAAATAGTATGGCAGTCTGTTCCGAAATCAGCACTGGAAATTAACTTTGAAAATTCTCCATAAATCATACAAGTTGAATTTGGGCTATTAATTTATATGGTTGAAAAGCTTATTGAATCTAGTTTCTTTCAGAATGAACATAATCAAATTCTGAGTTGTAGATTATTTTCTAAAAATATTTCTTTGAAGATAGTGCAATCTGCCAGAAAATGAGAATTGATACATTTTGTATCTAAATGTTGGTTAACAAGCTAGAAAGAATTAATTGAAGTTAAAAAAGGTTGTCAAGGACCAAAATGAGTTTTTGGACAGTATAAGGATGAAAGCAAAAGTATATAAATTTTTATGTTGAATGATTCGATACTTTGATTAAAATATCGTTAGAAATGAATCTAACAAATGGTATTTATATTCATGTGGTTAATGAAGCCGAACACGAATCAAAGAGGATTCGAGATACTATAAAGGAAAGGATCGAGTAGAATTTAGTGAGGCATACTATTACATGGCCCAAGTGAGTGCATTTCTAAATGTTTGCATTACATTGAAAATGACATTGCATTTCTCTATAATACATGATATGATACAATGCTTGACATGGCAAGCTTGATGGAATACAAGGTAGGAATTATTGTTTGCATAAATGATGATGCATTATGTTTACATGAATAGTGAAAAGATTAAAATGAAACAAGTAGACACCTTGGGTGTCAATAGCACTAAAGAGGTGTGAATATAAGGAGCGCGTCCTTTATGAGGAGCAAAGAGCGTCCTCGAGTACGTACTCAATTTTAGATACTACGGTATCGAATTAGAGGCTATAGAGTCCTAACGGACTTGCCTTGTATCAGGCATTGATCATGCCGCATTGAAGTAGATACTTCAGTATCGTAACAAGATGAATTGAAAAAGTTATGAATATGCGATGATTGCATGATAAAAGCATAACCATGAAAGAGCATGTGTTATGTGGATGATTAAATGATGAAAGTATGACCATGATAGAACATATAATATGCAAATGACTGCATGATAAAAGCATAACCATGATAAAGCATGTGTTATGTAAATGATTACATGATAAAAACATGACCATGGTAGAGTACATGTTATGCAAATGATTGCATAATAAAAGCATGAACATGATAGAACATCTGTTATGCGAATAATTACATGATGGAAACATGCACTTGATAAAGAAATATGTTAAGCATTAGATAATACATGGTTCATATAACATAAAGTACATGGGTTACATGACAGAGATGATACATGGCTCATATGATAGTTGTAATACATGATATCATGTTAATATGACACACTTTCCATTTATAGAGAAATATAATGCACTATTACATGACTGAATTTGCATTACTTCATGTTTTGATAAACTGAAATTAAATGCCTCACTAAGTTCGTACTTAGCGTGTGTTTATTGCACACATAGGTTATGTTGGAGCACCATGAAGAGGAGTCAAGCGTGCTGATCAAGGTACAATCTGCAGAACATCAGTAAGACATTCTAAATTATGACAATCTCTAGTGGGCATGTAAACTATTTTCTTGCTAATAGCATATGATGCATTAAATTGAATTATAATGATAGTCTAAATAATCAGCTAGATAATGAATCGTATATGGATAAAAATATATATTTAAGCTTAACTTTCAGTAGCATGTTTAAGTGACATCTATAATGCATATTCAACTACGAGTATACATTATGGGTGTTACAGCAACACAATATGCAAGTGCTGATCATGTTGTTCCTCGGTATGGGAGTACGTGAGAATATCATCGATAAAAACCACAACGAACTGATCAAGGTACTCATGAAACACCCTATTCATCATGTCTATGAAAGTAGCCCGGGCATTCGTCAAACCAAACGGCATCACTAGGAACTCGTAATGCCCGTACCTCGTACGAAACGCCGTCTTATGCACATCCACATCCTTAACCTTCAATTGGTAATACCCCGATCATAAATCAATCTTCAAAAACATCACTGCCTCATGAAACTTATCGAATAAGTCATCAATCCGCGGCAACGGGTACTTGTTTTTCACCGTCAACTTATTCAATTGGCGGTAATCAATGCACATACTCATTGAACCATCCTTCTTCTTCACTAAAAAAACTAGAGCACCCCAGGGCGAAACACTTGGTCGAATGAACCCATGATCCAACAACTCCTAAAGCTGTATCTTCAACTCTTTCAACTCCTTCGGTGCCATCCGAATAAGGAGCAATAGACACTGGAGTCGTACCCTCAAACGTCTCAATACCGAATTCTACCTCTCTATCTGACGGTAAACCCGATAACACTTTAGGAAATACCTTCAGAAATTCACATACAATCCGATTTTCCTGCACTCGAACACCCTTGGCTTCCGGATTCATAAAAATAGCCAAATAAGGTTGGCAGCCATCAAACATCATATTCTCCTCTTGAGTAGCCGAAACAACATTGGATAGGAATTTCACATTCCCGCCAACTACCACAACTTCATAGTCATCGGCTAACCTCAAAGAAATCCTTTTGGATTCACAATCCACCACCGCCTTGTGTTCACTAAACCAATCCATACCCAGAATAACGTCAAAACCATGGAATGACAATTCCATCAGATCCGTGGCAAACTCATGACCTTGCACAACCAAAGGACAACGCCTATACAACCTTCTAGTAGTAACTGTTTTCCTAAAGGAACTAGTTACTAACATTCCAACAACTAAGATCTCAATAGGAACATTCAGCAAAGATTCATGCTCACTTAAGATATATGAATGAGTAGACCCCAAAATCAATCAAAGAATGTAATGACAAAGATTGCAAGGTAAAGGTACCTACGATCATATCAGTGTCGTTGCGCCCCTAACGATGAGCATAAACTCGAGCTGGCCCACTATTCTCTGGTCGCATAGCAGCTACATGAGCTACAACCCTCTAACCATCCTTACGTCTCTGAAAATTACCCATGCCACGGCCTCGGCCCCTAGCAGGTACAGCAGCCCGAATAGGTGCAGCCCGAACCGGTGCATCCCCCATAGCACGAGGACAATCACGTTTCATGTGATCATGAGACCCACAAATCCAGCAACTCATGGTATTTCCCCAGCACTCACCTGTGTGATGTCTACTACATCATCCATACTCAACTACATCCTGAGCTCCGAAATTACCCTGGCCGCCACCATGCTTGTGATTCAGCTTATGCCTCTTGTCCTGAGACCTCCTATTCTACTTCCCAGAATAGCCAAAATCAACCACTCTCTTACTCAAGCCCATGCCCGAAGCCTATCCTGTCACACCCAAGGACTGCTCAATATCCTTAGCACGGTTGACCAACACATCAAAATCCATATAATCAGCAGCCAATAGATACTTCTTGATATCCTTCACAAGACCATAGCAAAACCTCTCGCACCTCTATTGATCATCGGGAACCAACTCTAGGGCATACCGACTTAGGTGAAGAAACTTCACCTCATAATCGGCAACTGACATGCCACCCTGCGAAAGTGACATAAACTCGTGCTTCTTCGCATTTTGATACTGAGAACCAAGATACTTCCTCTTGAAAGCTCTCCAAAAAACTCCCAAGTCACATCAGCCTCTGGGACGCCCGCAATCGTGGTCACCCACCAATGATAAGCATCACCTTGCAACAAGGATACAGTGCAACCCAACTTGCGCATATCATTACAACCTATCTGATCCATAATGCGGATTGTCTTTTCCAACCATCCCTCGTCTACTTCAGGGCTCAGACCCCTAAATTCTTCACCTCCCAAACTACGAAGACGCTCTAAGGGAAAACCTTGATTAACCACCACAGCAGGTGCTGGTGCTTGCACTTGCACTCCCGCCATCGTTGCCTGAAAAGCCCCCGTCATTGCTTGGATTAACGGAATCAAATCCCCAAAAACTGGCCCTTGAGGAGCCTGGGGTACACCACCTACCCAATATCAACAGGAAGAACCAACGAAGGAAGAGGTAAGGTAATACGAGGATCCCTCCATCGCCATTATTTTGCTCAGACCTGGCATTACTAGCCATCGAACGAGTCTCACGTCGAGCCATGCTAACAAGGCATCAAAACACATTAAAGCCAGGCTAACATAAGGCAAAGGATCCAAAACAACCTTATGAAACATTTTAAAAACCTCGGTAATAAGCAATGTGTTCCTAATTCATATCCCAACATGATGTAAAATTATCAGCATACATATTCACAATCACCGTACATATCAAACAATAGCAAAGAATCAAATAAAAACATCCCAACTTTCGCAACCTGGCTCTAATACCAAAAAATGTAACCCCCTCGACCTGTCCTAGATGAAAGTCCGAACCGAGTGAGCTACATTAGGTTTACCGAAACAAACTGGAGAAAGATTATGAAAATCGGTCTTTTTTTTCCTTTTTATCTTGTCTAGATGCATATTATAAATCCTGAGTGATCATGCTCGCAGCAAATAAGATTACAAGGGAAACGGACCACGAAAAGACAACCAATTGCATACAATACATTTTAGGGACCAAAACGTAAATCTAATAAAATTAAGGACCATTTATGAAATTAAGGTTACCAATCCTCAATTAGTCAGATTACATACTTGCATATCAACTCCTAACTCAATCTAGCCATTCAAACTCACACAATTGACAAAACAAGATTTAGGGACTAAACTGTAAGAAAACAGAACTAAGCTTCCATGACATTAACTGAATTAACAACCAACTGTATCGGTACGCGGACAACCTTATCGATATGGTGCTTAATGTTGACCAGCCCTGTTTCGATACGCCGTGTACCGTACCAGTATGCTTGATTGACTTTGAAACCGAATTTAAAAAGATAAAACAACCGTACCGATACGGATCCCAAGTGTTCCGGTATGCGGGTTTGTCTCAAAAAGCAACTTTCCAGTGGCATAAAACCGTACCGATACGCATTAGCCCGTACCAAAACCAGAGCTTGTTCTTGCCTAGCTGTACCGATCCGGTCCCCTATGTATCGGTATGCCTGGGCCTGTGATCTCATTTTCAGCTTGTTTTTCACTTGAATCTAGATGCATTTGAATCCTAAAAACCCACATACATGCATATAAACATCCATCAAGACATAATCCAGCACCATAATTAGCAATCATAGCAATTAATATGCTTCCAAGGAATCAACCTATAGGCATGCTTCCTAAACCATTTACCATACATGCCAAAACACACTCAAATGAACATTTCCCAACATATGCAACATTCCAATATATCTCCATCACCATAATCAACAAGATAGACTCGTGAAATCTTATCATTCAACTAAAGCTATCTAGATGCATACCTAGGTAATCACCTAGCATCAACCATAAGCAAAACCATTAACAAGTTCATCACCAATAAACCAAGTCCAAACACAGCATTAACCATGCTAAAAAACCAGGGGAAAATAGGATTACATATCCCAAAAACATGGTCGATACATTGCCTTATTAACCGAAAACTAGAACCGAGTTTGTACTCAAAGTAGTCTTATCCTTGGATCACTTAGATTTTGCCTTTAATGCCCCCAAACCTCAATGCTCTGCATCGTTAGGAAAAAGAGAGCGTAAGCACACATGCTTAGTAAGGATGC